>JAHBCN010000722.1:156431-187549 GCA_019359885.1 Listronotus oregonensis
CAAAACCCCCAAACCTGGCGCTAATTTTTGGCAACAAGTTTTAATTTGTTTCTATAAATGTGAGAAGAGCAACTTTTAGTTTTCTACAAAAAATCTTCCACTTGTTGCTCTAACTTAAGAAAAGCAGTTGACAACTTTTAGTTTTCTACAAACAATTTGTTGTCAACTTTGGTGTACACGCGCCTTAAGGGACTAACACATTCACAGCGACATCGAGTGCGCATACCCCCACTCCCCTACGGTAGCCGTGACGTTCGAGCGTAACAGGAAAAGTGTGACGATTTTTTTAACATAACAATAAAATTTCTACCATATGTCAATAAAAAAAATTGTATATCAAAACTATAATTTTGTGTAAAATTTCGGTGATGGGGCGGCATTTTCTTCAGTGCCCAGGGGCAGCGCTAAGGTTAAATCCGGCACTGAGAGTAAGGGCAAAAATGGTAATAAAAAAATGCCATTTATTTTAAAATATCGTTTTATTAATTAAATAAAAAGATATCTAAATTTATTGATTCCATATCGTTGGGCTATGGTTTCGTAAATTTGCCACTATTTAATACCTATATGACACATTTCCTATAGCTTCCAATATCAGATAAAAGTCAAATTTGAAAATCCCCGTGCGTAAGATAAAATTTTATAAGAAATAAACCATACTAATAGGTGCTACAGGATTTAAACTGCAATTAAAACATTAACAAATTAAACTTATTTAGATAATTGTTTAGAATCGCGGCTTTACCTATTTTTGGCTATAAAAAACCAAAAAAGGAGATATTGACATGTTTTTTTAGTTTTGTTCTATTTTACGGCACATTTACGAATCTTTTAAGAATAAAAAATCGGTGTTAATTTTTATTTTGAAGTTCAAAAGTTCATCAGTTTTAGTGACGCGCCGACAAGTGGTGGCGCCTGTGTGCAAAATTTTAGTGGCGCCCAAAAAAACGCTATTTTGTAAGTCATCAAATTAAGTCATGTTAAATAAAGCAACCTAAATAAAAATAAACAATTATTTATTGGAACAAAACAAATACTTATTAAAAATTCTTACAGAGACGACAGAATAACAAATAATATAAATCCACTTCTTTTGCCTTCAGTTCGGACAATCTTTTTATAATCTGGTGAATATCAATTTCATCTAATACTGAGGTATCTAAGGAGATAATAGATAAATTTGTCATCCGCTCTTGACTAATGGTCGATCTTAAATAACTTTTTACAAGATACGGGCAAAGTGAGCAGAATACGAATATCTATTGTTAAATTTAGATAAACGGCGGTTAAATCATTTAAAAATATAAATTACAAAATTTTACATACATCATTATTTAAATCTTTTAACGTAGGTGGAAGCTGTATAAATCTTTTGCTTACTAAAATCAATGCTTGATCAAGAATACAGTAAAAAAATAACCTTGTAGGAAGTTTTAGGATCAAAAATCGGTCCGTCTCTATGTTCGTAATCAAATTGTTTAGTTTTGAGCCGACGCCGTAATTGTGTGGATGGTTGAAAACTGGATTTCACATCCAGTTTTTCTGCTGTTTCATTTGCTGCATTTATAACATCATTAAACCTTCTATCTGTTCGAAAGCCGAGCAAGAACTGTTTCAATTCTTGTAAAGCGTTCAAAGCCATCTACATGTTCATAGTTTTTGATTGCAAAATTTTGCAATACCTTTTATGGTATGACGTAATATGCCAATCTTTTATTTGATTTAAGTAAACCGTTAAGATATGAGTAACCAATAGCCTACTTATGGCATTTTCTGGTGACAGCACTATTTAACTTTAATTTGTTAAATTGATTATGTTTTAGAATTTTGGTAGACGTTTATTTTTTGGCTTATGGTGCATTTTGGCGCCCCTTTATCCTTGGCGCCTCTGTGATTATATATAAAAATAAATTTTTAATCGAAAGGTTAACATGTTTAATTTTTTTTTTTAATTATTTTATTTTTAATGAACTTTAAGAATAAAAATATTGACAACTGAAAAAAATTTAATTTGTGAATTTTGCAAATTTTTAAAAAATTATAAAAAATCCATAAATAAATTATTTCAAAAAAAAATTCAAATTGTTCTATTTTCAATAAACATTAAGAAAAAAATTGAGGTTTTAAAGAAAAAATATATTTAAAAATTTTAAGCAAAAACAAAACATATTTGAAATTTAGAGCCTTTTAAATTGAATTTACTCTGAGAAAATTAAATTATTGAATATTTATTCAGTTATTTTCTCCAATGCGCCAAAAAGTACCATATATTGAAAAAAAAACTTGTCGATAACTCAATTTTTTGATTTTTTATGGCCAAAAAGATGGAGCCGCAATTTTAAACAATTACCCTTATTTAATCCAAACATAATAAAGTATAAAAATAATCGATTACAAGATAATGACGATATATACTAATCCGTCGGTAACCATCTTACAAAAGCACAAAAACAGGAAAACAGGAAATTCCACTCAATATGATATGATAACAATGCACTAAAGCAATAATATATATATTCTCTATCGATCATTGACTAAAGTTATTACAGCGGCCCAGAGCGGTTTGCACCAGTGATACTTAGGACAACCCAAATCCCCCAACGATAAACACGAACTTACGGTCAGACATTGGAAAAGGACGTAACGCGTAACTAAAGTCGATAAAATCTGTTGCCAGCTTTTCTAACATTTCTAAATAAAATTGCCTTTAAGTTCTATATTTATAATAAAAAATGGGCATAAAAATAAATAGATTACTAGATTTGGCTTTAAAAAATAAATAATTTAAAGATAATTTTGCTACATAAACCATTTTTTATTTATTTTTATTTGGTTAAATACGTTTCGCATTGCTACATTTCGCCCGCAAAGGAATTTCGCAGGCGGAATATGGCAATGCCGCTTCAACGCGCGTAGGAATTTTACAACCGGTCCGTTGATAAATGGAATGAACCTGATTAGGTGTAGTGCGACGTTGCCCTGGATGTTTTTAAGTGTTTTGTGGTGTTTCTATTAAAACTATCTCTTAAAACTATTTACAAACTTATATTAAAAACTCTAAAATGGTGCGTGAATGTGTTTTGTGTAAAAAATTGGACTATCTACACGAAGATGTGTCTTTTCATAGGTAAGTTAGGTTCTGTTTGCTAGGCGATGTTTTTACCAAGGTCAGTGGCGTAGATTTACAATAGCCTGAAGGAAAGTAACTAGACCAAAGGTTATTTATGCATTGTACTTGTTTTATTATTTTTATTAGAATATTATCGAATTTATTAGTTTGTGAGTAGGTTTATAATATTGTGGGAAAAATTATACATTATACAAAAGGATCTTCTAATATTTTAGGTTTCCCTCAGATCCAATAACAAGAAACATTTGGTTTTCTCTTGTGAGAATTGAAGAGGGACAACATTTACCAAAGCACCCTGTGCTATGCTCAGACCATTTTGATCCACAGGAGATTTTGATTAAGGCAAACAATAGCAAATATTTAAGGCCTGGAGCCATCCCAAAAATTTTACATAATATATTTGACAATCAATCTGTTGATGGAAGGTAATTATTATAGACTAATACATTCAAATTATTGTTAACGTTGTTTTGAATATTTACGAATCTTCGTAAACTTTGGTTCTTGGTTTAAAAAGACATCATTTTTTGGTGTAGGTCTATCCAATAACGTTTGAGCTTTTATGTTTAAAACAAGTACATCTTTTTGACCTATTCATTTTTTAACTTAATTAATATAACTGTTTTTTTTAGTCTGACTCCACTTTACTTGAGACTCCCCTAGGAAAGTGAAAGGGTATGTAATTAATATGGTCTTACAAAATCAGCAAAAGTTTTCTAAAGGTTTTCACGTATTTATTTTTTAATTTAATTAACTTTTAGGGATGAAGACATATCCATGGATAATTGGGTGTATGATTTATCGAAAAATTTGACCACAGCGAGCGCTGCAATCAATTTAGCTGTCCCCAAAATATATTTTGCAACATGCCAATACAATTTTTCGAAATTTTGAAAGATAATGCTTCATTTTGCGATTTTCTGAAAAAAAACAAATTTGACAGCTAAAAAAGTCACGTGATCATCCTTATACAGGGTGCCACAGATTCAAGTACATGCATGGGGATCTTGGAAACCGGAAGAGATACAAAGTCGGTTAAATTATTGAAAAGTTGCGCATTTAGGTGCCTAACAACATGCCGTTTAGAAAGTTGTAAAATTCCGAGTACTTCCGGAGATATCCGAAAAAAAACCGAAATTTGCCGATTTCGTTTTTATTTTTTTCTGACGTTATTTAAAGAGATGGAAAAATAAAAGACAATTTTTCATGGCCACTCTACAAAACAGCGTTGAGAGATTTTTGGTACGACGTTTCGTTTTCGTTAAACCATCATCAACTTTATTTTTTTAAATACGGTACTCAATTGTTCATTGCATTTTTTTGAAGCAGTTATAATCCCAATTACAATGATGTATAACATTTAATATTTTTCTGTTAAATAAACATATTTTTCATAAGAGACAATGAGTTAGACAAGGAACGCACAACATTTCTTATAGGGGCGTTTCATATTTGTTAAAAAATATTAAGTGTTATACATTTTTGTTATTGGAATAATAAGGGGTTTAAAAAAATAAAGTTGATGATGATTTAACGAAAACGAAACGTCGTGCGGAAAATCTCTTAACTCTGTTTTGTAGAGCTTAAAAAGTGACCACGAGAAAGTATCTTTTGTTTTTCCATATCTCTTTAAATAACGTCAGAAAAAAATAAATACGAAACGGCAAATTTCGTTTTTTTCGAATATCTCCGAAAGTACTCGGAATTATGCAACTTTCTAAAGTGGATTTGGTTAGTTACGTAAATATACAACTTTGCCATAATTTAACCGACTTCATATCTCTTACGGTATCCGAGATCCCCATGCATGCACTCGAATCTGTGGCACCCTGTATACATTATTTGGCATTATTTTTCAAACAAAACTTTTGGCAAAAAGGAATTACCCGGATTAATTGGGGAAAAATTTTCCCATTTGATGCGGACTTTATGAACACTGTATATTATCTTAGGAATAAGTAGATAATTTTGTTTAAATAACCAATATACCAAAAATATTTTATGTTTTTTTAGAATAAAATATTTTATAACTATTTATGTTGCTAATCAATATTTTTTAATAAACTAAAATTAAAAGGATCACCATAATTAGAACGATTTAAAAATTAATATTTTTAATAAATTTATATCTAATCGAAATTTCTAACATAAACCATACGCCACTGGTCGAAACTGCAAGGCTCCGTACAATGTTGCCTTGATCAGTCCTAATTTATCTTCTATCCTTTTTCCCCTTATATGATTTTATTGATAATGTCTGGGACAAAACAAAGTGTCACTTATGAATGAAATGTTAAGTCTTTTCTTTCTTTCGTCTGAGGGACAACCTTAAGTTTAAGTGATACTTAAGTGTAAGATTTCGTTTGCACAACAGAAACTTAACGGTTAACTGTCACTTAAAACTAAAACTTAGTTAAGCCGAAGATTTCTTTGGCTTAAGTAATACTTTTGTAATTTTCTAACCTCAAAAATAGAAAGTTTTATTGTTTTGGTGGTAAAAGCTTTAAATTATTTGTGTTTGGTTTTGTGAATTTTCAAAATTAATTTAAAATAAATATTTTAAATAATGACCTAATCTTTTTTTAAGGTTCTGCAATTGAGAAAATGCATTCTGAAAACTTTACTTATATAGAAACATTTTTGTCCAGTGCATTTTGTTTGTTAATTTTGTCGTTTTCGAGTAAACAAATCAAATATATGTCGACAATACGAAGTCAGCATTCAATACAATAATAGAATGGAAAAACCATTATGGGTGCAAATTTTAACCCTTTCCACTGAACAGATTTATAAATTTTGTTGAAAGAAAGCCTTAGAAAAAATCAACAACAATCTCAACCTTAATGCCCTTATTCAATTCATTTACATTTATAAATAAAATAATATAATTTCTTTTTCTTTAATAATTTAGCCCGATAGAAATTTAAGAAGTTTAGGCCTTTTTTTTCATATTTTTATTCAAAAAGTCAGTCTGTAAAAATGTTTGCAATGTTAAAGAGACAACTTGTATATATTTTTTTATTTATTTTTTATTATATTGAAGCGGAGTCTGTTCTATTATGTGCTTATAATCGTGGATTATATTTAATAAAAGAGTTTTTTCCCTAACCGAAAAGTTGGAGCCCTTTTTCTATTTTCTTTTTCTCGGTTGCTGCTACTCATTATGAATGCACACGACAAATAATTAACAATTACGCAAATAAAAACCGTATTTTTGTTAAAAAATGAACTGTAATGAGAAACGAATTTGAACTTTTTTGGGAACAAAAATTTAATTTTTTGTTAAATTGTCTTCTTTTTCTTTACTAATAATGCGGCTCTAGTTACCAAACATCAAAACTGGACAATTTTTACAATGTTGCCAAGCATTTTTAATACTTAACTAAAAAAATAATAAGTGTAACTTGTGCAAAGCTATAAATGGTTAAGGTCAACCTTAATACTAAGTGCTACTTAGTTATTATAAACTTTTAAGAGTTAGTGGTGCAAACCGCCGTTTAGTCCGTCATCCCGCGTACCGATTCCAAATTTATAACCAGCAAGCTGCGACTTCATGTATCGGTTAAGTGTGGTGAATCCTACAAATTTTTATTTTTGGGATATCTGGTTAGCGGTGACGTTCCCCGCCAGAGGTCCGAAAAACCGCCATTTTAACCATTTTATATAAGTGTCTTCGCACATAAGGGGGGAATCGGCCTTTTCACTTATTGAAATCTCACCCAGGTATAGGCTTGTTGAGAATAAAAAGACGTGCTTTTACATTTTTTTTTATTAACGTAGGTGCTTCAGAAAGTTTTTATTGAATTATGAAGATTTTTCGTTTTTTTCGAATATATCAGCCGCAATAAAAGATTGTTTAGTTTTGCTTGTGCCGAATTAAAGGTCTTCGAAGCGCGGAAGAACATTTTTTTCAAAAATTTTTGTCGGGAAATTTAATTTTTATTAGGCTTTAAAAATTTTAAATGTTTGTTTAACAAAGCCCATTGACCCACGTTATGTTGAAAAAATATATGTGATGTATCTTTAGTAGTATCCTGTATTTTTTCATAATTTTTAAAAGGGTGATAAGGGGGTCAAAAATTCAAAATATATTTTTGTATGAGAAACTATCGTGTTTTTAATAATTCCTCATACATAAGTAGCTAGAGAATTACTTACTGATAGTGGTCTGTATATTGGGGTGCTGGATTAAATAATGGATATAGGTTTGGTTAATTGTTTTAAATAAACAGTTTTATTACTAAATAAATAAAAATAAAACATGTAGGGTTCACCAAACTACAACTTATTTCTTCAGTTCTAACAATTATTAGTCAAATCTCTAACTTAACTTAGTATGATGCCGCTGCATCCACAGACTGTCTTTAATTGTTCTATTATTTAGAAAAGGGCTGATGTCCCACACTGGACCATATTTTTAACAAATTTCCAAGCTGCTTGAACGTATTAAATGGATGGATCCTACCTTAGAATCATTCTACATGACTTCGTTGGGTTAGCAACTTTTAACCCTTTTCCAGGCTGCTGTTATCAAAAGATACGGTAAAATTTTACTTTACGGACACCACGCCGATTGTCATGAATTTTTGCATACGGGGGTTTTTTGGGGCGCTGATCACGAATCTAAAATTAGTTTTTTCCGGCAACCTTTGGTTTTTCAGTTATGAGGCCTCCAAGTGGACTAACCTCAAAATGAACATTTTTCCAAAATTCCTCCTTCTTGAAACTGATTACCACCAAAATGGAACATACACTGATTGGGCACTTATATATTAACCGAATACACTAAAATTTACAAAAGTTTGTTGCTTATTTTTAGTAAAAAACACCTCAAATAAATCCAGTTTTTTATATCTTGACAGCTTAATTATAAATCAGGCAACCAGTTATACATCACATATCTTCTTACAAGGTACAGAAAAGTGGATTTATTTAAGATAATTTTTACTTAAAATAGACAATAAATTATTGTAAATTTCAGTGTATTTGTTTAATATATAAGTGCCTAATTAGTGTATGTTCCCATTTGTTGGTAATCAGTTTCAAGAAGGGAGAATTTTGAGGTTAGTTCACTTGGAGGCCTCATAACTCAAAAACCAGAGGTTGCCGGAAAAACTTTTAGATTCGTGATCAGCGCCCAAAACCCCCGTATGCAAAATTCGAAAACTGGGTCCGTAAAGTAAAATTTTACCAAGATCACATTTCTTTACAACTCCATAGGTTGAAAAAACTAGGTATCTCATTCGCTGACGTTCGCTTTTGTAAAAATCAGAGCAAAAAAGTGAGAATTAGAATTTTTTTCTGTCTGACGCGGCTAAATCTGTCACAGGCCGTTGCTATGCGACGATATTAGAGAAACAATTACCTTTGTTGGAACTAATTTTCCAACAATTTTTTTTTGCTATTTTTTTAGAAAAAACACTCAATTTTATTTTTTTTACATTAATCTGAAGAACTAGTAAGGACGATTTTTTTTGCGTCTACTTTTTAGTAATAATTCGTCTCCACCAGTTCATCTTAAATCTTTTCAATACAAAGTTATTTAACTAACTTCAGAAAAATTTTAAAAAATAATAAGATTGGAAGTTTTTTCTAAAAAATTTCGGAAAAGAGCGAAAAAAAATAGATTTTGATTTTTTTGACCCCCTATTACCCTTTCAAAAATTATGAAAAAAATCATACTAAAGATACATCAAATATATTTTCTTCATCATAATGTTGGTCAATATGCAGGGTTAGTAAATATCATGATATTTATTGAAAATATCAAAATATCCGATATTAACGATATATATCGGATATATATCCAAAAAGTTGATATATATCAATGTTTCTGATATTTTTGGACTTTTTAAATAATAACACTTCTGATGTTAAAATAATGTTTTTAAAACAGTAATAAAACAAAAACAGAAATATTACAACGTTTCAAAGTTTATTTTATAAAAATAAATCATAAAAATCTTAACAAACTCAAAACAACAAATTTTAAAAATAAAGGTACTTTCTTAAGGAACTAAAACGATAATTCGTATGAATATATTATGTGAAAGAACTAAAAATATCAAAACTAAAAAAAAAACATATTTTTTTCTAAGACTACCCAGATTACATTAAATACTCATATGTAGCAAGTGTGCAAGTGGCATATCATCTTCTTCAGAATCTGAGGCTAATAAAATGGTGGAAGAAGGAATACTGAGGACCGCATCAGATTCTCCTGTTGTCTCTGTTTCCCAGACAAAGTCCAAATTGACACATTTGGTTGCAGTATTTTGATTAAAGTGCCTAAACAAAAATGTAAGCTTGGCAGCTTTTTCATTTCCTAGCTTATTCCTAAGTATGCTGTGAACAAGACCAAAAGTCGAGAAAATACGTTCAAGGCCTGCAGATGCCGAAACTGCTATCAAATGCTTACTGCACATATCTAGGAAACCAGTTTTTATTTCAGACCAATTGAAGTGCTTTTTTGGCTCAACTAAACTAATAGACTTTCACCACGTCATTGGAGGAGTCGTTTTAAAGCTCTGTCCAAACATATAAGAAGGAATAGGCTTTGACTCGGTGCTTAAAGCCATTGCTATAGGACTAAATTCAGGATTGATCTTTTGTAAATATTAAAATGCTAACTGCTTCTCCACATTACTTAAATGAAGTCCACGAAATCTATGATCCAATAAGTTGGCTAAATAATGTGCAATTTCTTTTCGCTTTTTAAACTGTTTTAAAACATTTGCAGGCTGTTCCTTAAGATCCTCGCCTAACTGCCTAACTTCCTCCATATTTCAACACCCACTCCTATTGTAGAACCGTCTCGTTGCATTCTATCCAAAGCAACTGCAATAGGTTTCATTCTTTGCAAGAAATCTTTTGCAAAATTAATAATTTTTCATCTTTGATATACAGGGTGTCCCAGAATATGTGGGCAATCTCTCGGAATCTAATAGAAAACCTAAAAATATTATGACAAGTTCCCATAAACTTTTTTCCTTATGAGCCTCCCCTACGGAGATACAGGTACATAACGGACGCCCCTGAAAATCGTTTTTGTTTAAATAACTTTTTAAATACTAGGCGTAATTTAATATTTTTTAATATGATGGTTACTAGATAAGTCTTCTTAAAATAAACCCATTAAATCATATTTGGCTTATTTAGTTTGCCAGGGACGGACTAGCTCTGACACAATAATAGCAATTTTTTTAACACCCTGTATGATAAAGGCTCAACATATTATTTTTGGATAGCTTTAACCTTAAACTAAAAAAAAGGTACTCTTGATTCACATCGATAAAATCAACTGTTTACGAGAAATAAAATATCATGATTGATAATTTTTTTAAAAATTATACAGGGTGTTTTCTAATTGTACGTTAATATTAGAGAAATCAATTTTTGGGTCCATTTTAAGAAGAAAACTTAATATAAACGTATGTCCTAAACGTCTTAACTTCTGAGATACAGGGTGGTAAAATTTTCAAAAATAAATCATTTATTATTAAAATTTGTAATACCACTTTAGATATTTTAATGATATTTGGTATACATGTACTATGTATCAAGAAGCATTTTTTAGTGTGCCACATTTTTTTTTTATTTGCCAAAATAGGCAGGTCAAATTCTGTACGAACGCCACTGGTGGAAATAAAAAAAATGTGGTACACTAAAAAAGGCTTCTTGATACATAGTACTTATATGCCAAATTTCATTAAAATATCTAAAGTGGTATTACAGGTTTTAATAATAAATTATTTATTTTGAAAATTTACCCTAAAAGTGACGTTTAGAACATACTTCATAGAAGTTTTCTTCTTAAAATGGACCCAAAATTGATTTCCTTTAAAATTAACGTACAATTAGAAAACACCCTGTATAATGTAAAAAAATACCATGATTTTTTTTCTAACCAGTTGATTTATTGATGTCAATTAAGTGTACCTTTTTTAGTTTAAGGTTAAAGCTATTTAAAAATAATATTGTTTAGCCTTTATCATACAAGTGATTAAAAATTGCTATTATTGTGTCAAGCTAGCCCGTCCCTGGCAAACTAAATAAGCCAAATATGATTCAATGGGTTCATTTTAAGAAGACTTATCTAGTAACCATCATATTAAAAATATTAAATGACGCCTTGTATTTTAAAAGTTATTTAAACAAAAACATTTTCAGGACTGTTATTGACCTGTATCTCCGTAGGAAGCTCAGGAAAAAAGTTTATGGAACTTGTCATAATATTTTAAGGTTTTCTATTAGATTCCAAAAGATTGCCCACATATTCTGGGACACCCTGTATATCAAAATTTTCGATATTTATTGAGGTGAAAATATCATGATTTATATCGTGATATATTTCATGATATATATCAGCTAATATATATCTGCGAACCCTGTCAATATGCTTTGTTAAAAAAATATTAAATTTTTAAAGCCCAAAAAAAATTGAACTACCAGCCAAAAATTTTTGAAAAAAATTGTTCTTCATCCGCTCTTCGAAAACCTTTAATTTAGCACAAGCAAAACTAAAAAATCTTAAAATGCGGCTGAGATATTCGAAAAAAACAAAAAATATTCATGATTCAATAAAACAGTTTCTGAAGCACCTAGACGTAAATAAAAAAAAAAGAAAAAGCATGTTTTTTTATTCTCAACAAGCCTTGCTGGGTCAGATTTCAAAAAGTGAAAAGGCCGATTATCTTTCCCCTTCTTATGCGCCAAGGCAATACCTCCTTGTATAGGAGGTATTGGCCAAGGCCGTTTTATACCCAGTATGTCCTTTTGAGTTTAAGTGGAAGATAATTTGATACAAAGCACGATATGTCAGACAACTGACATTTCTGGTTTAAAATAATGTTCTTTTTCATGTGTCACTTTTTTGCAACAAGTGGTTCTCACCAAATTTGTTTTTGTCAAATCGACAATTTTGGAGCGGCGGACCGCTAAAACTCGCCGTTTATTCTATCGGGAAATGATACTAATCACTTTTGTTAGCTTTTAAATTAGTATTTTTACAAAAATTATGTTGATGGCCATCCTCTGCAAATTGTCAATTGTCGGACAAACAAAAAATCGCCAAAATTTTTGTCGGACAATATTTCACTTATATTTTGTGTTATATTATCTTCCACATAAATTCAAAAAAGACCTGTTGGGCATACAATTTCATAAAATATAGTAAAACTGACGATTTTATGGACCTCTGTCGGGAAATATTCCTGCTACCCAGATATTCCGAAAACGAAAAATTGCTGGTAATTTTGGGATCGGTACTCGGGATCAAGAGCTATATGGTTAAATATGATAAAAAATATATATTTTTTAAAATATATTTTTAAAAATTGAAATAAGAGATAACAATTCATAGGCTTGATTAAGTAAAGAATTATATATTTAAAAAATAAATCTTTTAAAACACACTGCCTTTAGGTTGAAGAACTAACAAAAAATAAATCAGCAAATTCTTTTATAAAAAAAAAAACAAAAATAATATTGAATAAACAATTGATAATGATACTATGAACTATGACGCGGCGTAGCTGTTTAACAGTTATAAGCCTCTGTGGGCTGTCAAAGATTTAAAAAAAATCCCATAAGGTGCTTCCTGAAAGGTGAAACCTTCATTGTTCTCTAGTTCTTTTCCTGCATATAACTGTTAATAAGTTCATTTATAGAATTGTAGCATTCATATTTTTAAATTAAAATAGTTTAAAATCAATTTAAACCAAGATTTTAAGTATATTGTTTAATCTGGAAACTTTAAAACCAAGGGTAATAATTGAAGATGAATATTAATTCATATATGGGATCCGGTGTCGTTTAGCTCCATTCGATTTGAAAAAAATAAATATTACAGATAAAAAGAACACATTTTGTTTAGTAGATTACAAAAAGAAAAAATCCGAAAAAATGCATTTTTGCAGAGAAAAATGAAATTAAAAGTCGAAAAAACACTATGTTTTTAGGTTAAGTAATAGGCCAGAATTTGCGACGTTGTTGGATCAAAAATGTATATATAGATTATTAGATATAGATAAAGAAATTTTGCAATTTAATGAGGAAAACCTAACGACAACTAACCAGAACTATGTAAGAGTTTGGAAGTTGTTGTTTGTTAGTTCTGGTTAGTTTTTTCTATAAAAAAAACTTTATTTCTGGTAAATGGAAAAAAACAACCTTCAATAATAATAAATTATTAGAAAACATCTGGCAACATTGCTTTTAAAAGAAGGAATTCCTAAACAAAACGACATCGTATCATCTCTTTTTGTAAGTATTCTTTCTCAGTTTTTTCATGTTATTCAGCCATATTACCTCTAGTATATTTTATATGGGAAATAAAGAAATTATTTTATTTTGTGTTAATGCGAGTGAAAAATTAATTTTTTCAGACCCTATGTGTTCTATTATGGTGTAACAAATAAGTAACAAAAAAAATTATATCAAAATATTGCTGTTTAAAAATGGAGCTAAAGTTCACCGAAGCCCATATATGTTAAAAGTTTTATTATCAGAGTTATTGCGTAATTTAAATTATTTGTAAACTACTTATTAGTTTATGGGTTTTATTTATTTTAATGTAAATATTTGATTGTAGGTCAGGTGTTTTTGAAAAATATTTTTTATTTCTTTATTGTTGTATAAATAATATAATGTAACCTAGTTTAAGATTTAACACAGAGTTACCAGATCATTTCATAATAATATATTATACTATATACATAGTAAATATTACTTTTTATTACAAAAATAAAATACTTAATAAAATATCTTCATTTTCATACCTAAGATTTTTTAAATGTACAATTGGCATATTATTTCCACTAAATGACAATTAGTAATATATTAAGTACCTGTTTAAACAGAAACGTCTACATATTACTTTTAGTTAAACTGGAAGTTAAGAAAATTAGTTGAACCACTTAAAACTAAAATGTAGAAGTGTAAATAATTTATTTCTATTTTAGCCCCAAAACATACATTTAATATAAATGGTACATTTCCAAATTCATTATTTTTTAAGGCATTCTTAGAATGTTTGCAAGGTTTCTTTTATAGCCTGTTTATACTATTATTTTTAATGTTTATTTTATAGACAAGATAAAACTTCTTTGTTAACAATTTTTTGAAAAATAATATTTAAAATACAATTTATAAACAAAATTAATTTTAAAAACAAATTAAGTAATTGTTATTAAAATTATAAGAAAAAGTATATTTTATTACAAGACTTAGTCTATATTTTTCAAAATAAATCAGGAGCAGTTTAAAAAACATGACCATTTTTAAATAAATTGTGATGAAAACACCGAAGATGAAAGCCATACTTAATTACTTGTTTGATTTAATAAACACATACCTGGCATGTCCCATGTGGGAGGCATCATATACCGTAGGTCCACAACTGTACCAGTTTACCCTTTTTCCACAGATGGGAACAAAAACCTCTTTTTGCCTTGTGAGACTATTATAGAGCTTTAAAACAGGTTGTTTTTCAGGGGATGGTGGAGCCCATGGAGGTTGCACTCTTTTCGACATACTTCCGGTTTACCTTGTACGTTGTCTTATTAATTTCTAATCAATTTTAGGTAGACTAATTTACAAAATAAATGTTACATCAGCATTTCGTATCCACATTGACATACAAAAATGTAACGTAACCTAAAATTTTTGACAACTAAGAAGCGATATTCACGTGGCTATGACGTAAAAGGTCTGATAGCGCCATCTATATGTGAAAAGAATAAGTGACGGTTAAAGGTTCGGAAGTCGCAACCTTTTTGTTTTTCTTGCTCGAGGTCCCCTCAGGTTTTTAACCTTCGAGCATTTATTTACCTAGAGGAAACCCCTCATAAAATAACTGAAATAACTACTTTCTATCTAACCAAAGGGTAATGCTTGTATCTAACCATATAAATACCAATTTTTTTCTAGGTAATCACAGCATACCGGTATCACAGCATAACTAACCGAAAGTAGCACCCTTTCATAAATTGACGGGAAAGTACGGTCATTTTTCTTGCGGAAGTTCAGCCAACGTTTTGCTAAGATATAATATGTCTGCTTTATTTAAATTGTAATCGTTTCTTCGTGTTTTGTGCTTAAAAATAGTAAAAGCGCCGCCAGGGAGAGATCGTGCTGCCTGTTAGTTATGCGGTGCACAAGTAAATATGTTACATGGTAAGCTAGCAAAAATTTGCTTAAAAAATAAAACAGCAGAATATGCATGGACTTATATAAAGTAATTTTATTTTTTAGCTAGTGACAAGTACACAAGAGTCACGTTGTGTCAATTGTGCGATTTTGTGTTTATTGACTTTGGGTGTTTTACAATTAGCGCACAAAACCGCATTATGCCGCAGAATGCTCAACATTGAGTGTTTCAGCTACCGCACTGCCTTGCATAATCGGTCTTGGCTATTTCAATTAAGGCTCGCTAATGCAGCATTAATGCGCACTTTTTTTTTGTAGTTGAAAAACACCCAATAAAAACATTGGAACGATGTTGCCAATAGAAAGGTGTAACTGTTAGGAATAGTTGTATAACTTTTCTTTCTCACTTCAACGTGCTGTGGTTGTTGGTATATATTATTATTACTATTATACCCCTTCTTGCCAACCAATCAGCATGTGGAGCAAGAGAGAAAGCTTATACACCCATTCTTTTTTCCGCTCCTGCATTCTTGTTTGCACGGCCAAGTGGCAAAGCTGTCTCTAGCAGGTGTATACTTGAAGGAAAAAGCTCTATTTTGGTACATCGCCCTCTCGCTCAGCGTGCTAATTAGTCGACGCTTCTAGAAGGTATATGCTCGAAGGCTTGTAACTTATAGTAACGTTTGCTCCAAATAATTAAACGTAACGAAAGTGCACATCACTACATTCGTCCGTCAATTTTGACACATCCTTTCTATAAAATAGTTTTTTTTTCTATGTTCTTTTTTAAAAAAGAATAATACTGCTGGTGTTTTAAAGTTAGCTCTCACATCAGTTTTATTATTTTTCAGGTTTAAAAAATGCAAGTACCTGCGGTTTTTATAGATATACCTCTAGAGGATCAGGTGAGTGTACTTTTTAGCCCTAGCATATCGCGGCTCCATATGATTCGAAAAAGGAGGTTAGAAATTAGTATTTTTGTGTATCTACATCTACATAACTAATTAAACTATTTAAAAAGCTATATATTTTAAGCTTTTAGTTTAATAAAAATCTGAACTGTTTTTGGATAACATTCTTATTTTAATGTTTAAACTAACCTAATTTTTTTATTTGAATTTGAGCTTTCATAGGGCAAGTTTAAAGTGTTTTCCTTTAAATATGTGTTACTTAATTATTCACCCTCTAGTGTCCTATTTTCTAAGAAGATTATTACACTAACATATACATAAATATTTTAGGCTCAAGAATTGAGAGCATATCTCAAAAGCTTGGGAGCTGAGATATCTGAAGAGAGATCTCCTAAAGGCATTGAGGATGATCTGCATAAAATCATCGGTGTGTGTGACACCTGTTTTAAAGATGGTAATGAATCTGAAGTTGAACTGGTTCTAAATGACATTGTTTCTATAATGGTTCTTGTAAGTTGTATTATATTTTTTCAAAATCCCTAATTAGGCTAGTATTAAATAGGTCCTAAATATAGACTGGACTTAATTAATCTAAAACATGGTGTAGGTACAGTGGTGGCCATAAGTATGGAAACTTTTTAAATTTTAAAATAACACAGAAAATATTGATATGCTAAAACTTCTTGAAATATGAATACACAGCTTTTCAGTGAAAAAGGCTATTTCAAACAATATAAAGCAAATAAATGTTGTTTGGTATTTTTTGTGTGATAAGAACAGAAATTTTGTGGCCAAAAGTGTGGAAACTTAAAATAAAATGCATAAAAATTATTTTATTTAAGCAGTTTAACAGTACAATTTGGTTTAAATAAATACAAGCTCCATGCCCAAATTTAAATATTTATCTAATGATTTAAAAAATAAAATAATTAGTTATACAAGGTTGGATATAAGCAAGGTAAAATAGGTAAGAATTAAAACATGTTAAAAGGCACTGTTTTAAAAATAATTACCAAATTCAAAAAAAGAGAAAATGTTTTGGTGGCCCATAAGCCAGGAAGACCAAAAAGTTGTCCAAAAGGTCAATGAATGTGATAAAAAAAAATTCAATTGGAGATCTGAAAAAAACATCAATGGACATTTCTCGAGAAATGGATAAAATAGGGATACCGGTGTCTGCACGCACAGTAAGAAGAGGGTTGAATGAGGTGGGACTTTTTGGAAGAGTTGCTGTAAAGAAACCACGGATATTAAAAAAAAAAAGGACCGCTTAAAATTTGCCCAAGACCACTTCACCTGGTCCCATCAAAAATGGAATACTGTGTTGTTCAGCGACGAGAGTAAGTATCAGTTATTTGGTAGTGATGGAAGATGTTATATTCAACGGCCAAAAGGTACACGGTACATCTCCAACTACCAGATTCCCACAGTAAAATATGAAGGCGGGAGCATAATGGTGTGGGAGTATTTTCCCACCCAGGTGTTGGTCCCCTTGTTAAAGTTGATCAAATAATGGATCGGTTTCTATACAAGGAAATATTAGAAAATAATATGCCGCGTTATGCTGAGGAAGAAATGTACTAAAATGGTTGTTCCAACAAGATTTCGATCCAAAACATAAATCTCAGCTCTTTAAAAACTGGTTAGATGAACACAGCGTTCCATTAATGGATTGGCCCTCTCAGTCTCCGGATCTTGATCCCGTAGACAATCCATGAGATCATTTGGATCAAAAGAGTTGCTATTTTAAATAGGACTGAATTGTGGAAAGTTCTAAAAACAGAATGAGAAGCCATTTCCAGTAATTATTGTACCAGGCTGATTGATTCTATGCCACAAAGATGTAGGGAAGTAATAAAATCAGAAGGATATTCGACAAAATAATAGTCATTTTTATACCAAAACAATTTAAATACATAATGTACTTAAGTTTCCATACTTTTGACCAAGAAAATATTATTTGTTTCTTATATATCTTTAATATAGCGGATATTTTTAAAGAAAACTATTTAGTTTTATGTTAAATTACTTGTAGTTTATCGCCATGTTAGTAGTTTAATTTCAGCTTGTACTAAAATGAAATAAAAAATATTTTAAAAAAGATTCCATACTTTTGGCTACCACTGTATATTGCTGTAAGTAGCAATGGCTCATTTTATATATTTAAATTATTTTTGTAATGTAAAGGATAATTTAATAAATGCATTTCAGGTTCCACCAGAACGTGCGGAAAATATTATTTTAGCATTTTGTGAAAAATTGACTAAACCACAAAGTCAGAAGCTTGGAGAAGTATGTTTAAGAGCGTAAGTTAATTAAACTATTTAAATATCTTTTATACCTAGCAAAATTTGAGCTCCTATTAAGATTTTGTTTATTAATAATCTAATAAAATTGTATTAATTATAAAGATTGTTACATAAGGAAAAACTGGTTTTTTTCTATTTGATTTTTAGGCTCTGGTTGCTATACCAATCACTAGATGAACGGTCTGCAATGAGATATCCTGTTTATTTCCATCTGCTCCTAATTGCAAAACACACAAATCAAATTAAAGCAATTTTTCAAAATATTGATCAGCTTAAACAGCAGTTCAGCCATTGTCCACTATCAAATGAAGAACTACAAAAATTGTACAGACTTTTACATGAAGTTTTGCTTAAAAGTAATCAAAGGTAAATCAGCTATTTTAAAATAACAGTCCTAAAAATTAAATCATTCTTGTTAACAAAGCTGTAAAAATAAAACTATTAAATCTGACTTAAATACAATAAAAGGCCATGTTTGGAAATTACCTAAGTATTAAAAACAATCCATAAAACATATTAAAACCTTTAGGGACATTTAAAAAATTAATATACATTATTAAAAAACATAAAATATAATCACCATCACAGGCCCAGTCAACAAATATAAATCACTATAACAATTTAAAACAAAATTACGCTTAACAATCAATGGTGTCAGATGTTAAAATATTACATACAAAATCAATATGACAATAAAAAATGACAATTTACATATACAAAGCTGTAATATCAGTTAAGGTAGTTCACTCGTAAAACGGCTTTTGCTAAGAATTAAATGAAATTAAAATAAAAGGTTAATAAAAGTGTCTTTTATCTAATTGAGAAAAAAAACTAAATTTTTTTATCATCTGGGAAGCGAGATATTAACAATCAAATTGTGCAAAATTAACATTGTCGATATCGGTCATGTATGAAAACAAGTCAAAGTTAAAAGTCAAAAAATAGCTTCAATATACAATATACAATTAAACAGATAAGTCATTTTTAAAATTAAATGTACAATGTTAAAGCAACAACAAAATATTTTTACAGAGCAGTCAAACAAATATCAAACTACAAAAAAAAAACGCTTACACTACTATACAATAAATCGTACACCAAAAGATATTGATTTTTTAAAATTTACTAGGTCAGTTTCTTATTAAGAAATAGTGTACATTCTTTTTTTTTTACATATTCGCCTTTATGGAAGGTGTATTTTAGGACTGGGTGGATTCAAAAAGTGTAAAATTTAACTGAATAACGAACAGACCTCATGTGTTGTGTGTACAGTCTCCTACAAAAATAATATTTTCAAGCATTAAAAACCTCTAACTTTTGGTAAAGCGTATTCAATATTATTTGGAACAGTACTAAATTTGTGGTCCATTTAAAATACTTCATCACGAATTAAACTAAAATATAATGATCCATCTTGGTACTAACTCTAGCCCGTTCAAAAATCAATTTTTGTTAGAAAGAGATGGGCTATTTCGACGCAAATGGCATGGAAAAAACGAAGATAAAAGATGTTCATCCGAGATTGGGGCTTTGAATTATAAAAGGGCCGGGGTTTACTTACTGTAAAGCGATTATGTACGACTACCCGAGTGAACTAGCTTAAAAGATTTCATTATAAAACTTATCTTATCGCCTAAAAATTTTATTACTTTCAATATTATTATACTGACTTGGTAAGTGGTTGTAAATGTTTAGGCTTAGAGAGTTCATAGTGAGGGCACTTCTTGGTGTGGGAAGCCTCTGCTTTTTACCATTTATAAACGACTAGATGAAAAGCCTGTCTCCGCCAGGCGAGAGACAATATTAAGTAGCCTCTGTCTCCGTAAGACGCCTTCCGTACGGCTAACGGTAAAAAAACACTTTTTTGCTCCTATTTCCGTCCAGGGGGCGAAATTCAAAAAACGGGCTTCTTTAGGTTCTAGCCACTGCTAAAGACTACCACTGTGCCAAATTTCATGATTTTAGCTCAAGCCATAACTTCAGAATCACGTGGAGAGACAAATAAATATATATACCTACCTACATATAAATATATCCACATTAGCAAATTATATATATAGATTACTAACACATTCTCATATTTTTTTTGAATTAATGAAACGGTCTGTGATATAAAAATGCAAGCAAATGTTATTATCTTTTTCCAATTAAAAAAAGGGATGCAATGCTCTCTTGGTTTTTATTCACAATAGTATCTCACAGCTCACTTTTAAAGTACAGACTGCATCAGCTGCTGAGTACCAAAATCACAAAACACTACACCATAATTTAAATTAGATTCAACCGATCTTGCCATAGAATGTCACAAATTACTTCTAACTAAACACACCGACGCTAGCTTTTTATTTAGGTTGGTAACGTGGTCGTGAAACTTAAGTTTTGAATTTATATGTATGCCCAAAAATGTAACAAATCTTGTTTTCTAAAATATTATTCTTTAACTTTATATTTTTTACACTGCATCTAAAGGTTAAAACATTTGTTTTGCTGACAATAAATGATTAAGAATATGCCTGCAACGCAATATATAATATGAAAGTTTCGGGCACTTTTTATAAATATGGCTTGGCAACAAGCATTATCAACTCTAATATCAGTGCAATTAAATGAAAAATTAATCGATGGTGCTTCATTAGTGCATCCTACCGTAGAAGCCCACAATTGTGTTTAGTTACGACGATGGTTGAAGTGCCGCGGTTGTCCTTAAGGAGGAAATAAAGCCGAACTAGTTGAGAGGTTAGAATAATAATAATTTAGATGTCAAGTAGAACTGTATTGTACTTGTCATGGTAATAAGTAAAAGTAATTACAAAAAAAAAATATTTCTATGTTTTTAGCGGGGTTCTAGTGACTTTTACCTACTACAAAATTTATTATTTGAGATTATGGCCCGAGCTATTATATTCATAATTAATTAAAAATGTAACCTTATCACTAGTTTTCTTTTTTACTCAACTGATGGGGTCTGGATATTCGGTTGATGGACCATATACTCTTTCATAATAAAGTGAACAAATATATTAGTCCATTGAAAACTACGGTAAATGATAGATATAGATAACGCTGGACTTGACGAGACCACTTGTCTCTTATGTATTTTGGGGCGCTGATAACGAAAATGGGGGTTAGAACTTGCAAGTCGGAACACCCTAAAAAAACGCCCCTAAATAGGGGTGATTTTGAAAAAATTGACATTTCGCAATCTAAGCCATTTATATGTTTTGGGTCGCTGATTTTGAAAATCGAGGTGCCGAGACTGGAAAATTCGTGTTACACCCCCCCATGCAAGAAACACCCCTTCCAAGAGGTGGGTTTTGTTGAAAAATGAAATATAAAATAAAAAAACATATAAGATGACTTAGTTTGCGAAACGTCAATTTTTTCCAAAACCCACCCCTTGGGAGGGGTGTTTCTCTCATGTGGGTGGTGTAACACAAATTTTCCAGTCTCGACACACCGATTTTCGAAATCAGCGACCCAAAAAACATATGAGATGGCTTAGTTTGCGAAATGTCATTTTTTTCCAAAACCCACCACAATTTAGGAGCGTTTTGTGCAATTTTAGGGGTGTTCCTACCATTGCTGCAAGTTCTAACCCCCATTTTCGTAATCAGCGTCCCAAAATACATAAGGGACAAGTGGTCTCGTCAAGTCCAGCGTTTCCCGACCTTTTACCGTAGTTTTCAATGGACTATATCAAAGATTTATACTACTACGAATAGATAGCTCATCTAAATGAAACACATTTAAAACGGGTGTGCCAGTTATGGTTGGTAAATATTTTCTGGGTTAACCATTCGGATCTTCTGAGGTCAAAAAATGACGACCTTACCAATGTGAAGGGAAATTTGTTGGTTTTGTCATTGGTACAAATAGAAAAGATAAGCCGCTTTTAAAGACCGCAGTGTTTAAACAAAATTAATTATTAACCTTTTAATTCAAAATTTCTAACTTTCTAATAACAATTTAGCAATCGCATCACTGCTTAAAAAGAACGTCAAGATGTTTATTATTAATTAGGAACGTAGACACCGTTTTCACACTAACTTTTATTGGCCATTCAACCAAATTGATAACAAAAAAAATAAACAAAAATCTGCTGCATTATATTAATTAAACAAAATAGGTATTTACCAAAATACACTTTTACGTGTTTAATTCTTTGGTATGGGGAATTTGGAAGGAACAAAAAATATGAACCAAATTTTGTGACGTCATCGTTTTTCGTCCCGAAATCGGTTGGTACATTTTTGACCAACCAAAAGTACCTACCAAAACGTGGCGAAATTGTCTTTAATCGGTGTGGAGATATCAATGCTCTCGGATAAAGTATTTTTTTGCGCGGTAACCCTCGCCTTGCGAGCAAAACTAGACGCGGCGTTGCCAATGTGAAGTATTTAAGTAGGTAGTTTTACATGGTACAAATAGCCAAAGAATATAAAGGTTCCACTTATAACCATTTGCACCGCAGTGTTTAATACTGGATAAATTAATTATTAATCCGTTTTGAGACTGTGACAAATATCATAACATTTGGCAAAGTCAAAACAACGCTTAATTTAATCAAGCAATAAACACTGCGGTAAAAATGACCATCACGTCATAAAAACGATAAGGTTTTATTATTAAAATATATAGGTAAAGCGATATAGTAAAGATCGAACGCTGTTAGAACAACACCGATACGTCACGGTTTTATATCAGTTTGCCATATGAGACCGTGACGTATCGGTGTTGTTCTTACAGCGTTCGATCTCTACCAAAAAATAATTACTTTAAAAATCTGCTGCATTATATTATATTACAGAGCTAAATTGGTATTTATCAAAATACACTTTTTATTGGTGTTTAATTCATTATCGATGTCACTATGGTGAATTTAACAAAATTAAGAGAAGTGTAACAGAAAAAAATATGAACCATTTAATTTTAATAGGTGTTTAAAATAACGGCTATATTGAAAAAGTTTGATAAATGCTTAGAACAAAATGGCCGTCAATTTGAACACCTATTAAAATAAAATCATTTATATTTTTTTCTGTTGCACTTCTCATAATTTTGTTGAATTCATCAATACATTGACATTGACATTAAATTATGCGTTGATCCTAAATAGTACAGTGGATAGGAAGAAAAAAGGTGTTTGACCTCCGAATTTTTTTGTACAGTTTCAATTTTTATGAAAATTTGGAATTAAGTTGCTTTCACTCTTTAGATCAAAGTTTATATATGCTTAGGGTGTGCTTTTTATTTTAAGGGGGTAAAAAGCACCCCTTATCCTAAAAAATTAAAAAATATTGAAATAGACCTTATGTAAATTAAAATCATAGCTAAATATGTAGAATGAATCTATTTTTATGTTGTGAGTTATATCTAACATTATATTTGTAACGTTTCAACCGTTAAAAATCAACCTTAATAACGAAATTAAAAAAAATTCTTTCATTTTAAAATTATTTAATAATGCTTTTATTGTAAAAAAATATTTTAACAGTTTACGGTATAATAAATATTTAACTACCATAACTCAACCTTTAAATAACCACCTCTTTGAGATTAACAAAAAAAATTTTTTGACAAATTAAAACGATTTGATGATACATAATTATAGTCCCGGAGATAAAGCTAAAAAATGGCAAAACCTCGCAATTTTTTTGTCCTGCATCGATTTTTGCAATAAGCCGCTTCTAACCCTCTACTTCAAATTCTATTTTATGGTGGTGTGTGCTGTTTTTTTTAAAGGGTGAAAACTACCCCCAATTGTCAAAATTTATAGATCAACATTTTAAACCTTAAGATGGGTAAAAGTTGATTTGGATTAGATGATTAATGATTGTTTTAAGCTTTGGAATACAATTTTAAAATATTTTACCTTTTAAAAATCAGCCCTTGTTAGAGCTTAAAATAAAAAAAATATATTTACCCTAAAATAATTATTAATTTAAATGTGATTTACTTTTATAATGTTGTTGCTTAAAATATGTACTAATTTCATTTCACAACTTTTCGACCCTTATAAATCAACCCTTATTATAGCTTAATTAAAAAAAAAATTTTTTGGGATAAAAATTAATAGCTTGACAGATTTAATAATTAAAAATATTACTGCCTGAAATATTACCAATTTTATTCTTTTGCAAATTTTCAATCCTTAAAAGCCACCCCAAACAATTCTTATAAACCAATATAACAGATATAAATAGGAAAAGAAAGTAGAATTGCATACAAAAATTATACCGGTAAAAGAATAAAGTACCGGTTTTATAGAATATTATGCTCCGAAGTGGGCTTGCGAATTTTTCGAAAAAAAAGTTGATTGGTTTTTTAAACATAGTTTCTTTAGTTTTAATGATAGAAACTTTTTTTTTTAATAATTTTTGTAGGGCTTTTAAAGAGCTACAAGGTTATGTAAATTAAATCCTTTTTAATCCTTTAGTTTTAAAATGGGATGAGTTTAAAGGACTAGAATAAGGTGGTGCTCGCTCGTAAATAGAGGCTTTAAACGGCTATATCTAGCCAAATAGTTATTGTACAGAAAAATCTATGTAATGAAAAGTCTTTGTTATCAAAAAAGCTATAATTCGTTACATTTTTTTCGTATCCCCAGTATTGTTGGAATTATTTTGAAGAAAATGGCCATTTTTACGAAATTGTGGAAAATCGTTTTTCACTTTAAGTTATAATTTTTCTAAAATTAAGCATTTTAATTTGATTAAACCTTTAGGATGTATTAATAATACATATATAAAAAGAATCACAGAAGGGTACAGATCTATTTTAATTAAGAAGGAAATTAGGGGGTTGTTTTTAATGATCTTTTCGTAGAAAAAACTAGGGACCGACCTTATTTTTATCATAACTCGCTCAATTTTCATGATAAAAACTCTTTTTTTTTTGTTTTTAAAAGAAAGGTCTTATTATATACTTTAAAAAAGACCTTATATGTTTTCCTTGAGAAATGCAAACTTTTCTCGCTATTTGACTTTGAATCTTTCAAATTTAGCATTTGACGAACAAAAGCTAACCATTAACAAGCCGTAGCTCGGTCTGTATTGGTTGTAGAGAAATTATAAAAAAACATTTTATCTAGTTTTTTTATAAGCTACAATTTTGCTTTTTTCAGTTTTTTTGACAAAATGCATATTTTTAGAGTTATTCGTGAAAAACCCATTAAAAACGTTGATTTTTTCGTCGAAAAACTTTTACTTTCAATCGCGAATAACTCGAAAAATATTAGTTTTACGAAAAAACTGTTTGGAACATTTTTTACTTAAAATTACTTTCTTTATCGATTTCTGTAGTTAAAATTTAATAAAAAATTTACACCCTCAAGATGGGGTGGCAACCACCCCAGGATAAAAGCACACCTCGGCATGATATAAACTTTGATCCTTGGGCTATTCCCTACCTTCTGTGAAAATTTCAGAAAAATCCATGTAGTACAAAAAAATTCCTAGTCAAATTGCATCATTGTCTGTACTTAAAGTAGATTTTTTGGGGATTATGAATCTGGAAAGAACTATACTTTTCCATTTACCATTTAAAAGTTACCACCCACCTACAAAAACTGAAAAGAGTTACAAAGTTACGTATGCTGTTAAAAAGTGTCCCTCAACCAAGCCGTTTTTCGTATATTGGATTTTAACACTTTAAAAGGACCACCCTGTATATTAGTATTGTTCTGGGTAGCAGAAAATATTTTGAAATTCACTTACAAATAGGGCCGTTTAACTCGCTTATTTTATATAGAAAATCCTGTTTTTAAGTAGCTAATTACATTCCAAATTTAATTGTCTATCAATCTGTATTTGGGTTCCCTGTACCTAATGTAAATCACTTTTTTGATGCTATATAGACTTTTTATTGGTTTGACCTAAGAATTGTCAAATACAAAGGATGGCCGGCTCAGTGATAAAAAATTCTGCCGGTTTGTGACGTCACCAAATGTTCGGCTCCAAGCCATCCAAGCTCACTGCGATTGCACAAAATTCTTTTTTGAGGGACTTCTGGTAACGTCACAAGCATTGGTTAGTTGGCAGAAAAATGCTATCTATCTGACATCCTCAGTGGTTAACAATTCTTGGGTTTGACCATAAATAACCAAAATTCCAATTTTGTAGGTCGCTATAGAGTGATAAAGCCTACTGTTGCCAAAACCTCCACGAGTGCCCCTGAATTTAAAAACAATTAACTCTATGCATTTAAAAAAATTGGCAAATTTTGTGCATCTTTTAATAATGTTATCCGTTGATAAACCTACCGCCCTAAATAAACACTACAATTACTCTTTCTTAAAATACAATAATAAGTTTGCTTTTAATATTCAAAATTTTTTTCCAACAATTAAAAATAATATGTTTAACTTATCTAAACAGCAAAAAACTACATTCTTTGCTAATAAAAGTTTTTTTGATAACAACTGAAAAAATCTAAAATTTTGTTTATTCATGGTCAAACCAATAAAAAGTCTGGGTACCAGGAACACTATTACATTTAGCTAGGGAACCTATCTACTGATTGATAGACAATCAAATTATAAATTTAATTAGCTAGTTCAACACAGGGTGTTGCATTTAACCCTTAAGTACCTTAAGGGTGGAAGGGTGTTATACCCACTCACTTTAAACCTGCCTACCTACCTTAAGGGTCGTCCCAGAGACTACTAGCATTTTTAAAATGAAAATATTTTTGATATTTATTTTACCAAAACCTTTTTTCCCCTTTCCTTTTTATATTGTTTAGGGCATGTTTCTTATCTTAAGATATGTACTAAATGTATATCACAAATTTTTATTAACTATCATTTAACTTTTTAAAAAAAAGTTTTTGCGTAGTCCCGTAGACGCCACG
Organism: Listronotus oregonensis; assembly: GCA_019359885.1. Taxonomy (NCBI): domain Eukaryota; kingdom Metazoa; phylum Arthropoda; class Insecta; order Coleoptera; family Curculionidae; genus Listronotus; species Listronotus oregonensis. The sequence goes on from JAHBCN010000722.1 coordinate 183,779, forward strand.
TCAGTGCTTATGTTCTAAAATTGGAGGTCAGCACTTAAGGGTTAAAATATGCGATTTAAATGACCTTATTTGTAAGTAAACTTACAACTTTTGTATAAATAACGTTTACGCAATAATATGTTTTAATAAAAAGTCAAAGGGCGTTTTTAGAACAAGTTAAAGTGGCTGGTCTAAAACTCTACAACAAAAAACGTCCATTAGATGTTTTTTTAGATCCGTACCAAAATGTTTATAAAATGATTTTAAAAGAGACGTTTTTAAACGTCTTCGTAAAATACGTTTACAAAACGTTTTTCCAAAGTCCGCAAAAATAAGTTTTTGTTTCTGCGAGTTTTTAAAAACCTACCACAAAAAACGTTCATTAAACGTTTTTTTTTTGGTTCGCTATGAAATATTTTTAAAAAGTTTTCAATTAGGTGTTTTAAACGCTTTTTTGCTTGTTAATTTTAAAATGTGCTCTTTATGATTTTGCATTTATTTAAAAACCAAAAAAGTACATAGCTTAGACCGACGCGTGTACGGTGGGCTACCCTGTACAGGAAAACCATAATATTTGGAAGTGTTAATTAACATGATATTTCCAATGGCCAGCTTGGCGATGCACCACCCGGCCACCGGGTGGAAGAAATAAATATTTGATATTGAAATATTAATTTTTATTTTAAAACTAAGCTTAAAAGCATTTATAATCATCCATTGTTCTAAAATGGCCTGATTTTTATGGGAAAATCTGAATAATCGAACATCGTCTGCAATCATAATATTGGCATAAATTGCCAGCATTCGAAGCCATATTATTAAACAGTATTAAGTCCGTCGATTCCCGCGCAGGTGTACATCGATACTGCGAGAGTGCGCGACGGCGGTCAAAAAACAAAATATAATTATAATATTATTAAACTCATATTAGACTCACAGGCGCCCGGTCGCGTTCGGGCTCGATGGAAGCAGGCTCGAAAAGTCTGCTTCCATAGGAGATTCAAAATTTTAACACTGGATGGTTTTTCTATAGTGGAACTATAATATTCTTTGACTATATGTGTCTTTATTAACATTACCAATTCCTTGGAATTGACCATCACCTTGTCCACACCGCTTCACTGACAAATCGCATTTAGCACATTTGCGACACTTTTTTAAGTGCTTTTGCTTTATTATTTTTATGAGTTTTTTAGCTCCTTTCCTTATAGATAACATATATTTTAATTAAAATATTTGTATTATTATTTTATTATGTATGCACAATAATTTGAATTTAACTGTTTATAAAAAATTAATTGTTATTACTTGTTTTATTGCTAATTTTTTTATAAACATATGCACGGCTCATACATTTGTAAATAAAGTGCCCAAAAAACATGGAAGTTGAGGCATGCACATTTTTTTTTAAATTATTTATTACCTTTAAATCATTTGAAACTTTAAGAAAGTAAAACTTATACTGGCAGTTACTGTCAATATGGTAACTGATATCAGACCCTTTATAAATAATATAGGAGGACTTTTTTTTTAGTGAACAAGCCGCAAAAGTCATGATTGAACTTCTGGGAACCTACACAGACAAAACAGCTTCACATGCTAGAGAAGATGCGATTCGTTGCATAACATCGGCCATTGCAGATCCTCATACTTTTCTTTTGGATCCTCTATTATCACTTAAACCTGTACATATTCTTAAAGGACAACTTATTCATGATCTATTAAATATCTTTGTTAGCGAGAATCTCGCTGCCTATCTTAAATTTTATAAAGAGCACAAGGAATTTGTGACAAACCAAGGATTAAATCATGAGCAGAACATGCGTAAGATGAGATTGCTTAGTTTTATGCAACTGGCCGAAAGCAATCCAGAAATTTCTTTTGATGTTATCGAAAAGGAATTGCAAATTAGTAAAGATGAGATAGAGGCTTTTATAATTGAAGGTAAGAACTGTAGTTGTTTTAAATAAATCTTAAATAACATCTATTTTGCATTATAAATGTCCTTAGTTGTATATGGGTTTTTAGTTGATATACAGTAACGGCCATTAAATCTTGGGCAATTGTTTTTCCCTTTTGTAAAATAGGCTTATGCCACCTTCTACTGCATATAAATACCTGTTGAAAAACCTAATAAAGAAACAGGTGTCCATTATCAGTGTCTAAAAATATTTTTTAAAATGCCAAACTCAACTTTGGATCAAAAAGTATTAATTATTCATTACATTGAGCAGAGAGGTTGGCCAGAAAGGGATGTGGCGGAAGAGCTTAACATCCCAAAGAGTACTATTCATTTTGTTAAAAAAAAATGGCAGACAACACTCCTTTGAGAGAAGAGCTGGAAGTGGTCGCTCCAGAGTATCAAATCAAGAACAAGACAATAATTTAGTTAATGTTTTAAGAAACCAACCATTTAAATCTGTAGTTACAGCAAAAACGGAAAGCAATTTTCCAGCATCGGTTAGAACGGAACAGCGAAGAATAAGGCAAATATCCGAATTGCGCTGCCACCAGGCAGCCTTAAAACCATTTTTAACAAATGCAAATAAAGAACGACGCGTTGGCTTTGCTCTACAATTTTACTTAGAACCTCCGATTTTTTGGGAAAATATAATATTCACCGAAGAAAATGTGTTTCAGTTGTGCTACAATAGGATACTTAAGGTATACAGGCCTCAAGAAACAAGATTTGATAAAAATATACCCAAAAGGACAGAAGTAATGGGAGGTAGTGCACAAGGACTTGGTGTATGTTATTTTATAGAAGGAATGTTCAATGCGGAGGTATATATAGATCTACTACAAAATATTATGCTTTCTTCTGTACTGGATCGATTTCCGGACAGAAATTTTATCTTAAGTGTCCCGTTCATACGGCCCGGCAAGTCGATGAATGGATGAAAAAGTAGCATATCAGGGTTTTACCGTGGAGCGCACTTAGTCCGGATTTATATGTTATGGAAAATATTTGGGGCTTTTTTGTTAAAAAAATAAATTGGGAAAAGAAGTTTAGGCCGCAAAATGTAAACAAACATAAGGATAACATTTTAGGGGCGTGGAATGAGTTACGAGGAAATCTGGACTACTCCTGGGCTTTGGTCCATTCGATGCCTGGAAGGCTAAACTCTGTCTTAGAAAAAAACGGGGCTGCAGTAAAATATTAAATTTGTTTGAAAGGATATTTAAGTTTGTTTGAATTTATTAATTTGTTAGTTTTTATAAAATATAAATATTTTTTTTACCTTTTGCTTTATTTATAGTAATTAAAAGTAAAACATGGTAAAAAAGAGCGATTTACAAAAATCGGCATAGAAAAATCAAAATTTGACACATTTTTTGCCAAGATTTAATGACCGTCACTGTACTTATAGATAAACTTAAGCATTTTTCTTTATTGATTATATTTTAGTATTAAAAACGAAATTGGTCAGTGCCAGAATGGATCAATCGGCTAAGAAAGTATTCGTGACAAGTACAATGCACAGAACATTTGGAAGGGCCCAGTGGCTGCAGTTAAGAGATTTACTTCATTCCTGGAAAGCAAATTTGAGTTCGGTACAAGAAGGAATGAAGAGTGTAACGGCTGCCCAGTTGGAGATGATGCAACAAGAATAAATGAAATAAATCGTTTTTACCAGATGTGGTGTCATTTCATTTAATCTCCTAACAAACTTTATTTTTATTCAATGTTTTATAAATATAATTGGGTATATTACTACCCAATACCCATAGCTGAAATTAAATAACTTCTTTTAAAAAAGTCCTACAACAATTTTAAGTATAAGGTATTGG
>JAHBCN010000723.1:0-156704 GCA_019359885.1 Listronotus oregonensis
GTTTTCACCCTGATTCACGCCGACTTCGTGTGTGGAGACGACCTGGAAATGTGGAACGCCTTGCTGCCGTCCAGGAAGTTCACAGCTACCAGGGTGGCACAGTTATGGTGTGGGGCGGAATTCGTGTCGGAGGAAGAACTGATCTCGTTCTGTTAGAGGGCTTTTTAAATGCCTTCACTTCGTGACAGCATTTGCAACCTGTTGTGCTTCCATATGCTGCAGCAATCGGTCCGAATTTTCAACTCATGCAGGATAATGCCCGTCCACACACTGCTCGGGTGGTAGGAAATTTTGGAAAACTGAGCCAATGTTTTGCCTTGGCCTGCACAGTCCCCAGACCTGAATCCTATAGAACACCTCTGGATTCAATGGGACGAATTTTCCATCAACAAATGCACTTGCAAACAAGACAACAGCTGTTCAATTGTCTTTCTGACTTATGGAATAATACAACCCAAATGAAAATTGACAACCTTATTTCAAGCATGACAATCAGATGCCACGCTGTCATTAATGCACGGGAGGTCCCTACTTACTGACAAGTGTATAAACTTAAACAACATTACTTTTTTTGACCTTGTGTAAAATTATTATTTTCAGTAATTTTCATTTTTTTACTTTTTTAATGAAATTAAATTTTCTTTCTAAAAATTCTGGCTTTTGAGATATTCCTAAACGAAGGAAGTAGTAAGTAATTATCTACAGGAATTTTCATGATAATTTATTGGGTACTACAAAATTTATAACAATTTAATTCTTGTTCCTAGATTATTTTTGATGTGTATATATATATATATATATATATATATATATAATATATATATATATATATATATATATATATATATATATATATATATATATATATATATATATATATATATATATATATATATATATATATATATATTTAATACTTAAAATACTTAAATCAAGTAATCCAAATAAAATTATTAATCCAATAATAACTATTTCTCTATTTCCTAATATCACGTAATTAGAAATATATTGATAAAAGTAAATAATAAATATTGGGTATGTGTGTTTATTCATACTACTTTAGAAAAAAAAAAATATATTAAATAATACTGTACAAAGCTAAAAAGATATAATACTACGTTTCTGTTATCCTTTGTTAACTCCTCCTAGTCATGTTATGCCCCCCTTACAATATTCTTACTTATTTAAGAGCAGATGACAATGTTTCTGTTTAAAATTTTCTGTAGCAAGTAATTTATGACCATAATATATTGTATTTTTTTTTCTCTATAAACAATTTAAATTAAAGTAATTTTACCTTATGTCCAGTTACAATACTATCCAACAATACCAGTCACATTAAACACGTAAATGTAAAAACGCATCAAACTTTTTAAAATAGTTTACCAACAAAAAACGCGCTCACAGTAAAGCTCGCTGTATGGAACAGGTGTAACACGATGGGACTTGGTCTATCCGTTTTGCCAAGCGCCCGGTTTAAATCTACAAGTTCAAAACGGAGGCTACAGGATATTTTACGTCGAGGCGCCGTACGCAAGCGTTATGAGCGTCTATCCAGCCACCGATTGTGTTCTTATTTCTTACCTTTCGTTATATATCAAAAACGGGGTGTGAAAATTGAAATAATAAATTTTGTTTTCGTGTTTATAAACCCTTTTGATCAGTGGAGCAGTAAAACGTAAGGCGCCTGCACACGAAAATTATTTTTGCAGAATTCTAAGCATTTGTTAAAGCAAAAACGTTGGAACGGGACTTGTTTCTCTAAGCTTAGGTTCAATAGTCTAAAACCTTTGGTCGTATATTAAATACAGTTTGTGGATATTACATTTTCAAAGAAAAAATATTTGGTTAACATAATAGTCCAGTCACTGGAGGGATTTGCCTCCGAATTTTTTATAACTGAATCTTTTTTTGAAATTTTGTGTGTTGATAAATAAGTACTTCAGGAACAAAAGTCACATAGTGCCGATATGCTCGGCAACCCCTGTGGTGTTTGCCACCCTTTCTAGAGGGTGAAAATTTTTTCACTTAAAATCACCTCGGAATTTGATAGAAAGACAAATTTTAAGCAAAAAGTGTAGCATACATTTTTTTCGATAGATCAATACTTGCCCAGTTATTCGCTGCTGAAAAGTTGGATTTTTCGATAAAAAACATTAGATTTTTGAACAGTTTTTTATTATTAACTTCAAAACTAAGAGTTTTGCAAAGAAAAGTGTAATAAATAAAATTAAAGCTAATAAAAAAATTAAGAGATCTGTTTTTTTATGAGTTGTGGGAGTAAAATGTAAACTGAGATATGGCTGGTCAAAGAAAAAGGATTTTTCATTGTATCCTTGAACCCAAACATTTCTCGTCAAATAGCGACAACGGGTAAATTAAAAAAAAAAAAACTCATGAAACACTTTTTAAAGAGCTTAAAAAGACCTTTAAAATGAACACCAGTAAACGTTCTTCGCGTAAGATTTACGTGAGATACGAGCAAAAAAATGATGGATTTTTCGATTTTTTTTGTTTAAAGCGCATTAAAAATAATGTCATGTTTGTTAAGATTGAAATAAATTATATTTCTTTTACAATTGACTTTATTTTGGTGGTATTCATAAGATCTGAAAGTTAGGCTACATCAAAATATCTAGGTAACTTTAAATAATTAAAACTTTTGTCAAAAACAGTAATTTTGTGCAAATCATTACCTACACCTAACTTATTATGAAAAATTTTTAGAGCAAAATAAAAAAACATTTTTTTTTCGTTTTTTGGTTTTGTTTGGTTTTGTAAGCGATTTTTCTGTCAAATAATTTTTTTCGGCTTTAGAAGAAGACATTGCGCAAAAATTTTTACTTTAAAAGAACTTTTTTTTTTGAGATATACACACATCAAAATAATCTAGGAACAAAATTAAATTGTTATAAATTTTGTAGTACCAACAAATTATCATGAAAATTCCTGTAGATAATTACTTACTACTTCCTTCGTTTAGGAATATCTCAAAAAGCCAGAATTTTTTAGAAAGAAAATTTAATTTCAATAAAAAAGTAAAAAAATGAAAATTACTGAAAATAATAATTCTACACAAGGTAAAAAAAAGTAATGTTGTTTAAGTTTATACACTTGTCAGTAAGTAGTGTGACCCCCCCGTGCATTAATGACAGTTTTATCTGTTTGGCATGCTTGAAATAAGGTTGTCAATTTCCATTTGGGTTGTATTATTCCATAAGTCAGAAAGACAATTGAACAGCTGTTGTCTTGTTTGCAACATTTGTTGAGGGGAAAAAACCTTCGTCCCATTGAACCCCAAAAGGTGTTCTATGGATTCAGGTCGGGGGGCGGCGGGCCCAACAAAACATTGAGGGCTCATTTTCCCAAAAAATTCACGTACCACCCGAGCAGTGTGGGAGGGGCATTATCCGCATGAGTTAAAAATTGGACCAATTGCTGCAGCATATGGAAGCAAACAGGTTGCAAAATGCTGTCACGGTAACTGATGGAATTTAAAACCCCTCAACAAACGAGATCAGTTCTTCCTCCGACACGAATTCCGCCCCACACCATAACGTGCCACCCTGGTAGCTGTGAACTTCCTGGACGGCAGCAAGGCGTTCCACATTTAGGTCTCTCCACACACGAAGTCGGCGGAATCAGGAAAAACCGAAGCGAGATTCGTCCGTGAAAGTACATTACGCCATTCTTCATGTCGCCAGTTTAGATGTTCGTGTCCCTTCCCAGTCTCATAGCGCGGTTGCCTTTTGTTAAGGGGGAACGGGGACGGTCGACGAGCATAAAGGCTGAAGTCGTGCAATCTGTTTCGACAGATTGGCTGTCACAACAACATGGTGTGTGCGTTCGCTCTTTTGCTAACGACCTGCAGTAACTGGGGATCTCTAAGCCTGTAATCGAATAAAACGATGGGTTAGGCGATAACTTCGTCGCCAATCCCGTTCTCGACATCCCGTCTCAGGGATCTTGTCATTAATCGACAAATCACACTTGCTGATGTGTTTGGGGCTTTCCCCCTTGCTTATAACTGAACCCGCTTCAACCATCCCTACTGCCGCAACTGCTCTTCGCGCGTTACATGTCGTCGTTCCATTAGGATAATTAAACTAAACATAATTCAAATACCGAAAGTCACTTTTTTCATCTCAGAAGCAGGCCCAAAAAAGAAACTGATACGATATTTTAACAATAGCAGTACAACTTTTTTCCCCATTCCATAAACTGATAAAAATTGAAATTTGTGTATTGTAAACAACAAAATTTAAATATACACAGAAATTTTCATGATAATATATTGGGTACTACAAAAGTTATAACAATTTTAATTCTTGTTCCCTAGATTATTTTGATGTGGTATGTTATAATCAATCCTCGAAGCTCCGGCGTTCCTAGGTTTGACTAGTCAATCATCAGGTCTGACTAGAAGTCTTAGTCAAAGCCTCTGACTAAAGAGTTTTCGTCAAACCTAGGAGAAACTAATTTGGTCAGGCAAACTCAATTTAATGAAATCGAGGTTCAATTAGGTATTAGAAAGTCTAAGTTTGTTCAATTAGATGTGATAAAACATTTTTTTTTTATTTTAATGTTTATTGTTGTTATATTGTCCTAGTTGAAATAAAAAAATTAGTTTTTATTCCGACATGGTGAGGCATTATAACATTTACGGCCGAGTGATGATCGCGTTGTTATATTTAGCAATGGACTTAGCAATTTTTAAAAGTTGACAATGGTTTAGAATGTTTAACAAAACGTCATTGTCAGTGTTATTCAATGATTTTAGCAGGCAACCTGTTAAAATCCCGACATTTTGTTAAACATTCTAAGCCGTTGTAACTTTAAATTGCTAAGTCCATTGCTAAATTTAGCAACGCGATCATCACTCGGCCGTTAGAATTGCACAATACGTCAGATCTCTTACATTTACAACTAACCACAACTAACCACAACTAACCACAACTAACCACAACTAACCACAACTAACCACAACTAACCAAAACTAACCACAACTAACCACAACTAACCACAACTAACCACAACTAACCACAACTTACCGCAAGTATAAAGTTATTTAAACGTGTTACAAGTACAGTCAACGTTTGACAGAGTCTGCCAGTCGCTTCTAGAATCGACTAGGCAAAGCCCGAAACAGATTATTTTACTTTCGACGTTTGACTGAAAAGTAAGGAACTCCTAGGTTTGACTAAAAATACTTTAGTCAAAGGCCGAAATTGGGATTTATTTCGGGGTTAGCCCGAAGTCTTTGGTCAAACCTAGGATAAACCAGTCATTCCGCGAAGAGACTGCATATCGACCTTTGACTATGACATATATACCAAAAGACCATAGAATTTAAGTAGAATTTAAAAACTTAAAAATAAACAAATTTACTTCTTTCTTAATAATCAATTCCTTTAAACAGTACCACTCAATATAGTTTTAGAATTAAATATACTTAGTTTTTCTCATTAATTTTAAATGCAGGCTAGATTAATTAAAGAAAAATAAATCTCTATTACATAAAGGTAAATTCAAACTTTATTTTCTAAAGATTAAGTGCATGATAAATCTTTCACCGGTAAGTATATATTTAAATTATAAAAACAAACAAATTTATAGGACAACAACAGATTTACAGCGAAAAATTAATTAAAATATAAACTACACCTAAAAATAATTTAAAACAAAGCCTCTTTTAGTTAAAATTTTACATATTTTGCCAAATATTTTATTGCTTTGGAAGACGGCAGCTAAGTTACTGCTAGTAGAAGTAGAGTATAAGTTTTTAAAGGCACATCTAACCCTATTATATCTAAAATATTGATGCTTTTCCATTTAACAGTTTTAAAGTAAAGGTAAATAAAACTTAAATCTTTTTTAAAGTGCTTTTTTATTTTAACTTTTAACGTAAAGTGTATGCAACTTATAGATACAGCATTAAAAATTTGTTGATTATAAACAGTCATTTTGCAGTTTTGATTAAAAATATTTAATAAAAAAACTTGATATTTTTGCAGTCAAGAATCTTTAAAGATATATTCAAAATTATTGTTTCTGGGAATTTAACCGAGACCTCCATCAACTGTTTGTCGATGTCAGGCAAGCCTATGACACCGTCCGAAGAGTAAAACTGTTGCAAGCAATAGAAGAACTGGGCTTTCCGCAAAAAGTCATAAGAATGACTCAACTATGTATCGGAGGCTTAAAAAGCAAAGTTAGAGATGGACAAAACTTCTCAGAGGTGTTTGATATCAACAACGGCCTTAAACAATGCTCTTTCACTGTTGCTTTTTAATATTATTCTTAAATATGTTACGAAAAGGGCTGAAATCTGCCCTCCAGCGACGGTCTTTCAAAATAATGGTCCTAACCTACTTCTGGATTTTGCGGATAATGTTTATATCATTGGAAACATCAGACTTAATGTTAAAAATACATTCAGCAACTTTGAAAAACATCCTGAACATATGGGGCCCAAGATTAACGAAGAAAAAACAAAATATATGTATTCCACCAGAAACAACCGGATTAGAGACAGAGACAGAATAGGGCACAATATTACAATGGATGACTACAACTTCGAACGTGTCAAAAAATTCAAATACCTTGGAACAACACTATCAGATAACACTGATGGGACAAAAGAAGTTAACTGTAAAATACAAGCCGGAAACAAATGCCTTTATGCAACTCGCTTCACCTCACTTCAAAACAGTTGTGATGTACGGATGTGAATCGTGGACGCTGACCGTGGCAAATGAAGAAAGCCTCCGAGTCTTTGAGCGGAGCGTACTCAGGAAAATCTCTGGTCCAACTGTAGACGCAACAACGGGAAGATACAGAAATAGGGAGCTAGAAGACCTATATGGAGAGCCTAACATTGTCCGAGAAATAAAATCCAAACGATTACTGTGGGCGAGACATATGGGAAGACTACCGGATAATCGCACTGTCAAGCTTGTATGGGAGGAAGCACCAGTTGGTAAAAGACCCCTAGGCCGCCCACGACTCCAATGGAGGGACAATATTGCTGAAGACCTAAGGACATTGGGCATCCAAAATCCACTTGATGCCATGAGTGACAGACAACAGTGGAGGACTATTGTAAAGTCGGCAAAAATCCACCTTGGGTTATAAGCGATGGAGTAAGTATGTAAGTTAGTATTGTTTCTATACTTTAAGTAGCTGCAGCATTTAATTAGGTCTTACATTAGACAATGAAAGAGATACACAGACACGATGTCCTATTCATGGGTCATTCTATCGATTGTCGCAACCACAGCTCGACTATTACGATATAATAGCAAAAGAGATAAGAGTGGATTACCACGAGGTGCACGTGCTACAGGTTATGGTGGGCAGAGTCATCTGACGGTGAAAGAGTTTTTTTATCTTGGGACAGTCCACAAAGGTTGAGGTCTAAGTACTAACGTACCGTGGGTGTCTGAAGAGGGAGTTTATTTACACGAGACTTAAATATTTGGAAATTTGGAGGAAAATGGAAAAACTTCTGCTGGTAGCAGGTTCCATGGTCTAGACACTTTAGGTATGAAGGAACAAAAAAAGTGAAAAAGTCGGGGCCTCTTAAGTTGGACTGTAAATTGATGAATAAAAGTGGCAAAATACGTGGTGCCACTTTTATTCATCCATTTACAGCTCTGTTGGGAGCTGCCAAAGGAGGAATTAAACTGGCCAACTCTACAGCTCGTCGGTGGGCTAAAAAGAAAGTCTTTCTGTAAGTGTGGGATCATTAATAGGACGAACAGCTTTTCTTTGAAGGGCGTCAAGAATGCTAAGTTTTGTAGGAAACGCCATTTTCTAGACATAAAACAATATTCTAAAGAGGAACAGAGGAAAAAAGAAAGACTTCTGCAGGTAGCAGGTTCCATAGTTTTAACACTTTAGGGATGAAGAAACAAAAAAAGTGAAAAGGTCGGGGCCTCTCAAGTTGGACTGTAAATGGATGCATAAAAGTGGCACTACATATTGCTCTGTTGAGAGCTGCCAAAGAAGGAATTAAACTAGCCAACTCTTTGAAGCAAAAGCCATGAAAATACCTACAAGAGAGGACATATCCTCAGCTCTTCTTTAAGTCAAGAATGCTAAGTGTAGTAGGAAACGCCACTCCCCCAGACATAAAACAATATTCTAAAGAGGGTTTGATCTGCGATACATACAGAGTATATAGATTAGAATAAGAGAAATATTTGAATGGTTTTTACAGTATTACAAATTAAAAATAAAACGTTTATGGGTTTTGGCACATGTTTAAAAGTCGTCGAAAATCATAAAATATCGTCTTTTTTACGATACAACCCGCAACTTTAGGCCTTTTGCGCGAATTCAGTTAAACGAAAATGAGTCCAACAATTTTTGTATGCATTAAAGACACTCTGAAAAACATTTTTTTCACTATTAGAACAAAAAAATATTTTTGGGGATTTTTTGTATTTTTTTGAAATTTACCGGTATTTTGAAATTTTTTTAAACTTTAGGCCTTTTGCGCGATTTAAAATTTTGATTTTTTTTAAATATTTTGTTCCTTATAATGACGCCTATGTGCAAGTTTTCCGCGCTATTAGAATTGTTTGCAGAAAAAACGCGTTTTTCTATCCCTACTCTACATATCTCTATTAAAACCTAAGTTTCTCAAAAATTTCACAAAATCGGTTTTCTACAAACATAAAGACTTTACCCTAAGCTCCATCTACGCACAAAATCATTGCCTGGATATGTAAATCTAGCCGCCAGTATCAGTAAACAAAAACGTATGCGTGCTCACATTTAAATACCTACTTTAAACAATTTGCTTTTCCTGTCAATTTTTTTTTACGGCTTACTACAGTTTTGATCGGGATGTGCGATATAAGCCTTCTTTAAATTAATTATTTTTTTCTTGAACTATAAATGTAATGATAAAATTATTTAAATTTAAGATTTAGTTGCTTTGCACCAACTCCTTAACTTGATTGGAAGCAATGGATATTTATTAGCACCGTACGCGATGACAACGATAACGATTACTTATAACATTAATTTATTTTTAATATATAAATAAATCCAGTTAATACTGTAAGTTAGTAAAGTGCAATATCCATAGTAAATAAAAAGTTTTAAAGCTTAGAAAGTAAGTACAAAAAGTGCTTTTTTAATAAAAAAGTTCTTGGAGTTTTGTAGAATCGAACTCGAGAACTTTGTGTTACTTTTACTTACTTTCAAAGAGCTTTATTCATTCTACATATAAATACAGTACTTCTTAATCTACTTTACGATCTACTTATACTAAATTTACAACAAAATTAGGTATGTACAAGTAATTTATTACAAATGTACATTCGCGATTGCCTTTTCAGGCTTTGGGAGTGGAAAGCAACCGGAAAGGGTTGGGGCTGGTGATAGCCCGGGGTAGGTGTGAAGTATTAGTTCCTATTGGAATAGCGTTTTCCGATCACTGATCTTTCAAACACTGCTAGACACTTATTCTACTAAAACTTTAGAATAAAGGATTATTTTTATATTATGGTTTGAATATTTTACTGAAAAAAGACTTAAAAAAACAGTGATTTACATTAGGTACGGTGTTCTTCGTGTTGCTTGTCAAACGTACCAAATAACCAAAGAAATCTTATTAATTTGCAGGAGATTTATGAATCAACTAACCTTTCAAGTAAGACATTTTTATTTCCTTACACGGGTAAACCACGTCCTGTAGGCCCTTGTGTTAAGTCCGGAAATGTAAAAAAAATCAGTTACTATGCTCCCCTTTTTTAAAATTTTATCTAATTGTTTACATTTGAATCCAGCATGATTTAATGAAAAATTTTACCACAGCAGGCGCTGCTATCGATTAAGCTGTCCCCACCATATACTTCGCACCTTGCCAATAACTAGAACTTTCAAACAGATTCACAAACCGACAAACAGATAAATAAAATAATAGAGTGACAGTTTAGTAGACGGATAGATAAGAGATGGTGGATGAACGAACAAATAAATAAATAACAAATAAAAATATAAAGGACAAATAAAAAGAAGAATAAACATTTAATTGACAGGTAGACTGACAAAAATACGAGAAGTACTAATTAACGTTTTTAAAAAATTGGCGTAACAAAAAATTAAAGAACGTTTAGAAGAGTTTTACATTTTGATACTTTAATTGCAATGAATAAGTTTTAGGGCAAATTAAAAAAAAAATTTTTATATAAAATAAATAAAAATTATAAAATTAATAAAATAAATATTTTAATAAAAAATAAATAAAAAAAAATAAAATTAAATTTTAAAATAAAAATTAATTTATTTTATTAATTAATTTATTAAAAATATATATATATATATATTATATTTAAATATATATTATAATATATATTTTTATAATTTAAATATAAATATTTATTTTAATTAATAATAATTTAAAAACGTTAAAAACAACACATTCTTTAGTATATATATAAAATAATAATATCTAATATAAATAATATGTTATGATACAATAAATAAACCAAAGAATAAGACCATTATTATCTAAAATAAAATATTTATTTTATATAACTTTACATTTATTAAAATATATATATATGTTAATATTATAGTTTGAGGAATATTATTTTAACTATGGTTCTGTTTTTGAGGTTTTAAGAAAACAAGCATTTTTTTATTAATTTACTCATTATTATAATTACCCAAATGTTGTGATGATTTAAATTGCAAAACTTTCATATAAATAAAATTTATTTTATTATTAAAAACAAAAAAAAAAAGGTGCATTTTATTGACATGGAATCCACGGAAAAATCCACCCAGGATGTATATTTTATTTTTTTTTTTTAATATGAGGAATGTCGCAGATATGGCTCTGTTCATCTCGTGTTGGATAATACCGTACGGGTAAAGCTAAAATTTAAATATATATTATATATTCAGTTCATTTAATAGTAATCTGGTTTTTACCATGGAACAGGAAATATATTAATCAGTACCATTTTTAGATACCAAAGTTATTAGATTTCAGAACAACGTCATAATGCTAGACTGGTATATAAAAAATCCAGTTCCTTTAGATATACAGTGTGTCCCAAATTGGGCCTAAATGTATTGGTAACTCGGGAACCATTAGAGCTACAGTGTTGGTTAAATTAGGAGAGTTTTAGACAATTTAATTGCAAAATTAAATCTGCTTTCAGATTTTATTTATCTTTTATGGTTTTAAAGACAATTAAGAAAAACCAAAATGGTGCATTTTTAACTTTTGCCTGTAGCTCGCAAACTACCAATTTTACGGTTTTAAATAACTACATTATTAGAACACTTTTTTAGGAAGAATTTAATTTAAGTAAAAATATTTTTCTAACTTTAATTGTTTTTGAGATATTTACCCAAACTTTGGATTTTCATACGGACGCTATATTGGATTTTTACATTTTTGAAAAGAGCTCTTCAAGAGCTTTTTATTGATGTATCACAACTCTAGGTTTTCAGATTGCTTAAACTATAAAAACAATAGTTTTTGTTTATTTGATAGTAGGCTTAGACTAGAGTGCGTAATGGCCGCCCCGTTTCATAAAAACAAATGATACGCACCCGGAGCGGCATCAACCTAACCATAGACATTTAAGATTCTTAGTGATGAACTTGTTACCTATGGATTTTTTGTGAAAGCGAAATTCAAAGCTTATACAAAAAAGTTATGCTTTTTGCAAAAATTAATACTTCCTAATATTACTTAAACTGATAATAATTAAACACAACTGTAAAAATCATTGGAATAATTAAGAGCCATTATTGTAAATGCTTTAAATAATCAAAACTTGAAATTTTGTTGAAGGCGTTTCTAAACGAGAAATAAGATGCGCGCTAATTTTGACATTTACATTATTTAAATTATAAGATGCGTATCATTTGTTTTTTATGGAACGGGTAGGCCATTACGCAGTCTAGTCTAAGCCTACTATCAAATAAACAAAAATTATCGTTTTAAGAGCTTAATCAATCTGAAAACCTAGACTTGTGATACATCATTGAAAAGCTCCTGAAGAGCTCTTTTCAAAAATGTTAAAATCCAATATGGCGTCCGTATAAAAATCCAAAGTTTGGGTAAATATCTCAAAAACAAATAAAGTTAGAAAAATATTTTTACTTAATAATTTTTTTCTTAAAAAAGTGTTCTAATAATGTAGTAATCTTAAAACCGTAAAATTGGTAGTTTGCGAGCTACAGGTAAAAGTTAAAAATGCACCATTTTGTTTTTTTTAATAATCTCAAAAACCATAAAGAATAAATAAAATCTGAGACCAGATTTAATTTTGCAATTAAATTGTCTAAGACTTTCCTTATTTAACCAACACTGTAGCTCTAATGGTTCCCGAGTTACCAATACATGTAGGCCCAATTTGGGACACACTGTATACCATACTCATCTTATCATCCTACTAGGCAAAAAATCAATACGGTTTTGGGTCTTAAAAGAACAATTAGAATAAGTCACCCTTTGTTTCATAAAACATAAAACATAAAATTAATCTAAATAGATTAAAAAATATACTAATTAACAATAATTATCCTAAATCCCTATTAAATAAATTACTTTTTTCTGGCAATGGAGATAAAATAGAGTCTTAAACAACCAGCAAACGCCTAGCGATGAGCCAAAAAGATGGTTTAAGTTACAATATATTGAGGGGCTGACTCCTTATATTTCTGATTTGTTTAAGGGTCTAAATGTATCTGTAGCCAACTACAATGGCAAAAACCTTGGCTCTTTCTGTACCAAACTTAATGATAAAACAAATAAATTGCATCGATCTAACATGGTTTATGCCATAAAATGTAATGATTGTGACCAAATATATATTGGATAAACTTCTCAAAAACTATCAAAAAGACTAACCTTACATAAAAGTAATTGTAAAACAAACCACAAATAACTAGTTTAAGCTCCCATGTAAATAGTTTGGATCACAGAATGCTTTTTAATGAAGCAACAATACAATACAATACATTCAAACAACAATACATTCAAAAGAAATTTTCTAGAAATGTGTTATATTTTTAAATGTAATAATTGTATGAATGACAAAAAAGATGTAGAAGGTTAAGCTCAATTTATACGTATTTTTTATCACAAAACATTACAAAAACTCTTATAGTTCCTACTTTTAAAAAAAAACAATTTTCTTTCTTTTCTGAAAACTAAACGATGCATTATTTTTCGAGAGTTGTCCCATTACCTTTTTCAATATATGAAATATTTTCTAACCTCTACACAAAGACAAAAAACACATCCAATGACTATATATAAAAAAACAAACTACTACACATTTATTTTCAATTAGTTGTCTTCCATACAATCAGGCATAAAAAAAATAATAATTAATACCAGTCGTTGATTTATATTTCTTATAGGCATGTCTTTTTCGTGTTTACTAATATCTGTTCGGCTGTTTGTTGATTTTTTAAATAGAGACATAAAAAATAAAACTGTTAATGTGTTGTTATGTGTTTGATGTTTTAGGTCTAATGTTACACCTTTTTCGACAGGAAAAAATCAATATTATAGTTCTTTCTGGACATATCTCTGCAAAAATCTATCTAAACGCCCATGTCCATTTTACTATCCATAGCGCCTGGACTAATAGTTAACCCAAGATATTAATGTAGCTTCCTTTTATAAGGGCCTACTCTTAGAAGCTTAGTTAATGTTCAAGAAAAGCGGCTTAAATTATAATTAAAGCCAGACGTCTGCTTTATTTTATAGAAATACTCGCCATCATCAAATAAGTCTAAAAACACATTTAAACCAATGAACTTAACCTAATCAAATTTTATACAGTGTGGTCCATTAAAGGTGCAATAAACGGAAAATATTTTAATTTTTAATTTTCTGGAAAATTTTATTCTTTAATAAATTTGACGCATGATCTTAAACTACATTAGTAATAGTTTTTTTTTAAGTTTATAAGATATAGAAAATAAGTAAAAAAAATGCTTTATTGTAAAGTACGCCAATTTCAGAAAATATAACAAAAGGTTTAGAAGAAATGTTATTAAAAACCAACAGTTATGTTTATATGTTATAGTCAATCCTCGAAGCTCCGGCGTTCCTAGGTTTGACTGGTCAATCCTCAGGTCTGACTTGAAGTCAAAGCCCAAACAAATAGAGTTTTTCGGCCTCTGACTAAAGAATTTTCGTCAAACCTAGGAGAAACTAATTTGATCAGGCAAACGTCAAAGCTCAACTTAATGAAATCGGGGTTTGACCGGTCAAACTTCAATTAGGTATTAGAAAGTTTTAGTTTGTTAAATTAGATGTTATAAAATGATTTTTTATTGTTGTTATATTGTCATAGTTAAAACAAAAAATTAGTCTTTATACAGACATGGTAAGGCATTATGACATTTAGTATTGCACAATACGTCAGATCTCTTACATTTACAACTAACCACAACTAACCAAAACTAACCACAACTAACCGCAAGTATAAACTTATTTAAATGTGTTACAAGTACAGTCGACGTTTGACCGAGTCTGCCAGTCGCTTCTAGAATCGACTAAGCAAAGCCCGAAACAGATTATTTTGCATTCAACGTTTGACTGAAAAGTTAGGAACTTCTAGGTTTGACTAAAAATACTTTAGTCAAAAGCCGAAATTGGAATTTATTTTGGGGTTAATCCGAAGGCTTTGGTCAAACCTAGGATAAACCAGTCATTCCGCGAAGAGACTGCATATGGACCTTTGACTATGACATATATACCAAATTATGGTCACCTATTGGAAATGTTTTTATTTATTTTTTGCGGAAAATTTTAAATTTGATACATTTTTTTAATATTCCATTTTATTATTTTTTAAAGTAGCTATAACTAAATTAGGTTTTAGTGGTTTTTAATAGGTTGTTGCGTATTTATGAAATTAAACTGGATTTTTTAAATTGAAATTTGTTGTTATTTAAGCATAACTTTTAATTCTTACTAAACTTTTTTTGACATAATGTTTTATTTTTTAAAGGGTAATTTTCTCTAGAGCGGCTTTTAATTTTTTTAATTACCCTAAATATTCTTTGATTTTTGATAAAACTAAACTATTGCTACTATAGTTATGGATTATGAACCTCAGGCTGCGCTGCCTCCGGTAGCGAATCAAGACGGTTCCCAGGGAAGAAGAAGAATAAAAAGGACCAACTTTAAAAAAGTTTTTTTTAACTACAAAACAGTATCTCTTATGTTTCCCCAATATCATATACTAGATTTATCTAAAGAGATATTAAGTACTTTTGTTTTTATTGGTAACAAGTTAATAAAATTTGATAAATATACTAAATAGAGTAAATGGTTTTTCTAAATTCTTTTTATTAACAAAAAATTTCTTATTTTCCTTTCATTTCGTTAACAATGTTAAAGTATTAAAACATTTTATTTTTAAATTTGACTATATTTTTAGTCAACGTGGTGGTGGCAACTAATACCCCCAATAAAACCTGGATAAATAAATTCTAGCATACCTATAGATTATTGTGGATTTAATCAAAAGCCCTGTTTTAATGCAATAAATTCTGTTGATGCCGAACTTTTTTCGACAGGGTTGTTTCTTGCTAAACCATGTGCTATAAATAGCTATAAATCTATCCTGCCCACAAATATCTAAGCTATATTTAACATTTTATAACAATATATAGAAAAAAATCGATATACACCTAAAGAAGTAAGTTTAAGAACGACAAGTTGATGTTCAAAAAGTTCTTGTTAGGTACTCGCCAGAAAAGCTTTAATTGTCTCGGAATACAGCGAGTGACTGTGCTCAGCTATTAACCGCTATGAACTCGCAGATCCCCTGTAACAGAAAAAAGAAAAACTTCCAGAAAACCCCAAAAATTCAAACACTTATCTACGTTTCAGTGGCAAGTCTACCTTGGTCATTAAGATAAAACTAAATGAAAACTAATTAGTAATTAAAATAAAGTTCTTAGAACTTTGACTTTAACTAAATTCTGAAAACTTTTTGTTACACTTTATGACGTTTTAACAGAAATAAGTATATATAATTTTTAGGCCATTCTGTTTATTTTCATTTTTTGGCGATTTGCGAGTCATAGGGATCAACAGAACTGAGCACAATTAGTCACAATACCCAAGGACCAGGACTAAATTGGTCCCGCTGTATAACAACTTTTTTGGTAAGTACACAACAAGATAGTTTTTAAAGTCCATTATCAACATTAACATACGTTAACAATTAAATTAGCAACTTAGAGATAGCTGGCGGATACTAATGATATACGGTTTATTTATTGTGGTAGTTGGCTTTAACTGAAAATGGCAAAATTTTAAAATGTAATATTCTAAAATGGCAATTTTATGTGATAACAAATTAAATAAAAAGATTAAAAAATAGCTAACCACTTTATGATTTTTTTTAAGACCAAACACCATTCACGCCCATGGACTTCAAAATAAAATCCTTTATATTTTGATGTTTATTACCTAAACAATTACAAAGTTGCCATTTTTATACCTTATTTCCGCACAAATTAGAAAAAACAATACGGGAAAAAATACTTTAATTGTTGGTGGCAAAGTTTAAAACGCTTGATTAAAATAAAACCGCGTTTTTAAATAAAGTCTTTATTAATTTGACACTTGTTTTCACCAAAATTTGCAAACAGGTACAGCCCTGCCAGCCATTGCCCTTTCCACGATTAGCTAAGACACCTTGCTATGTTGCCAACTTCACTTCATCATCTTATGGAAATTGTAGTAAATCTATTTAGTAGTTTTTTCCCTCGTTTTTAAGAAATACTCTACGTTGCAATTTTCGTATTCTTTGTTAACATATTAACAAAAAACCTATGTAGAAAGAAGTTATTTTTAAAAGTCGTCAAAATGAAGCACTAAAAAATCGCCGGCACCTTCGAGCATATTTATGCTAGAGGCAAAATTTCCTATCCCTCAACCGTGCAAACATGTGTGCAAAAGAAATAAGAATAGCAATATAACCTTCCTTTCTTGCTTTACGTAATTAATTCATCTGTGGGGAGGGGTATGTAGATCATTGACAAATCAGGACGCAGTTGGAATCCGTTTCTGCTTCGATCAAGATAAAAAATAGGAAATAGTAGTCACGTGATTTCCATTATAGGTTAAAATATAAAAGGGGAGTTTTTGCTAAAAATATCGAAAAGTTACGGGATAAAGTTTTTTAAATGTAATTTTTTGCCCATGCACAATATCATTTTTTGTAAGTCGCACCACTGTTGCGAAGTAGGACTAAATGCAATCTACATAAAACTTTTAACTATCGACAATACTTTATTTTATACACATTTTGTTTAAAGTGAGTTTTATTAAATCTGTGTTTTTTACAAAATCCAAATTAGGCTTATAAAACTTGGTCACAAACAATTAAGACAAACAAGTATACAGTGCCATCAGTAAACTATATATTAAGTGGAATAGAAATTTACTTTTGCCTTTACGAAACATTTTTCTCAACTAGTCCAAGATTCGAAATCCAAAGAATAAAAATTTTTTGATACTCCTTGTATATTCTTAATTACTATTTTTTTATTATACGTGACAGTGCTAATATACCACTTTTTCATTTCTTTAATTTTATAAATAAATCTTTGGAAAATTTTTAAAATTTAAAATTTAAGAAAATAATATTTTTTTAGTATACGCTGTTTTATTTCAATATACAGTGACCGCCCGAAAGTATGCGACATATGGAAAAAATGTTTATTATGACGTTTAAAAAAAATTGATTTTGCAAATAAACTCTGCATCACTTAAAACCTCAGAAACAATTGAACGATCCCGATTGACATTTGTTATTTGGCAGTAAATTTAAATTTTGTTAGGTCGGTAGATCGAAAGTCCCCTTATTTGTCAAAATATCAAAAAATTTTATAAGGATAAGTTGTTCAGAATTTAATTTTATGGCTATGTGTACCATTTTAAGCTATTTGGATAAAAACAAAAATTTGGACATTTTTTGATAAAAACAAAAATTTGGACATTTTTTTTCCATAAAAATATTTTTGTTTGAAAAATTTTTATTTCCCATTTAGAAACAGTTTTCCAGACCTAAACTAATATTTCGGCACATTTTTTTTACTTTGGTAAGTTAGTCTTTTTTTCCGAAGAAAATTTTTAAAATGGTATTTTTCGGAAACCCGAGTTGTCGCACAGGCATTTTTTAAATACCGTAACTCGGAATTTCAAATATTAATTATTGTTTTAGAGTTATTTTAATTATAACATTAAATCGTTTAAACGGTAAAAATTAATATTTAAAATTCCGAGTTACGGTATTTAAAAAATGCCTATGCGACAACTCGGTTTTCCGAAAAATACCATTTTTTAAATTTTCTTCCGAAAAAAGGACTAACTTACAAAAGTAAAAAAAAATAGTGCCAAAACATTAGTTTAAGTCTCGAAAACCTGTTTCTAAATGTTAAAGAAAAATTTTTCATACAAAAAGATATTTATGAAAAAAAAAGTTTATACTGAATAAAAATTTATTTTTTTATTCAAAATTGACTCAAAATTTTACACATAGCCATAAAATTAAATTCTGAACAACTTATCCTTTTAAAAATTTTCGATATTTTGACAAATAAGGGGACTTTCGGTCAACCGACCTAACAAAATTCAAATTTCCTGCCAAGTAACAAACAAAAATTGGGATTCTTTAATTGTTTCTAAGGTTTTAAGTAATGTAGAGTTAATCAATTTTTTTCTTAACGTCATAGTAAAAATATGTTCAAATGTCGCATACTTTCTGGCGGTCACTGTATATATTAAATTAATTTATATTAGCATGTATACCTACCTTTCAGCAATTTTTTTCTTTTTAAATTTATAAAAACTAAATTAAACCCCGATTCTTGGCCGATGTTTTGTAGCCAACCTTATACCACCAAGTTTCCAATAAAATTATCTTTGTTTTCGTATAAAATTTATTTGTTAACAAATTTGTTCAGATTGCAATATTCATCCACCTGTTCATATCTAGCATCCCAACAGTTATAACCAGGAGAAGTTAGGCTTCCTAACGTTTCCATATTCTTCAAGCTTTGTACTTTTTAATAGGATTTATTTTTTTAGTAAGCTAATGTGTAAAAATATTGACAAAATAATGTAACTATTGTAACTAAAATTTATCATAGTCCTGATCCTAGTATTTTAGGCAACCCATTGGCAATATTTTTAGTTACATAACATATTTGATAATAAATAGTTTTTATTCAAATGGCGGACAAAAGAAGGTTGACACTTCTTTCATTCAAACTATTTTTTCAATATTAATTTTGTATTACTTTTAGACACAAACTACCTATTTAAAAACTTATATTCTATATAGTTAGATTATACAGAATCAAAAACAACTAAACTTTGCCCTTTTACTAAATTTTAAAAAACTTCAAAAAAAATGAGCCTGGAAAAAAATTGTTAATAAAAAGAATCCCATATAACACGGAGTTTTTTAGCACTTCATTTTTAAAATAAAACAATCATTCTTCATTTGTTAATAACTTATTTTAAATTAGCGACATAAGAACTGAAGAGACTAGCGAAAAGTTTGCAAAAGGTTTTTTATACATATTTAAAAGGGCAAGTCAGAAAAACTCACAAGGGACATAATCATGGTAACGGCTGGCTTGTCTCGGCGCACCGGCTGTATTAGTTTTTGTTCAAGTTTCGCCAGACTAGCGAATATATTTGTGATACAGGGCCCAAAAAGGCAAAAAACCTGTCAGTTGTTTAGGTTATTTATGGGAAATTATTTTGCGCTATTGCATATTTGTTCGTGATTAATGGTTTTACTACGACTTATACGAAAGATGTTTTATGCAAAAGCGCTTTTATTAGGTAATTGGTATTTTTTTTACTTAATAAATAAAAAATACTGGCCCATTATTTTACCATATTTGCCGAACCTGCATTTATTGGAAAAGTGCTTCATGCGACATTGCTTAATATTATTCTGCTTTTAATTAACTAACGATATTTGTTTGTCATTTATATATAATTTAAATAGGTTCTGATTGCTTTTAAAGGTAAAATTTTTTTAGTGTATATTTTGCATATTTAGTAAACAATAAATATATTTAAATAAAGTTATAAAACACAGTTAATTTATTTGCCCATTTAATCTATTAGGTATAATTTAAATAAAGTTTTAAACGTACCAAAAGTTGTTATTAACTTTCTCTTCATTACCATTTGTAGTTATAATTGAAGATATTCTGTATGCTTGTAAGGGTATTCACAAAAGATCTCTTTAGGTCGAAGTGAAGGAGGGCTACACTAGAGCCGAGCGACCCCGTTTATTACAATACAATACAATACAATGCTTGTAAAAATGTCGGGTAGGTTTAACTTAAATATGAAGCCGTATAACAAAATATTATACATATTTGTATGTATTACATTATAGACTTAAATTTTAAAAGTTTAAATATAAGGTAAGAAGTAAAAGGGATACCAATTTGTAATAAAATCAACCAAACATAAAAGTCACCAATAGAGTTTTACTAAAAATAGTTACTTTTTAAATTATTAAAGTAAGTAATGGGGGCTGGGAACATTTTACTTAAGGAATCTAGAATTAAATTCCTGCTTTAAATAATTGTAAACTAGGTTTAATAATCTACCAAATCAAACACCGGTATTACTTATTGCCTTTATACGTGTAAATGTAAAAACATTTTCATATTCATCATTTTTAAACGAGAATATAGGTTTTTGGATTGAACCAATAGTTTTATTTAAGGTATATAACAAAATATACCACTATATTTTATTTTATGATTGTGACCTGTACATGCTTTAAACTACTGATAGCTGTTTTTTTAAAATAAATAAAATAAGGAAAGTCAGGTCACCAAATTTTGTCCCCATGCAAACTATTTTACGTCACAGATAAAAGTTTTCATTTATTTATTTTTTTAATTAGGAATATAACATATTTAAAAATATATATTTTATTGTTAAAATAAAACACTTTTTTATCAACCTTCAAAAAGTTTTTTGTTTCACTTTTTGTAATTAAAAAACAAATTATTACACAGTTATCGAAAAAATATAGATTTTAATAAAATATTTAATTTCAATTAAATACAGCAAATATTTACGATCAGGATTTTATATTTTAAGTACATATGTACATATTAACAGTATTTAACTTTTACATTTTCCTTAAGTGTCAAAGATACAATAAAAAAAGGTCATATATTTGTTGATTATGAATATAATTTATCTAAAGGTTTACCATAGTAAACCAAATTATGAATTGTAAATTAGGTTATAAAGATTGCATTTTTTTTCAACATTTTTTGATCTTAAGATTTTAACAGAAAAGTAATTAAATTATTATGTTAAAAGAGATTGGTGTAAACAGCAATACATTTTAAAAATTATTATTTAACTTTCTAAGCTTTCTGAAATAGAATACCGGTTAAAAGACGTATTTTGTTTCCATGAAAATAAAGTAAATGTTGATTTTAGGTAAAAGATTTGTACTGATATTAAATTTAAACTAAGTGGAAAAATATTACCAATGTATGTAACCAAATCTAAAACAGTTTTATTTAACTTAAGTAAAACTGTTATCTAAAGAATGCATTTATAAAGCAAAAACTAGTAAAAATGTGTTTTGGAAAGAACAATAATGTATATTTAATAAATTAAATCTCTATAATGTTGGTAAAAAATTACACTATGATATAAGGTATACTAATATTTTCACTAAAACTTCTAAAGTCATATTTATAATAAAATATAAATTAAATAATTTACAAAAACAAATTGTATGCATAGGTAGAAATTAAAATAATTTTATTGCAATTTTAAATCTTAACGTTTGTTTTATAATTACATGCCAGAATGAAATACAAATATTTTTCTTTATTGCCTACTTATTTCTTAAAACATATTAACTTTGAACTTTACTCTTAAAAAATTCTACAAATTTTAATAATATTACTTTACTAATCCTCTTCATTCTAATCAATATAATAGACCCATTTAAACTGATAAAAAGGGTCAAATAACATTAATTTCCGTTGTGGAACAGAAACTTTACTAATTATTATACACTAAATTTCCTAAAGTTTAAATTAGTTTAGATATTATAAACCAACAATATTAGAAGTGGGAGAATTTAGTGTTTCTGGTCTATTAAATGTTCCTTAACAAGATAGACAAACTATTATATTAATAAAAGTTGAAATTTATTTACTGTTTTTGTTAGCATGTGATATTTTCTTACATACAATATTTAGTTATGCCAAATATTATACAAAGCTATTAAAATAATATCTTAAAAAATATTTAAAAAACAAAAACAGCCCCTGACCAGAATGTTACTTATCTTTAGCTTAGAGCCCTTAATGGGATTTTTTTTTATATCTATAGGCAGTCTATTAAAACGTTTTACTTCCAGTACCCTAGATCACTTTGACACCTTAGGCACCATTAGTTTAGCACAATATCACTCCTGTGACGTGTCTCATACCTGAATGAAACCTCTTCGTTAGTTTTAAACATGTCTTTTTTGGTCTTAATGTACCGAAGGTTTTGCATTATATAGATGGCTGGAAAGGTAAGAATTATCAGGTTCACAAAGAATGCGTACAATTTTTCCTATATCGCATATTGCTGCTCCAAAGAAACAATGACGTAAGTTCAAAATTTTGTAAAAAATAAGGTTTTAAGGGGAATAAATTATAGTTTTCAAAAACTAAAAAAAAACTTTGTGTTTCATTGATGAAAAGTCCAATAATAATGAATTATGTCCAATTAATATTTAAAATATGATTAAAATAAATATGAAGTTAATAATAAAATAACTTAATTAAAGTAAAAACGTGAGGTGCTTGATATTAAATGTTGCAATTTTTTTATTGGTAGCTATTTACATATTTAGAGTTGTTCTGAAAATAATGTAAATTGCACCCCATACTTCCTTACCATAATTAAATTATTTTGTTAATAACCAAATTTTATTTTTTATTTTAATCATATTTCAAATTATTTGGTAATAATTAATTATTAAACTTTCTATTACTGTAACACAAACTCTTTATACTTAAAAATTATTTTCTTCTTTTCAGTTCGGTTTTCTATAAAAGCGTGTTTTTTTAGTTTTTTTTAACTATAATTTATTTTCCTATTTTTTAGTTCCAAAACAACATCAAAAGTGGCTTTAATCAAGAACCTCGATTTTTAGTATATCGTATATTTGTTAATAAATCTTTTATGGCCAGCAAATCTCTTCAAAAGTAAAATTGGCGAATGTGGAAATATTGTCGTTTTGAGAAGGTGTTATCTTATTTTTTTTAATTTTTATGATCCTGGTCAGGGCATTAAAAGAATGTTATAAAATAATTGTATTGTCATCTGCTTTTTACCCCTATAATTTTCAAGTTATTAAAACTTCTTGTAATTGGTAAAACTTAAGTTGAAATATTCCCTTACCTAGATACATAGGTACATAGATACATACAGGTCAAGCTAATAAAAGCGTGATAAAAATGGCGTAATTTCAAAATCCTGATTTCTTATAAACGTAACATTTTTTTGGTTTAACATGCCCTTAACTACACAAATCGTTCCCAAACATACTCTAGTTTCATAAAAATAATATATTGCGTCCTCTTTTAAATTACAATTTAATTAATCTTTTCGGTGTATTCCTTCCCCTTAAAAAATCATACTTTTGCAGTTGCGTCAATATTCTGTAACGGTCACATTTTGCCACTTTACTTGCGAAGAGCTTTTTAAGAAGGGTAATTAATATTTTTTCTTTACCTGTTTTTGGCCCAAAAAGCCCCATCTTTCATACTTTTTATCCTAGATATCAGTTACTGTTGATTTTCCTATTGACCTTTATTCGTACTCGATACTCTGGAGGTATTGGTTTTGGCTGGATTACTGTCCATAAAAGCTTTCTTTTCCTCGCACCTCGTAACAGAAACTGGTTAGTGGAGCCCTAGCTTGTTGAAAATTACCATCGGTTGAGTAATAAACAATTTTGTAACCTAACTACTTGTAGCTAAAAATCAGAATAACTGTCCTGTTTAGTACTTTATAATCCTAAAATCATTGTAGACCCTAAGCAAGGCCCTTGTAGCTGCTGTTACATTGAATTGTATTGAATTTATTTATATATAACCTTATTTATAAAAAGCCGGCTATATCCTGATTCGAAAGTTGGGCGTTACGCTAACATTCCGGTATGAATCGCGCCGTAGGTTATGCATTACTTTAGTGAAGGAATGACAACGTGTTTTTATCAATACCTACAAATAAATATCTGCTTTTCTTCCTAAAAACTCAACTTAATTCATTGTTTTGATTTGTTCAGATTTCAAATAGCAATCCTGATAAATGTCAGGTTGTGCAGCGTTGCCAGGTTGCGCTCACGCCGGAACCCTTTACCGATTAATTGGTCGGCTTTCGCAACACCATTATCATGTTGACTTAGTGACGGGATGGTTGTTCCGCCTTGTGGTACGAAATTATATATACATCTGACAACGGTAGGGCTGGGTACTTTTACTGGGGTTATGTTGGTCATTACATCAATATCGATTTTTTGAACCTTGTCTGTTTTCGAGGTTCATGGTTACGGGGGATTTCGTAAAGGTACTTTCGAAATACTTGTCTTCTGTTGAAAAGGTTTTTTTAAAAGCTTTGAGCTTGTATCCCGGATGCATATGCAAGCATGGCGATTAACTGAGGGCACTGTTGTTGCATTCATGAGACAGTGCGAGAATTTTAGCGAGGAGACAAGTCGGTGGCAGTACCGTACCTTTCGAGAGAACCGGTACCGCGCCAAATTTTTGAATTTCTAGGGATTTTCCGAAGATTTGTGATCACGTGACTGGGTAGTACGAGTCAAAGGATGAATGGGTTCATACGGCCCTTTTCGGATTGACCGTCGCCAAAAAAGCGTCTTGCGAGTGTTCGTCTCTTTTATGGCACTGTAGCCATTTCAAATTTACACTCCAGCCTTTGATTCTTATTACGGCAGCATAACTTTGGAGTGCAAAGTAGTTTTGTGTGCCCCACGATAGTGGATTTATTAAGAAAAAAGAAAGGTAGCAATGGAGCTGTGAAGATTTGCGAGGTCGTCCATTTTGGATTGCATTGAGACCACATAACATCACAGGTATGAGCCTTTACCTTGTCATCTTCTCGGGACCTAGTCATTGTCCCAAATACAGAAAATTTAAATTATACACTTGAAAAGCATTTCTGACTGGTACCCTTGGTTTCAGGCCCCTTTTACTGGACTCCTTTTACTGGACTCCTCTTACTGGACTCCTTTTGTTGGATTTTTTTATTGGACCTCCCTTATTTGGCTTTTCTTATTGGAGCTCCTTTATTGCCATCCCCGTTATTGGACCACTTTTCCCGGACAGTCTACAAGGCGGTGAGTCGTGCAGTCCTACCCTCCTGGCGACCCAGCACTTTGCGGTCCAAGACTCTTCCTGGTCAAACCACACGGCGTGGTACCCTCTAGTCAACAACTAGAAGCACCGGCAGGATAAAGCCAAGTAAAACCTAACCCATAGTTATTTAATATATTAGTTTATTTTTTTTATATTGACTTTAGTCTTAAAACTACGAAATACGTCACGTTCTAGTCAATAGATTTAGATGTGTAAAAGCCAGAAATTGGGTATACTTGGTTCCCCTGCGCTTACCTAAATTGTTTTTATTTTTTATATTTAAATTACAAGTCCTTTCTTGGTAAAGGCTGTTTACTACAGGAAGCTGAATTAAGGATCCACCTAAACTTAAATTTATTTTATGGTATTACCATTATAACTACCCGGTGAGAGTCAAGGCATTAATCGAGAGCTAACTTTACATTTCCTACTTTCTTTTATCAACAACTGGTTTACTCGGGGGGCTTTTTCCTAATTCCTTTTTTTTTTCCTACCCCCCCGGAAAGGATGGAAACAAAACAAAAGGGGGAAAGGGGGCCCCAATTTTTTTTAAAGAGTAAAAAATTTTTTTTTGCCTTTTTAATTTTTTTTAAGGGTTTTTTTTTTCCCCTAAAAAGGTTTTTTGAGCAAAAGCCTTTAAATTTGGGAAATTTTAAATAAAAAAATTTAAACAGAAAATAAAACATCTGTTACCTTTAAAGTAAGCGATTGTTACAAATTTTTGTGTATGTAAATTTTTGCAAACCATAAGGTTTAGAAAAAACGGCAGAATAACGTGCGATCGGAAATGGCAACGTCAAACCATAAATCCAGCTTAAAACTTTCTAATTAAACGACAAGAAGAAAATATACTTCTAAATTAAAAAACAAACAAGTGTTTTCGCTAAATAACAGACATTTACGGATAAGTATCACCGAAATACTAGTTAGATGTAGCAGTTAAAAAAAAATATTTTGTAAAAAAAAAGCAAGTTTTACACTTTTCTGATTTAACTCTCCCACAACTTACCCCTATTTTTACTAATATATTTACCCAGTTGAGAATATAGTATATTAAAAAAGGAACGGAGAAAGTGTGTATAATGCATCATTTTTTTTTATTTATTAACATGTTGCTCTGTATTTTAACATGACAAAACTTTCGAATCAGTTTTTTTAAAATAACTAAAAAACAAATATACCAATCTGAGTAATTTTTGACTCTCTTAGCTCTATAACCGAACCCAAAATGCATTATCAAAACCCCCCTGATACAAAGAATATATAGATTCTTTCAAAGATACAAAGGAAAAAAAGTGGCTTTTATATGGGTTCCATCACATATAGGAATAGACGGCAACGAACAGGCGGGGTTAAAATTTTGGGATGCCAAAGAAAAACTGACTCCATAATCGTACCCAATACTGTAAGGGGGGGCTTAAAACTTTTAAACAAAATATATTGCCTGTGGGAAAGGGGGGAATTCCCCCACGTCGTTGCTACGGAAAATTTAAAACCAGTGTAAAAAACCCGGCAGTTAACCTATCCAACCAAAAGGACCAAAAAAAAATAAAAAACCCCTCCGTATAGGAAAAACAAATCTAACACACAGTTACCTCATATCGAAAAAGAACCAGCCGGTATGTGTTCGGGTGCAATACCCTTTAAATGTTAAACATATTTTAGTTTAGTGCCCAGAATTTACAGCAGCTAGACTTAAATATGAGCTTAAAGACTCCCTTTGGATATTCTTAAAACAATTTAACAAACACTATAAATTCATAAAAAATTGTGATTTATATAAGTCAATTTAAAAACATGTTATAATACAGTTTACTAAATGTAAATAAACTAATGTACTGTCTACCTGCAAATAACCCTTCGTGGTTGAAGCACTTCCTAATAAAAAAAAAATATACCAATCCATAATATTTTTTAACAAGTTTAAAGATTCGTTAAGGGGAAGAGTTTAAAGAACAACTACAGTTAAAAAGACATATTTTTTTAATTTACAAAAATTTTAAAGTACTAGAAATTTTAATTGTATTTTTCTCAAAAATACCAATTTGTAATATTCCCTTTTCTTTATAAAAAGGGCAAAATTGTATAAAATAAACTTCTTAAATGTTTCTAACCTTTAAAATTTGCCTTAAATTTCTCTTGTTAACCATATGTAACAATCTGACATTTGCCTTTAAAATGGCGTTAAAATAGCATTCTTTTAAATAGGTTTTAGTAGACAATGATCTACAGCTTGGACCATATTAAAGCGTAGTATGCCGTGATTTCGATAAAACAGATGATATCTTTTACATTGTTTGGGCTTGGTTGATATTAGAGGAGAATAACTAGATTTTTCATATTCCTAAAAAGTCTTTTAAGCAACACCCAACCTGTTTTTATTTGTTCATTTTGGAAAAGAATTATTTATCTGTTGCTTTTCTTTGCTAAAGCAATGATACCAACCATTATGTTGGTGGCTGTTATGTTTACAAAAAATATCAAGTAGGCGGGATGAAAACAAAGGATCAAAGAGGTGCCGGCATCTTAATAAAAATTGTCACAGTTTTTTCAGTTTAACAGTTTCAAGGTACTTGCAGTAGTAATTTTAAATATTACTTGTTCAAATAAAAATAGCGGTTAAGCTTTTAGACAAATTGTCTGGAGTAACTGTTTTTTAATTGTTACTAGAACCTAGATGTTCGCTTATTTTAGCGACCGCTAATGAAATTGCTTAACTGCATCAAGGACGGTCAAACTATAAAGTAAAATAAAATAATATTTATAAAAATGCTAGCATGTCTTTGATCTTTTGTTTATATCCAGCCTGTGTAAAAATGATAGATGTTAATTCATTTATCGTGCAATATATGTTGGTAAAATTACTAAATTAAATCATTCATTATAAGTGACTGTTTTAAAGTATGAACAAATTAAAATATGCTTTTTTTTATTTTCCAAAATATTGGGAATTGTTTTGGGAGTTTTTTTCTAAATACTAAATATCTAGGCATTCTCGAATGACATCAAGCTAGCCAAAACAATTTAAAAACACTATAAAATATTATCACTTATTCATATACACAGTATACTACGCGGTATGATGGTTCAACCTGTATACCATATCCTATTAAAGCTTATTTGAAAAAACGCTTTGAACACCAATACAAAGCATAGGTGGTTCAAAAAGGATTTTTAAGTGTGGTGTTAAAAATAGTAACTTTTGGTTAGACCAAAAGTCGCAAAAAAAGTTGGTAAGTCCTAAAAGGGGATGCTACAAACTTATTCAAAATAAAGAATAATATCTTCGTAAATAAGAAAGTGATTAACTGTTAAATGGGTGCTGGGTCACTCCGTATACGCATTAAAAACTTTTTTTTTCCATTTACCTTAGTAATATTATAATGATTTTTTACATATTTAAAAAAATATCTGTTTTGCAAAATATGAAATGCTTTTCTCTAAATACAAATATTTTTTTAGTTTTAATAAATCCTATCAAATTGATAGTTTAACGTAGATTTTTTGGCAACTTTGTCAATGGCTAATGTGTTTTTTAAACGAACTAAACATATTTTGACTTATATTGACATTTCTGTGAACACAGAAAAGAAAGCGACACAACAGGGCAATATTAAGTGTAAGGATAGTTGGTGGTACATTATATAGCTCTATATTTATTTAAAATAATACCAAAAAATAAGCGATTCCTTTTTATTTTTTGATAGAATTTAGTGTATACTAAAAAAATGTAAAAAATAAGCTCCTCCCTGCGCATACGCCATTCGAAAAGGAAATATTTTAAAATTGATTTAAAAATGTAGACTTTTTACTATTTTTTTTTAAATTTGTAGAAGGTATTTAATTAAATTTAAATAAATATTTGTGCGTTTAAACTTAAATTATAGGTAAAAATATAGAGTATATAAATAAAAATAGTGAACTTTAATATTATGTGTAAATATATTGTAATACCTACAAGAAAATAGGAAGTGGTTGATTTATTACTTATTGAAGCATCAAATTCAAAAGCCTTTATTGTGTTAGCTAGGCTACTTATAAAGCGAAAGTAACAAAAAATCTAAGGTTTCCATTGTGTTATATATTTCATCCATCCTTGTTCTATAGACAGCTCGTTCTGCTCTATCAATCATACGAGTGTTTAACAGTTTAATATTTATTTGAAAAAAAAACAAAACATGGAAACGCTGAATTTTATTGCAAACATGTTTATAGAAACTATAATTATTAAAAATAATCATTAAGAAAAACAAGACATTTTTTGTGTAAGATCAGGTTATTAAAATATATACCGGGTGGTGCGTCGCCGAGCAGAACATAGGAAACCCACGTAAATTTTAAGGGGGTCAATTATTGGCTCCCCCCTACATATTACAAAAAAAGGTAAGATAACTTTTTTAAGAGACCAATCTGACAAGTCCTCGTAACAAGTTTCAAAAAATTTTAATAAGCGAATTTTGAATTATTCCTTAAATGTAATTGCAAAATTACCAAATTTTCGGTTCAGGTAAAACCAGACACTAGTAAAATGAAAAGTGTTCCTGACATAATTTAATTAATTAATTAAAACAATTAATTAGTGACAGTCGTTATTTGAAAATAAATGTGAATTATTTAGTCGACGAAAAAGTACCCATAATTAAGTGTTACTATGCGGAAAACAGTTTTTGAGCAGTATCTGAAATGTTTTCAGTTTATTTCCTCACCAAGCCCATTCCGACCATTTCAACTACTAAATGTGTTGTTAGTAAGTTTGAGTCCAAAGGTACCGTGATAAATAATTGTAAATGTTTAACTCAGGATATCGAAAATAGAGCCGCAGAAAAAGAGAACAAAGATCTTAATATTCTACTGAGTGTGGAGGAAAACAAAATGGTTAGTAAGAGGGTTCTTGGGCAAGAGGTAAATAAACATTATACAACGGTATTGCGCACTTTGAAAAAACACAAATATTATTCGTATAAATTTGAAAAACATCAAGAGCTACAGGAAGGAAAAGAAAAGCAAAAAATGTAATTTTGTTTTGAAATAATGGAAAGCGCAAATAACGATAGAAATTTTATAAGAAATACTTGTTTTACCGATGAATGTACATTCACCCTCAACAATAAACCAAATGTTCAGAATTGCAGGTATTGGAGCTAGAAAATGAACATCGCTTTGTTTATACTCGGACACAATATCCCCAAAAAACAAACGTATTTGTGGGAATTATCGGACACCCTATCATTGGACCCTTTTTTATGGAATATAACCTGACAGCAAAAACCTATTTGGACTTATTTTAAAATCAAATTGGACCCGCCTTGGAAGAAGTTGTTCGGGAAGATCAAATGATCTGGTACCAAATGAATGGTTGCCTCGCCCATAATGCCCGTATGGTTAGAGAGTACCTGCAAAATGCTTTTACCAGCAATATTATTGGTCCACGGTACCGGATATTTTGGCCAGCCAGGTCACCTGATCTTTCACCGAATGACTTCTTTCTATGGGGTTACTTAAAAAGTGTAAAATTTAAGAATCTAAACCAGCTACAAAACGCTAAATTGTTAGAATGTAATAAAATTTCGAAATATCAACTAAGCAATGTTAGAAATGAATTTTATGATCGGTTGGGATATTATTTAGCTGTTAATGTGGGGTTGTTTGAACATTTCATTAATTAATGTTTTTATGTAATTCTTTATTATTTTTGAAAAAAGTTATTGTATTTTATTTTATTTTATTTTTCCACACCTAGTAAAATATTAAGTTCTCTCTTTTTTCGGATCTTTTTTCGATCTTTCAAGTTAAACATTTACAATTATTTATTGCGATGGCTTTGGACTCGAATTTACTGACAATACGTTTAACGGTTGAAACGAACCAGATAGGCTTAATGGGAAAATAAATTAAAAATATTGCTATTGATTTAATTAAATTCTAGTATGATGAAATTATGTTTTTAATGATCAATAGTAATAATTGTTATTATTTAAACTTAATTGTTACATTAAATAAAAGGTTTGATAAAAAAATAATGTTAACGTGTCTCTTACTTTGAATGTAATGGTTGTGAGATTGATGAAACGAAAAAAAAACATTTCTTGTATTCGGCTGTACGTCAGATTTGACGAAGCCTTATAACAAATTGTTTGCTGGTGGCTGGTGTCCGGTTTTACCTGAACCGAAAATTTGGTAATTTTGCAATTACATTTAATTGAATA
The DNA here is from genome assembly GCA_019359885.1 of Listronotus oregonensis. Taxonomy (NCBI): domain Eukaryota; kingdom Metazoa; phylum Arthropoda; class Insecta; order Coleoptera; family Curculionidae; genus Listronotus; species Listronotus oregonensis. The sequence goes on from JAHBCN010000723.1 coordinate 31,662, forward strand.
ATTCAAGATTCGCTTATTAAAATTTTTTGAAACTTGGCACGAGGGTTTGTTACATTGGTCCCCTCAAAAAGTTATCTTACATTTTTTCTGTAAAAGGTACAGGGGAGCCAATACTTAACCCCCTTAAAATTTACATGGGATTTCCTATGTTCGGCTCGGCGACGCACTACCCTGCATGTACTCTTTACAGCATTTAGCATTTTGGCCAGTGTGTGAATTTGATTAATTGCATTAAAAATTCCAAAGAACTCCAAAAATTAGTCACTACGGCTAAAAATATTTTATTGCATGGTCTCCCGCATGACAGCGAGTCACTGTTTATTAGGTTTAAGTTAACTTTAAAAAAATTACTTAAATAAATTTTAATTTTACCGTAATACTTTGATGATATTATTCTTTTTAATACTATATTTTTCGTATATTAAATTAAAAAAATTGATTAAATAATTCAATATTTTAACGGACGTGTTAGTAATTGAATTTGTATGGAAAATTTAATCTGATAAAGTTAAATATACAACAGGTTAGAATAGACAGAAGATGCTAGTTAATTAACTGTTAACACAGAGGTTTTATGACTTATACTACCAAATTAAGTCTGCTCTATGGCCAACTTTGATATTATTTCAGTTACGATGTTGGTTTAATTAGCAAACGTATAGTACTTCTTCTGTCAAATTATGTGACGCAAACAAAACACAATTTAAACTCGCGTGTTTAACCTGTGTCTCTATATTTATGCACAAACGATTTTCTTATTAAATCACTTTTAATTAACTTAAACTCAGAAAATAAAAATAAAACCACAAAGATGTAAGCAATTTTTTGCCCTCTCATTGTTCAAAAGTATATATTAGGTAATACATAATATATGGTACGGAAAAGTGTTGTTTTCGCAAAAAAAATATAACAAAAACATACTTATACAAATTTTGTTTAACTAAAGATGTCATGAAGATACATAATTTTTTTAAAGGGTTAAATGCAAAAACATAATTGAACCCAATTAAACCATATTTTGCATATTACTTGGTTTAGACCAGGTCTCAATTATAACAAATTGTGTGTCGTATGTTGTTAGGGTTTAATGAAGAAAAGGATTGAAATCCTATTTAAAAAAAAAACCTATGAAAAACTTAAAAATCGAATTAAAATAGGTTTAATGTAATAATGAGCTAAAACATGGTCCTAAATTTAATAAATGTAAACAAAAATCATAATATAAAACAACGATAACCAAATTAAAACCATTTTGTTACAATATTTGGTAAAAATAATATCTTTATTATGACAGATTGTACGAGTCATTAACGTACGTTAGCGAGTTTTTTTAAGAAATAAAATGTAAACAAAATTAAGGAACCCTATACGAATGTCATATTTAACATCTGTAATTTTAAAAAAAATGTCGTTTTTTACAAAGATCATTGGTAGTTTTGACCAATACTATTTTTAATAGCTTTTATTTTTACCAAATGCCCTTTTTGACCGATTCTAGTTGGAGAGTTGGTTACGGTTTTGATTTATTCTATCCGTTAATATGAAAGACGGCTTCGAGTAGGCAAAATAACAAAGGCTCTGATGATATAATTGTTTTGCTCTCGCTGGTATATTTCTTTCGGTTAATTAAACTTTATTTAACATTCTTAATTCTTAAACTCTAATATATACGTTAAGTATTTTGCCTAAAAAAATCTTCGTACATCTTGTTTTAGTGTTTAGACTCTGGTAAGGTATTTATAAAGCTGTGGCCAATTAACGGCCAATAAAGAAAAACATAAATCGTAAGTCAGTTAGTACCCACCTAATTATAGTCTCTTATTGGCGCATATTTGTGTTTGTTTTATGTGGCCCTCATTGGATGATCCATGGCCGCCGGTAGGGGGGTCAGGGGAGATCCGTCGACCCCCCGGGGTTTTTTAAAATTACTTAAAATAAAACAATTTCCGTCAAAATTCTTAAATTTTACAATATTGCCTGGGAATTTAAATAAATATGATTATTATTTAAAAATTAAAGTTGTGGTGTTTTTACTTGTATTTTTAATTTTATTAATTCTGGACTAGTAAATTAACCTAAACTTCTTGTTCCCCTCTACATTTTTTTTCTGGCGGCGGCCCTGGATTATCCTCTACATATGTGTCTCTTAAGCAAAAAAAAAAGACCGTTTTAATTAACCCTGTTTAATATATTTTTTTATTAAATTTTTTAAAATTTTTATTAAAATTTAAAAACCCAACACAACAACCTCTTTGTGTTTTCTTAAATTTCTTTTCTTATTAATTATACTAAATAAATTAATATTTAATAAAATTAAATTTGTTACCTGTCAGAGTTTGTAAGGGACAGACAAAAGCCTAGAAATGTACACATTTAATAACTGATTGTACTAAATGACCCATTTGGGTACCCTTATAAAGGGTCCTAGACCAGAGACCCAAAAGGTTCTTTTTTTGGGGACCAGGTTCATTCTTTATTCTCCAATCGTGCCTTGGCATAGTGTCTGACACAGTTTAGAGCTTTTTTTTTAACAGATTATTTTGTAATTATTGGTTTTTCCTAAATTAAGCTAGTGCTTACTTCAAATTAGAGAACTTGTTTATTTGGAAAAGTATAGAAAACCTTTTTTTAATATTTATTTTTAAAAATTTTTTTTTACCAGTCAGCCCATTCCACGGTACATGTAAATTTTTTTCCATATTTTAGAAACAATAAATAAATTAATAAAAAATTGGGTTTTTTTTAAGGTTATCCTAAGGTTAAAAAAAAAAAAAATATATAAATTCCATCTTCGTCTTATGTATTTACGCCACCTCAAAATGTTACCCCTTTTTTTACAAACAAAGAAACTGTTTTTTTCCCAAAAATCGGGTGGGCCGGGCCCCCTTAAAAAAAACTTTACTATAAACAACTTTTTAAAACGTGTGAAAAGTTTAAAAAAAGTTTTTTTTTAATAATTTAAAATTTAAAAAATAATTTTATTTTTTTTACTGCCAAACTTTTCTATTTTAATATATTGTCCCATCCTAAACAAATTTAAAATTTTTTTTAAAATATTTTTTCCTTGGAAATAGATCCACCAACTTTTAGTTGCTGTTGAGTTGACCAACTAACTAAGGAATTTTCGTCATAAAAAAAAATTTTTTTTTTTTTATTATGAATAGTGCAATTAATTTTCCCCCCTCCGTAATAAAAACTTGAAAATGCACTTTTTTTACAGTATTTTAGGAAAAGGGAAAATACATTATATTTTTTTTTACTTACAATACTTTTTAAAAAATTTATGTAACCCCAAAAAAAGTTTTTTTTGTTTTTTTTGTTTCCCCCAACATAGCCGGATGACTTTTTTTTGGGGTTTAATCTTCTCATAGATTTAGGTCCGTGTCTATATATAGTTGTGATTTTAACATCACCTACCTAAATGCAACAATTATAAGGTACCTACCTACCTTTTTGGGAAAAAATTTTTTTCATTGTAAAAAAAAAAAATTAAAAAAAAAAGTAATTCTTTTTCTAATTCTTCTAGGTACATCCCCTTTTTTTTTTTTTTACATGAGGTACATAGAAATTTTTCCTTTCTCGATTTGAGAAAACTTTTTTTTACAGATGAAATGGCCAAAATCACACGTAAAGAACAAGTTAGGAACGGTTTTTCGGAGATATAGACTAAAGTTAAAGGCGACATAGAAAAAAAAAAAAAAATATTTAAGAAAAGATGCTGAGAGGAAACGAAGAGAGAGAAACAAAAAAGGGGGAAATTTTTAAAGGAAATGATAAGCTTTCTCAAAAGAAAAAAGACAAAAGGATTCTTTAAGAAAAAAAATTTTTAGACAGAAAATGAAAAACCAAAAAATTCAAACAAAACCAGATAATTTAGTACCGTACAAAAAACCCCCCAAACTCTCGGAAAAAAAGGGGTTTAAAAAAAAGCCCTTCCTGCTAAGGCCAAAACAAAGAAACTGTGCTTAGGGAGTTGCTAAAAAAAATTTAAAAAACTGTCCACAAGACAACAACAAGGGGAAAAGGGGGTTGGTATACCAAAAAGAAAAAAATATCGTCGAAAATTTCTTTTTAAAGATGATTTTAAAGGAAAAATCCCCGGGAAAAAGGGGGATTAAAAAACAAAAACTCGACAGGGGAAAAAAAAAAAAATTTTTCGATACGTCATATGATGATGACCATTAAAGAAGCATACAGTTTATTTTAAGAAAAAAATCCAAACAGCAGCATCCATGTTAGTAAATTTTTTTACTTTACGACCGAAATATGTTTTGCTTTCTTCTCAAAACCTCACAATGTATTTCATATGTCGCTACCACGCAAACTTTAATTACTTGGTGGAGTCTATAAATAGTCATTATCCCCAAAACATTCCCAAAGTATGGAAATAAGTTTTTAAAAAAAAATTTGTTGTCAGATGACCAATAAAACTTGTATGCTAAGTGAGAATTGTAACAACTGCGAAAAAATTTGGAAAACCTCATCCCAATAAATGGCGTTGAGAAAGATACCACAATAATCAATGGAAACAATAGAAGGGGGTAGTTTGGGCGTCCTCAGCTGCTAGTTACAGAAGGTTCATTGGCAGCGGGGCCTCAGTTTGTTAGAACAACCGTTACAAACTTACAAAGCTCACAGCTTTGTAAAAAACTAACCAGGGCAATATTATAAATTTTGTAAAGAAAGTTTAAAAGGGCACGGATATTTAGATCATTTGAAAAAAATTTTTTTTCCCCCGGGTGAAATCCAGTAACCCACCCCGGGCATCCCCAATAACCCTTTTTTCACTTGTGTTGCCTTTTGAGTTTTTGTTCTTTGTTTATCAGTGATGAACCCCTCACGATAAATATGCTGTTTTTGTTTTCCCCAAAAAAATTTTTGAATGCGTCTTTAAAAAAGAAAACATTGAGAATTTTATTCATATTTTTGGGGGGGTGCGCAGCTCAATTTAAAAAAATAAAAATTTAATTTTAAATTTTTTTCTCCAAAAATGATTTTTTAAAATCAAAATTGGTGGAATTTTTCAACCCCCCCCGGAAAAAGGGGCCGTTGATGCAATCGGGGGACTAAAAGATTAGTTTGGAATGAAGTCGTTCTAAGAAAAAAAATAATTAACAATGCGCAAAAATTTTTTTTTTGCCCCAAAACTAAAAATACTAAAATTGAAATGATTTTTATTGATAGGACAGTAATTAAAATTTTTAAAAAAAATTTTTGGATAATCGCTGGAACAACATACGCCCGACCCCCAGGATACAATCAAACCATTTCTTTACAAAAGTTGAAAGCAAAAAGTTAGCTGTTAAACCCCTTCATTATCGAAAAAGTAGAAACCTTTTAAGTTTTTTTGTTTTTTTTTTTAAGTTACCCTTACTTAAATGTTAATTTACTAATAATTTTTTTCAATAAAATATGAAATTTTTGAATAAAAAAATTTTCCCGTCCGAAAAAATTCCCTCCGAAAAACACTGCTTTCTTAGTTCTCACAACAATCTGAGCATAAAAAATGAAAAAATAACCCCTTTTTGTTAAAAATTCTTAACACATTTTTTTAGTAAATTTCCCCCAAAAATTTTTTGGGGTTTTATTTTTTTGCCCCCTCCGTAATCAATATTATTTGTGTTTTGGGGGGGAAAAAAAAAAAGGCAATAAAAAAAATATGCATAAATCTCAATGTTTAAGATTTTTTAAAAAGTAATAGATTGAAATTTACAAAAAATAAAAAATAGCCCCAAAATATAATAAAACGGAAAAGTTGACAAAATAGTGTCCCGTCCGTAATCGTGGAATGGCTTATTGCTTTCATATATTTAAGAAAATGTAAAAGTACATCGTAAATACTCTGTTTAGGTCTTTTTACTATACAGTTTCATATACTGGTACATACCACTTAGAGGGACTGTGCTACCCCTCTGATACAGCTCCCGTGAGCGCTGTATATACCCGGGTACTAGATAAGTTATAATACCACCATTGCTACCGGATTTGCTGATTTACCCCGTCAAGTCAGGTTTGATTAACTGCCACTTAGGTACTTCTCGTAGTGCTATTACTTTCTAGTAGACTTATAGTACTACTGGGGGTTTTCGAGTTTAGGATTTTGTGTATAATCTTGGGTCACTTACATTTACGATATTATTCTTTTTGTTCAGCGAGGGTATACGTATACGTGTGGTACCCTTCGCGTTTTATCTAATCACCAAAAAAATATAATTTTACCTAAACCTAATTAAACTTTTAAGTAATTGTTAATTTTTCTAGATGTTACTAAGCGATTTCGGAATAACACCGTCAGCTGGTAAGAATGTTGAGCTGGGCATAAGGCTCCGGCTACATTTCCAATTGACAATAGTTTTAGGTTGCCTGCTTGGGCTTTTATTGTGGCCTAAATATTTTAATATTTTTTTTATATATGTATGTTTAATATCTGGTAATAAAGAGTCGTATATTATTGATATTGTTTTAAGAAATGTTTGTGGATAAATGATGAGAATGGAAAAGTTTCTCCAAATCCTTAGTCCCGAAAATCAACAGGCTAGTATTGGAGCAAGAAATCAGTATAGTAAGACTAACTCAGAAGCTAAAAACGGTTTAAACAATCAGATAAAAGATTAAGTTCTCCCTTGCTTAAATGGCAGTAACTCCCCCTGGTCCTTTGTCAAAAATATAGAGATAAAAACAATAAAGCTGAACTTTTGCCGAAAAATTTGCTGTCAATTCTCCCTTTGACTTTTTTTAAACGCCAAAGTTCCTCTTTCCTCTAAATTCCATATCTTTTTTAAAAACAAACCGATCAAGCTATTCTTTCTTTCCCCCCAATACCAAAAAATCATCTGGGCCGGGTGACATACCAGCAATCGTCTAAAAAATGTGCTTCCCAGGCATCCATCCTAACTTCCCCGAATCTCCGCCGGAATTTTCCCGGAGGCTGCAAAGCTGCACTGTCAATTTCCCCAAAAAAATAAAACTGTCTCTTTTTAACCGGCGTATATATGGATGGTCAGTCTTTCACCTTTTACCAGATTAATGCTGAGGTGCCCCAGAGCTTAGTACTGGCATCCACTTTGTGTCTTCACATCAACGATCTCCTTGCTTTCGCAATTAATCCCATTTATTGTTTTGTTGACGATGATACCCTCCACTTTAATATTCAACGTTTTAAGCCAGTCAATAAGCCTGATTTGGAAACCAAGCGTATGCGGATGTCTCTCGCACAAGACTTAAACTCATCTTGGATTGGGGTCCCAAAAACATTGTTTAGTTTTATGGCTCAAAACACATGTTCGCTGTCGCAAAAAAAGTCTGCCAATGCCCATCCGTTACATATAACCGGTCAAAAATTTTAAACAAAGATCATTTTAACCTTTCGCTTATTTTAAAATAACCCCCACTGGCAAAACACTTTATCCTGCCTCGAGCCAAAAACTTGGTTTCCTTTTTGGGGGCGGGAACATTCTATTGTATTATCCCAAATAGACCCTCTTTGAATATTTCTGGAAATCGGGCCCTACAAAACTTTTTCAGGGGAGTTGGCCAGTATGGTTCCTCCTCTGGCATTCCCAGGCAACACGTAGTGCCTTTTATGCATTTTTATAGTTTAACTCAAAGGCCCCCTTTTTTTTTGTTTTTCCCTGGAAATGCCAGTATATGGAACCTTTCCCCAAGATTTTCCCTTCTAGTCTCCATATTTAACACAAATAAACTCCCTCCCACCACACTTAAGACACCTACGGTATGTTAGTACTTGGGCCTTGGCCTTCGTGGACTGTCCAAAGATAACAAAATATCGATGTTTTATCTATGTTATATGTTGATTTCCTGTTTTGTATTACGCAGAATAGCTTTTCCTAACCTTAGGGCTTAAAACAGGTGGCGCTTTAACCCCTGTCTTACTTTTGACAGATGTCATTGTGGTAGATTTAGTTTTTGACAAATTAATATAACACCGAATGTAATTTAAAATCTCTTATTTTTAAGATATATTTGTGCTTTTAGATAGGTCTTCATTGACCATGTGCAATTTTGGTATTTGTAATGTTTAACAAATATTATTGTTTAAAGTACGCCGCATTATTTTATAGTTATTTTTACCTATAATCCCAACTTTAAAACAAGGGTATGTTACAAATGCAAAAATATTTATATATTTTTATTATTTACAATTCGACTACAAATAAACTAATGAGGAGACAAAGCATACCCAAAGAAAAAAAAACGTAGAAAGCTCCGGTGGCATTAAACATAGAATATCCAGAAAATATAATATTATTTTTGTTTAAATTTCCAATTAACGCATAAAGTGTTCGCATTTATTACTTTAGGGCATGACAAAATATTGACATTGACCCTAATTTATAAAAGCAATAACACCAAATATAAACGTTTTAATTGTCGACCCTTAATGACCCATATCAATTCAGAAACTAAAACGTCCGGCAATTTCCTGCACTTACTGGAAAGTAAAGCGAACATTTAGCTCAATTGTGTTCCTAATTATTTGTTCGCACTAACAGGCTCTTTGAGCTATCTTTAGCTACAGTAATGTCTAACAGCCAAAACTAAATTTGTTTTATATGTTTCACATACATTATACAGCGATAGGCAAGTATATATTCAAATGCAGATAAGTGACACAAAAATAAGGCAAAGCATGTAAAAAATGTTAGGGTGTATTTAAAATTAACTTTTAAAAAGAATTGTAATTTTAGATTTTTTTTAAATTCTGTTTTTTTTTATATATATATATATATATATATATATATATATATATATATATAAAATATATATATATATATATATATATATATATATATATATATATATATATATATATATATATATAATAATATATATAATATATATATATTATATATATATATATATATATATATATATATATATATATATATATATATATATATATATATATATATATATATATATATATATATATATATATATATATATATATATATTTATATATATATATATATATATATATATATATATATATATATTTTTAAATTATATATATATATATATAGCATCAATACGGCGTATCCTGGTGGTGTAGTGTGCAGGGATTATCGTTCGATACGTATTTTGGGAAAAATACAAAATATATAAACATTAGAAATTATTTTAATTTAAATATTATAAAATATAATAAAATTTATGTCTATTAACATTTTGGTTTAAGCTCCAGCTGAAATAGAAATTGTTTTAATATTTCCCAGTTTTTCCTAAGGTGACTTTAGAAATGGTAAATTGAATATATTTATGTATTTACTTGACTAAATGGTTGCATTATCTTATTTTGATGTTATTGAACATAAATAAAAATACTTTGTATTTTACTAATAAATTTCTTAAAATTAAAATAAAAATTAAACTTTACAAAAAAAATTTATAAAAAAATGAATTTGGATTTGAAATAATTTAGACAGAAATAGATTTTACAAAACTGTTATTATTGATTAATATTTTGTGAATAGGTATCTTTTGTTGCAAACAAAAAATAATATTTTAATATTAATTTGATTATAAGTTATTTGATAAAATTGTCAAAATCCTGAATTTTACAAATGTGAATCCTTATTTCTTACTCTCTAGGGTCTAATGACATGCACTCCTACAGTTACCTACAAATTAACTAATGTCCATGTTACCTTGCTCTTATAAACCAATTTAATTTTGTTTTTAACAAATTAACAAAAAAGGATATAACACTCGGTTGTAGTTAAACGTTTATTTTTGCTGTGTCTCCTTAAAAAATGTGCTGTGCGGGAATTCGGCCTTAATTTGTACCATAAATCGCCTATTATATTTATTTTTTTCTTTGGATAAAGATTATTTAAAATTGGATTATTTATTTAATCCCAGGTACCGTTTATTTTTATTTCAATTATGTTTACTTCGTTTTTACTTAAATTTATTGTACTTTAATTTTACTTCAATTATAAATTACTATTTAGTTTGTTTTAAAAAGTTAGGTTAACAAATTTTTTTTGTTTTTTCTTAATTGAAGGATTGTAGTTGACAGTAGCAAGATGTTTGATCAACTATCTCGTTTTTTAGGCCGTTTTTTATTTTATACTTAAACAAAAAATTGAAAAATTTCGCCATTTTAATATAAAAACAAACTGCTAGATTGAAAAGAAACATGGCGTCCTTTGAAAAATAAAATATGCAAATTTAACTTTTATTTTAAGATTCTAACTTCGTTTAATAATTTGGGCTTTTATTGTGTCGGGAAATATATTACATTTCTTTAGCTTTCCATTCATATATGGCAATATAGGTTTTGTACTGTTGTTGATTTTAAATTTTGATTTTATAAATGTCGATACTTGATGAATGGCGTACATGACATAGTTATATTTTTAATTCTCAAATAAACGTTAATACTTTCCTAATAACTAATATTAGAACTAGATTTAACTTACAAACCAACTTAGTATCTACAAAATTCACAATAATGACCTTATACAAATATAATTTATGCATTATGGCACTTTGACCTAAAATTACTAAATTCCATTAAAATTTTTCTGGAATATTATTATTAATTATTAAAGTTCAATGTTTTTCACTTGTTTTCCAATATAGTTCTTTAAGTATAATACACGCGCCACTTTGTATTGTGATAAAATATCCTCACTATACTCTCACGTTTTTTTAACTCTTATTTAGAAGAAATAAAGACACTTTTAAATGTTCTTTCTAGTCTTTCTTTGCATAACTCCTCTTTTTTATTTATATTTCCCAAATCCAATGGATACAATACCCTACATACTAATTTAGATAGAAAATAAGCTAATTATTAGATTTTAATTGGTGGGCTTGTAATTATTTTTATTTTATCATATTTTTTGACATCACTTATTATATTTTCATAGTATTTTGCTTTATATTTGTGTATGATATTCCTATTGACGATTTAAGAATGTTTTTGTGTTAGTATAGTTCATTAACAATAACTTATACTACATTTCATTAATGGTCCGTTATTTAAATCTGTAAACTCCCTTGTTTGGTTATATTTCTTGGGTGTTGTATGCTAATTTGTTATAATTTTTGGAATTAAAAGTTAATTTATATCCCCTTATAGTTTTTTACTTATTTTTATCCCGGTTTAAAACACCATTGGCTTCTTAATATTCCCTTATTTTCCATTTATATGTATTTTTCTAGTCTGTTTCTATTTTGAATAATATATATATATATATATATATATATATATATATATATATATATATATATATATATATATATATATATATATATATATATATATATATATATATATATATATATATAAAAAAAAAATAGTTTATTATTATTAGCTTTAAGGTTTTCTTTATAATTTAACACAACAATATTTCTTTACTTTTTGCACCTGCATGAAGGGCTATTTAAAAAGATTTATTTAATTTATTTTTATGATTTTAAAAATATTTTTCACAAAAAGGTATTATTAGTCTTACAACTTAAAATAACACAAAGGTATGGGACGCTTTAGATTGGTTAAAATTATACGGTCTTTTTCATAAATACTTATATATCTATACAATATAAATATAATATGTGTAATATAATATGACATTACAACCTATATATTTTAAGACATTAAAACAAGTAATTTTATTATTGATCTTTTTTTAATAAAATTACCTTACGGATACTTTCATAAAATACTTGGATATATCTTCAAGCTAGTAAGGCTAAATCGCCGTGCGTGCAACAGCCTATACACTGGGACTTGGACGGAAGTGGTTTTTTTTTGCCAAAGGAATAAAATTATCTTAACATTATACAGTAAATAAAAAGTAGGATCATGAAATTTGTTACTTTGCAGTAAAAAGACAGTTTTAAGCAACAATAAAACCACAATACGTTTTAATGTTGCAGCGCCTGGAGATTATGTAAACAAGATTTTGGAGTACATTTGATCGATTTCTTAGTCACTGATTAATATCTACGAACAAAACGGTTAACAAAAGTACGTACCCAAATTCAGTAGAGAAATATATTCTTGGGATATGATGGTAAAATCAAAGATGTCATATTTTCGCCTCCCCCCATTTAGTTTATTCTTCTACACACACTAATTTGTATTTTTTAATGCCTTAACTTTGATATTTTTAAAATATAATATTCCCAAAGAAATTTATGTATATAACTGGCACATATGTGTAATATTTCGCACCCCATACAGTTCGTAGGGTAACCCAAGTTTTGTTTCACGCTAAGTTTTGCACTTTATGCATAATTTACCCTAAAATATACGTTTAATCCAACGTTGAGAACAACCGCAAACAGTGTGAACATGAAATCCTATTAAGTATGATATCATAAGATCTTTTTGAAAAACTTTTTTTTATAATATTCCTGTAATATTAAAATTGTTTACGCACATGAAAAATAAAGTCTAAATTTATATATAGTTTATATAGTAAAATTTTGTGTTCATTATATAGAAATATTCTTTAAAATATTTAAAATAAAGTTTATTAAAAAGTAAACAGAGGAAGTTTCTAAGCTTGTTCTATTACATCTAAATCTACAGTAATTAAATCACTAGTTTCTCGTTCTTTGTTTTTATCATATATGCTTATCTTTTATTAACAAGCAACCAAGTACTTGTAGAATTCATACATACCTTTATGGGCGGTCTTAAAGATAAAAAAAACTAAATCTATTAACCTTCATTTCTTTTTATATCTAGAAAAAATGTTTCTTTAATAAATTTATTTTTGTATTGTAAACCTTAAAATGTGCTATACGTAATTGAAAATATAAAATACTTTATCGTCGAAAACCAACCAACTTTCATATTTCATTATGCTCGTGTCGTTATTCTTTGCAAGGTATCTAGGGACGACGCAATAAACGGACATTTTATGATCTTATATAAGAGACCCTTACAACCGTTTTCCCTAAAGTTTATAAATATAATTGGGCTGTCATCATCAATTCTCCTGGCTAATAAGTTATTAGACCTATCGCCCATGTTAAAAGCTAACCCAAATATAATTACTTTTATCTTTTCAAACATTTTTATAATCTATAATTTCAAAAGACTTTAGAAATATTGAACCTAAAGATTTTTATAATTTTAATTTTAAATTTACTACCCTTAAATACATTATCATAAAAACAGTCATAAAAAATTACACTACTGTCAGTCAGAACCGCAATAATGACAACATTACAAAAAAAAAAGTTTGCGTTTAAAAAATAGTTAATTGCTTTTTTTCGGCCAATAAAACAATGTTGTGAAAAATTCGTTTGTTAAGTATTACCTATTGGATATACTTCATACGTTTTAATTTTTTTTTTTAATGTAGAAAATTACATCTTCAAACTACAGTTAAATAAAAAAAAACTAAATTATAAAATAATATTTTTTTATAAACAGTAAACTAACCATTAAAAATAAAATCAAAAGCAGTTATAAGACAAATTAGGATCCCACAAGATTTTTGGAGGTTGGTGCCAGCAAAGCCATCGGCTTCGATTTTGATTAAGTAATATTCAATGACTTTACCAACACCGATCCCCAAAAAATTTGATAAATTTACTGCATAAAATATTGTTTCATGATTTTAGAATATTTTTGTTTGGTCATTTTTTTTTCTTTAATTTTTTTATTTTTTGGTTTTAGGTAAAGAAAAAAGTCTGAGTTTTAGGCCCGAGCAAACTACGACTGGTAATAAACGGTGTCACAGCGAATTTATATTGACAAACGTTTCTCATCATTCTTTATCATGTGAAATTTTACTGTCAGTTATTTAAAGAGTATAATTCGTCTTTGAAAAGGGCGAATAATAAAAATTGTATACTACCTTAAAGTCTAAAACAAACATTTACTTGCAAATTGAAATCAGATCTTTGTAGCCCATATAAAAAAAAATTATGTAAAAGCGTTTGTTAAAAAATCTTTTTTTTTATTTAAAAGATGAAAAAATACCACATTCCATTAATATCTGCATTCGTTTTCAAGTTATTTTAAAATCTCCCGCTTTTTAAATAATAAAATTAACAATTATTTAAAACAGTCTTTGTGACAGAGTAAAAGAATAATTACTGAGTAAAGAAAATATACTAATATTAAAGTTTGTATGTTCTTCAGTAAACATCGAACAGTTGAACATGAGTGCGGTGATTGGAGCATTTTTGCTCTTAATTAAATATTAGTGTCGAATAGGCTTGAAATAAAAACAAGAACGAAAGACAATGTATTATTCTTGTGGCAATCAGTTTGAAAATACTCATTTGAATATCATTTTTAATGCAGATTGATTATAATAAGGCAGCCCTACTTTAAAATTGGATAAAGCTAACACAATGTCAACTTAAATAGTAATGTTCGTCTCAATAATTGTTTTTTTTTTATTTTTAAGCTACTAACAAATTAAATTAGGGTGATTATGCCCTAACCCATTTCACATTTTTAATCTGCTCTGTGATAAATACAATTTAAAATTGCCTTCTTTCAGTATTATCTACTTGTAACAAAGACTGTTTAAATAATTTTTTAGAAAAGCGGGAGTTTAAAAATAACGAAACAGCGATATCAGATGAAATTATTTTGCATCTTTTAAATAAAAAAAATTTTTGAATTTTAAAACCAATTTAAAACAGGCGAGTTTAAAGAAAGATTTTTAACAAAACGCTTTTTCATAATTTTTTATGGGCTACTGAGATCAGTTCAATTTGCGTAAATTATTTAGAACAAAGTTCAATTTTTTTCGCCCTTTAAAGACGAATTATAATCCTAATAACGGCACTAAAATTTCACTGATAAAGAGAGTGATAAGCGTTTGTCAATAAAATTTGCGTGCACCTATCCGAATTATCAGATTTACCTAATACCAACAAATTTTAAAAATTAAAAAAAATAAATAATGACCAAACAAAAATATACTAAAATCATGAAACAATATTTTATACAGTAAATTAATCAAATATTTTTTGGAGATCGGTGTTAGTAAAGTCATTGAATATTACGTAATCAAAATCGAAGCAATGGCTTTGCTGGCACCAACCTCCAAAAAACTTGTGGGCTCCTAATTTGTCTTATAACTGCCTTTGATTTTATTTTTAATGGTTAGCTTAGTGTGTATAAAAAAATATTATTTAACAATTTAGTTTTGTTTTTTGAGGACGAATTAATTTTTCTAAATTACCTTTTTATATATGACCATATTTAACTGTAGTTTAAAGATGTAATTTTCTACAATAAATACAACTTAAAACGTATGAAGTAAATCCGATAGGTAATACTTAACAAACCAATTTTTTACAACATTTTTTTAATGGTCGAAAAAAAGCATTTAACTATTTTTTTTAAACGCAAACTTTTTTTGAATTTTGTCATTATTGCGGTTCTGACTGACATTAATGTAATTTTTTATGACTGTTTTTATGATACTATATTTAAGGGTAGTAAATTTTAAAATTAAAATAATCTTAAGGTTACATATTTTTAAAGTCTTTTGAAATTATAGATTATAAAAATGTTTGAAAAGATAAAAGTAATTATATTTGGAGCAAGCTATCTATAACATAGCGCAGAAATAGTTGTCTTAATTATACTTTACTTAGACTTAACAAAAATGGAGGTACTGATCGACACGCCTCGACATTATGATTTTATCTACCTTTAGGAAATAAAATATATATATATATATATATATATATATATATATATATATATATATATATATATATATATATATATATAATATAAAACAATCGAGTTTAAATGTAAATAGTGTTTTTGTTAATAACAAAACCGCTGCAGGCTATGCAAGGCGAAATAATATAAATAGGTAAATGTTTAAGGTACTGGGAAGTCTACTGCGATGATCAGACCATTGCTAAAAAGGGTTCAGACGAGGTGGTGGCGATAATTCATAACTTAAATTTAATTTTTTTTTTCGGAAGTTAGGCATCTGGCATTGTGAAGGACAAAATACAATATTTTGTAGACACAAGTTTCAAAACATGCCACCACAGAAGTTTTGTCTGATTAGTATAAAGTTAATATTCTAAAGTAAAACTAATACCCTTTTAAGTGGTTGATATGACCAGAATATGATTAAAAAAATGGATAATCTTCTTTAAAACTTTGGGCTACAACAAAACAAAATTAACTGTTCCTGTTAAGCCAATTGAAAAAATCAGCAAAAGTACAAAGTTTTAAACTTTAAGAATCAAATGATTTAACGCCTCATATGCAAATAGCGTAACATTCAAATATTCCTTTTACGACACATTTAGGTAATGCGCTAGTACTTTTGTTGATAATATATATCCTCTTTGGACATTTCGTATTACTAGATGAATAGGAAGATATAAAGAGTCACTTACAACTCATTGGTGAGTAAGAGAAGAAAGCTTTCCGCAAGTGTGGAATCAGTACCAGAGCAAACGGCTCTAAGAAGAGTTAGAACTTTGATATCGTTTAACTTAATTATTTATAAAAATATTACCAATTAAAAACCTTTGTCTTAATCGCTTATAAGTAAATTCATTTGCTAATAAAATAAACTAAGTCTTAAATGTTTTAATCTACAAATAAAAAAAATTAAAATAATTTTTCTTCCAGTTATAAATTTAAAAAACAATTGGCAACAGAGCTATCCAAAAGCATTGTGCGTGAAGTAAAGTCAGTTGTACATTGCTACCGGCGTGGCCGCGATATTTTTGTTTGATTTTAAATGGGAAAAATATGCCAATATCTTTTAAACTTACGACAATTGTAGTGCAAGTGTACGAAAGATTTTTGAAAACGGAATGTGCGCAACCAAGAAATCTTATTTTTTAAGCAAAATAAAAAAGTGCTGTTTTAAAACAAACATAATAATTTGTGTTCTTAAAATGGATATTTAGCCTTATCTTGTGGTAAGTACAATTATTCATTAATTACAAATAAAAACCAAACAATAATTTATTGTTTTTACTTAAATTAAATTCCAAATTAGATATTAAAATGAGTTGCAGGACGTAATTTTTCTTATTTGTATGTTAATAAACATCTCTTTATAAAAAGTGTAAATATGTTAATCCTTCTTCTTTGAAAAGCCATAGTTTAAAAACAATTATGTTTTGATCTATGTGTTTTTGGCTTTTTAGACTTGTTTTGAGCTTTATTATCGCCCATTAAAATCGCAAATGAAGCAATTTTTTTCGAAAATACTACTCAAAATTTTTATAACAATCATCCGTGGGCGAAAGAAAACCCTCATATAATATTCGAAACCAATTTTCGGGTAATATATGGACACAAATTGTTGATAATTATTTAATAGACCCATATTTTTTGCTATGGCGCCTCGATGGACAGTCCTACTTACATTTTCTCCAAAAAGATCTACCCGGGTTGCTTAACAAAGTGCAAGTTGCGTTAAGGAAATAAATGTGGTACATGCACATTTTAATGCAGTTATCCGAAATCATTTAAACAACGTTTATCCTGATCTTTGGATAGGTCCAGGAGGACCTCAACCATTGCCAAAAAGATGTACTGATCTCAATAGTTTAAATTTTTGATGGGGTCACCTTAAAAATCCTGTCTGTACAACTCTTGTTAGCAATTAAAAAAAAATGCAAGATCAAACAGTTGTCGCGTTAAGAACTATAGGGAATACGCCAGGAATATTCAAACAAGTGCGCCATTTGACGCAAAGCCTTCCATAGGATAATCATCTAGACAAAATAATGACCCTACATACTTCATTACTTCAAAGAGTTGCCCTGTTGTTATTTAGAAAAGTTTTCCTAAATGCTACTTGAGATACCTATTTTTGTCAGGAAAGCCTACTGTTCCAATAAAATAATTAATTCAGTAGAAACATCCCTATTTGCAAACGACATATTTTCATAATATTTTAGGAGCCTCAATAAATTTAATCAAAATCTTGAAATCCTATATTTGTCAAACCAGGCTGTTTTGTAATTAATTTATATATGAACTGACAAATTTGCTCTTGACTAAGACATATATCAGGTTGGTACGCTCCAGTTAAATAAAGCGAGGTAAGAGCGGTTTGGCGGCTGTGTTGATATATTCAATATTTAATTTCTCTTGGAGTTTAAATACCCTAAAAGACATAAAAACAGAATTTATTGAACAATAACGCGATATCGACAAAATTAATTAATTAATTTCTAACAAGCAAAATTATATTTTGAGAAATTTAACAAGCCAACTATAACGTTATGTAAATCACTTCATATTAAATTATGTAAAACAATTATATATTTTTTTAAAATACCTTTTATTTTTATTTTTAATAATTTTAATTTGCTTTAGACAAAACTTTAATTGTTTAGTTTTTATTAGGAGGAATTTGGTGGCGAGTTAATAAAATAATTACAAAGCAAAGTTAACGCAGTCTAACAAAGAGATTCGCAGGGCAAAAATAAAGTCCTGGTAACAATTCAGTGAAGGGATTACAGAAACTCCAAAGTACCCCAGAGTGCAAAGAATCATGGCAAATAAGGGCTCGAACAAAAATCTGTCCTGTTAAAGGAACACACGGTCCCTTCATCAGTACAATAGATGAAAACCTGGAACTGCTAATAATAAAAAAAAAACTAAAAAACGCCCCAAAAAAAGGACGGGAAACAAACAACAAAATTGGTTAACTATGATTCCGTAAAATAGGCCCTAGGCGATTGCAAACCTTTTTAGTCTTCAGCTTAAACGAAATATTTTCAATATTTCTGCAAAAAGGTCGGGACATTTTAGTGCCACATACGCTTAATCTTCAGAGCATGTGTAGCCTGGGATTACATACCTATAATATGGCAGAAGGCCAGGGTGATCTACTTACCCAAGGAAGGCGAACCCTTATAGCGAACCCTCATATCGAACACCCAAGTCTTAAAGACCGACTAGTTTATCCTCGTTCCAGCTAAAAACGCTTGTGAAATAGTAGATGGATTACATCAGAGAAAACGTACTAAAAAGTAATCCTCTCAACAATCGCCAATACGCATTTAAACCAGGCAAGTCTGTGGATCTGGCATGGGATGATCTAAACAGACTTTTGGCTTAGTCAATTGACGAGAAGGAGGTAATGTTGGCAAGGTTTCTGGACATAGAAGGCGCGTTCAACAATGTACCAACTACGTCACCTATGAACGCGCTAAGGCAAACAGGTATCCTCGACAAGACTTGCAACTGGATTGAAGCTAGCATGAAGTGTGGGGACATAAAATTCACCTTGGGCACAGTAACAATAAAGGCAAAAGTGTATAGCCCTTATACTGGGCAGTCCTTGGTAAATAAACTTCTAAATAAAATGACTGGTAAAAGGTATCACTGCCTGGGTTACGCGGATGATCTGGTCATCGTTGTCAATGGCGCTAACTTGGAGTACATTTCGGGCAGAATGCAAAATGCCTTAGACTTCGTAAATAAATGGTGCAAACAAAAGAGACTTTTAGGCAATATCGATAAAATAATAATTATTCCTTTAACCAACAGAAGAGCACTGGGAGAAAACTGGAACAAAAGAGGTCAAATTTTTGGGAGTGGTGTTTGACCAAAAAATAACCTGTCTCTAACCAAAGTCTATCTTACCAAAGTCACTGAGTCTTAAACAACTTCCTACAGTATTCCGGGGAAAGATTGTAGTCATAGAACAATGTGCTAGGGAAACCTCCAAACGGAGATATAAGAGCCAAAATATAGTAATTTACTCGGACAGTCAAGCCACTATCAAGGCAATCAGCTCCTATAAGATCGGTTGTAAACTGGTACAGGACCGTATAACTGCCCTCGAGGAGGTAGGTACGTCCAATAAATTTACTATTGTCTGAGTACCAGGACAGAAGGGCCAATGAAGAAGCCGATAAATTGGCAAAGGAGGGCTCTAACAGGGCAATGTTAGGACCCGAGCCCTACTGTGGGATTTCGTTATGGAAGTTCATATATTATATTATGGATAATAAGGCAGTCTTAGGACAGGTGAATAAGAATCCCAGGACATCAGTGGGTAAAAAAATGCATAAAAAAGAAAGGAAACCAAAAGATAGTAAGAAACATAGTAGGTCAATTAACAGTAATTTTAAAAAGCACCTGGAAGCAATGGGTCTGGCAGAATAAAACCTGTGTAGGTACTACCAGGAAGAAGAAAAAACTGCACTTATGGTGCCACTGCGAGACCCTTTGTTGTCTGCGGTTTTTAAGGCTCGATGAGGCAAAACCCTAACGTGCTCTTTTCCGTAATATCTCTGAAACCGTTGAAAGTGGGACAGCTAAATTTAGTAAAGTTGTTTATGTTCTAACCTTGCATGTTGCTGATTTTAAAACATACATACATTTTTTCAATGATTTTACATACAGAGGGTCAGGTATATTAAACCCCAAATTTTTGTTTATAAAATTTTGATACTTTTAGCAAGTAATAAAACCTTTATCATTTCTACACAAAAAAGATAGTCGATCTTTGCATTTTGGGCCATTTTCGAGTAAAATCATAAAAAAATATTTGTATTTATTAAAAATAAATTAACGAAAATCGTAATTAAAAATTATTAGCAGTTGGCCATGGATTGACTGGTATTTGTTTTGACACCACACTACATTGGACATTTTGTTAAGCCTTTGTGAGTTGTCACAAAGATGGAAAAACTTATTACCTATAGCACCTAAAAACAGGTGGCTTTGATATAATAGAAAAAATTAAATAATCTAGTTTATACTAAATAAAAAATATATTATTTTTTTATAATAGAATTATAATCTAAATAAAGGTTCTTAAAGTCTTGAAATTTCCTAATCTCGGCTTTACTGTTTAGACACAAAAATTTATTAAACTAGGTCAACAAGAAAATAATTTTAAGCGTTACAAAAGATTGGGGAAGATTATAATGACAAACAAGACTTTTATTGTTTTACAATATAAAATAGGGCTTAAATTTAACCGCAAACATTAGGTAAAAAAGCCGGAAAGTTAAGCAGTGATTAATATTTGTTTGTACAAACTTGTTTTATAATGCTGACTCTTCCAGAAGTTGCAGCTTGAACGTAGGTAACATTTTAAAATCTGCATAGTATTTTGGTAAGTTAAAATACTATTAAATTGTGCAATAAAGATATTTAATTATTTTTTTAAATGCTTAGCTGCATATTAAACTTTATTTTTTTTTATCATATCTACCCACCTGAGAGATATGATACTTACTGTGAATGAGTTTGTGACATTAAAATAGGTAAGTAACAATATTTTCATGATATTTCGGTTGCAATAAATCTTTGTTTTTATGAAAATGCCTTTAAGTCCAGGGAAGTTGGAAATAATTCGAACATTTTTAAGGCCAGCAGATATCGAGCTGCGGTTTTCTGCATTGTGTTCAGAAAGCTCCCAGGAAAAAAGTCTATATGCGGTGGGATTATGCCATTTTTCGAAAAATGCAGTTTGGTTCAATAAATGCATTTTGCATATTATAATAACGACTGAAAACTCGGAAAAATTGCTCAAAAATCGTTACTTGGAGGTTTTTGGGGTTGTCGAATTCAATTCTAGCATTAGAATTACCCGGGGGCGCTCGGTGGTGGCTCAGCTGGGGTGGCGGGGGGTGATTGGAGGGGAAATTGCAGCGTCCAAGAAAATCAGCCGAAAATCGTTACTCGGCGGTTTTCGTGGATGCCGAATTTAAATCTGCCATAAGAATTAACCGAGAGCGCTCGGGGAACGCTCTGCGAGGGTGTCCGTGGGGTGATTGGGGGGGAAATTGCAGCGTCCATAAAAATTAGAGATGTTGGATTCAATTCTGGCATTAGCATTACTCGGGGGCGCTCGGGGGTGGCTCTGCGGGGAAATGGTGATAAAGAAAGTGAAAAATCACAAATTATAAAAATAATAATTTATTTAAATAATAAATTGTACATTATATTATTATTAAATTATCCATCATAATGTTCAATTTTTAACTTAAATACTAAACATCTTTTGGGACCCAGGGAGCCGGTCCCGAGGCAATTTTAAGCAGTATCTCTTGTTCCTGTGACACCGACTGTGGCACCAGGTGCGAGTGCCTATGAAGTGGGTTGGAATGATCACTTGCATGCAACCATTGCCATGGCAATTTCTTAAACCAAAAAGGCACTTCCGACCAGGCCGAGGATAGTGACGAGGAAGAAGATAAAAAAGGGGAAGAAGAAGAAGGGTTTGAAGAAGATATTTAGTATTTAAGTTAAAAGTTAAACTTTATCAGGAATAATTCAATATTAATATAAACTATAATTTAATAATTAAATAAAATATTATTATTATAATTTGTAATGTTTCACTTTCTTCATTACTTTTCTCCGCCGAGCCACCCTCGAGCGTTCCTGGATAATTCTAATGTCAGAATTAAATTTTTCCAAATTTCAAGTCGTTCTTATATTGCAAGTAATTATGCAATTGCAAAATGCATTTATGGCACCAGAATAAATTTTTCGAAAAACGGTATAATCACACCATATAGACTTTTTTCCTGGGAGCTTTCTGAACACAATGCAGAAATTTTTTTAAAATATAAATAATTTTTTTTTTTATTTCGGTCGATTTTGATCTTAATGCCATGAACTATTTATCTATATAAAGTGTTTCATGTAAGAAAATTAAAAATATTAATTTAATTAATATGTTTATTATTTGTATATCAACACTTAGATATTTACTTAAAAATCTAAAAGAATGAAAATTTGGTATTTTACCTATTTTTAGTAAAGCAATGTATGTCTTGTCTCACAGCGGCAAGAGTCATCTATTTATATTTAACATAAAATATTTTAATCTGTTCACACCTTATTTAAAAATTTCAAGATTTTTTATTAAAACACTGGCTGTTGCTATATTGAACTTTGAATTTATTAGAATAAATAAAAAGAACTCGTAATTGCTTGGTTTATAGAATTATATTTTCTACTTGTCTTCCATTTTAATTTAAAATATTTTTTTTCAAATAATTCCAGGTTTTTCTAAAAAGGCAAAATTCACCCGCTATTCGAACGCCATACGTTCATTTTAAGACAATGACAACTTAACAATTAACAAATATTATTTCAATGGTATTGCCAATTAAACAACTATTATTATTTTTATACAAGGTGTTACGAAATAACATAAAACAATTGTATCAATAAAATACCAATGGTAAGAATGCTGAAATTCAAATTGTAGATTATGGTATAACTATAAATTTATAAGGATAGCTATTAATAAAAAATAATCCCACTCTTGCTAAAAATGCTCTAACTATAATTGTAGGTTATAGCTTACCTAATACTTTATCCAATAGCCTCCTGTTCTGACGTAGTAATTTTTGTTTAATGTGTGAATCCTTATATACTGTCTATGAGGAATATAAATTAGACTCAACATATAATCAAGACTAAACTCCATTTATTTTCTTCAAGTCAGATTAACGACTGCTATTATTTAAACCATGCATACTGCATTCTTGCCTTTCAGCACCTCACACAGTGGTTTAAATATTCAGATGGAGAAACAATACACATACAGTAATATTTTCATTAAAATTTTCACAACAATATAATTGAATCAGTGCAGTTTTATCCTTTTATGGTATCTGGCAACAACATATGACGACATACAGGGTGTAAAAAGTATGATGCTCATAATTTTAATGAGCGATTTTTGTCCAAATGATGTCAAAATTTGAACTTTCAAAGCAATTATTTCTGAAAACCTTAACCACTGGAAACTTTTGTCTTAATCGCTTATCAGTAGATTAATTTGCTAATAAAATAAACTAAGTTTTAAATGTTTTAATCTGCAAATAAAAAAAAATAAATAATAAGAATAATAATAATTTTTCACCTAGTTAAAAATGTAAAAAACAATTGGCAGCAGAGCTACCTAGCTAGAAGCCTTGTGTAGTCAGTTGTAAATACGTGTTCAACGGTGCGACATTTTTAATTGTTTTTAAATTGAGAAAAAAACGGATATGTTATCAATTTACACCTGTAGTGTCTAAAAGTTTTGAAAACGAGATGTGTGCAACCGAGAAATCTTGTTCTGCAAGCAAAATAAAAAGTGTTTTAAAACATAATAATTTGTGTTCTTTAAATGAATATTTAGTCTATTTGTGGTAAGTACAATTATTTTTTAATAACAAATATTAACCAATCAATAATGTATTGTTTTTTACATAAATTTGATTTTAAATTAAATATCAAAATTAATTGCAAAAAGTAATTTTTAATATTTGTATATAAATAAACATCTCCTTAAAAAGTGCAAATTTCAAAACTCGTCACCAATGTTCGACTCGCTTGTTTGAAGTCGCACATCTCCATTTAAAACGAAGGCCATATTTCGAAAACAGTTAACGTTTGACCCATATGTTTTGGCTTTTTCGACTTGTTTTGAGTTACACTATCGTCCATTAAAATCGTGAGCATCATACTTTTTACACCCTGTATACCTTTTAAAATGAATTATAAGGTGGCGACATTTGTATTAATTTTTATTTGCATAGAAATAGTAAGATTCATTTTAATAAAAAAAAAAATTGTATCTTTTAAAAACAGCCTGTAGGTAGCTTTTGTTTAAAACTGTTAATTGGTCTTTCTTTTAGAGACACTTTGAATGTTAAAATATTTTTGGTAAATTATTTGGTTGAATTTTAAAAGGAACTAAAAGTTACTTACCTTGCATTTGGATAATAATTTTAAGAATATATAAGTACCTATATTATTCAATTGTTTTTAATCAACATAATAATTAATTGTCCCTAAAAAAATCTCTTATTATTGTATGAAATTTTAAAGTTTATTTTTTTATGTCAAATTAATTTTTAAATATGTGTACACAACTTTATAATAGTTTATTATCCTAAATAAATAAATAATTTGTTTACATTTATTGTTTAAACAATTAAAACTGTAAAATAGGTATTTTTTTAGTTTTCTGGGTATAACTCAAAAACTATTAAAGATATCGAGATGGTGTCAATGGGACTTTTTTAGAAAATTAAAAAACCTGCAAAATGATCTCTTATAGAACTTTCTCTGAGCATTTTCCGCCAAGAAAATCTGGAAAGACCCCAAAAATAACCTCTTTTTAAAAAATCATATCACCGTTAGGTATAAAGATTAAGGAGTCATTTTTCGGGAAATGATAGGTAATAATGTGTGGTTTAAATATGCGGAGGATGGTTTCTGTCGGATTTATAGGTATTTTTTTAGTTTTCTGGGTATAACTCAAAAACTATTAAAGATACCGCGATGGTGTCAATGGGACTTTTTTTAGAAAATTAATATATATAATATAAAAATTTTTGAGTAAAACGCAAAAACTAAAGAAATTACCTTTTTTACGTTTTTACTGATTAAACAATTACTATAAACAAATTCCCTGATGACAAACCCGGGGTTTTAATCCGTTTAACATGCTTTAAAAGGTGACACAAGTTTCCGGTTAAACTTAGTTGTACGAAAACATCTTTGATTGCCTATTTACTCTAAAGCTTATTAAAAAATAGTAAAAAGGCGTTATCGTTGATTTTTGTTTAAATCAGAACTGTATAATGTATTATCGGTCATAAGTGCAAATCCGACAGAAACCATCCTCCGCATATTTAAACCACACATTATCACCTATCATTTCCCGAAAAATGACTCCTTAAACTTTATACCGAACGGAGATATGATTTTTTAAAAAAGTTAATTTTTGGGGTCTTTCCTGGATTTTCTTGGCGAAAAATGCCCAGAGAAAGTTCTATAAGAGATCATTTTGCAGGTTTTTTAATTTCTGTCGGATTTATAGGTATTTTTTTAGTTTTCTGTGTATAACTCAAAAACTATTAAAGATATCGCGATGGTGTCAATGGACTTTTAGAAAATTAAAAAACCTGCAAAATGATCTCTTATAGAACTTTCTCTGAGCATTTTCCGCCAAGAAAATCCGAAAAGACTCCAAAAATGAACTTTTTTTAAAAAATCATATATCCGTTCGGTATAAAGATTAAGGAGTCATTTTTCGGGAAATGATAGGTAATAATGTGTGGTTTAAATATGCGGAGGATGGTTTCTGTCGGATTTATAGTTTCCGATTTAGGGCTCGTCAAAAATTTAATGGCTTTTTTTGCGAGGCTTACCGTTTTAAGGGGTTTCCGCGTAGTTAAACTACACATGATTACCTATCATTTCCCGAAAAATTACTCCTTAATCTTTATACCAAGCGGAGATATGGTTTTTTGAAAAAAGGTCTATTTTAAAAGTTTTTCCGGATTTTCTCAGCGGGAAATGCTCGGAGAAAGTTCTATAAAAAACCATTTTTTAGGTTTTCAATTCTCTAAAAAAGTCCCATTAACACCATCGTGATATCTCTAATAATTTTTGAGTAAAACGCAAAAACTAAAAAAATACCTTTTTTACGTTTTTACTGATTAAACATTTACTATAAACAAATTCCCTGACGACAAACCCGGGGTTTTAATCTGTTTAACATGCTTTAAAAGGTGGCACAAGTTTCCGGTTAAACTTAATTGTACAAAAACATCTTTGATTGGCCTATTTACTCTAAAGCTTATTAAAAAATAGTAAAAAGGCGATTTTTGTTTAAATCAGAACTGTATATTGTATTATCGGTAATAAGTACAAAGCTTTTATTTTCTTCATTAGATAAAATATTAGTCCTGTTCCCAGTTAAAAAAAACCTTTTTTACATTTTTATTAATTAAACAATTACTGTAAACAAATTCCCTGAGGACAAACCCGGGGTTTTAATTTGTTTACCATGCTTTAAAAGGTGGCACGGGTTGTTTCCGGTTAAACTTAAGAGTGCTAAAAAATCATTAATTGGCCTATTTACTTTAAAGCTAAATAAATGCTATTTGGTTTTTATTAAAATTGTAACCTGTTTTATAGCTATAAAAAATATTTGCTACATGAAAAAAATTCAAAGTTTTTTTAAAATTTCACTTTATAACGAAATAACAAAATAATAAAAATGATCAAATAACCAATTACATAAAAACAAATCATTGTATATTAATACTTTACGAGCACGTTTTGTGCTGTTAAAATATTATTTTCGCCATGTAACAAACAAATAATATGTAAAAAATATTTCCGATACCTATATTTAAAATTTAATTTTAGAATAATCTTTAATATTTTGTAGTATGTGATTAAAACAAATATTTATTAATAATATTTGTTATGTTTTTATATAATTAACTATTTTTTTAACAGGATAATTTAAATAAATGAAATGTTTATTTAATTTGGTATATAATAAATTAATAAAAAATGATTAAAGAAACATAATAAATTAAAACAATAAAACTTAAGAAACCATATTATTTTTAAAAAAATCTACATACATATTAAAATGCAATGATGTCGTACCTAAAATAAAACAAAAAATAAGATTATTTTTTGCACTTGTTACCATTGGTTTACCCTAATAGTAACATAGATAAATAAAATAAACTAGAAATAAATAACAATATAATTAGTTATATCTATCCACGTATATTCAAAGAGCATTTAGAAGAAAAAAAACTAATTAGGTATCAAGTTACTGCAGTACGACAAGTAGTGAAACAAATTATATATTATTTATTTTTAAATTCAAAAAAAAAATCTTTTTAAAAGCAGTTTAATAAAATATTTGATTTGTTTGACATAATTACCGACCTAACTGACAAAAAAAAAATAATGTACACATATTTATACCGGTTCTTATAACAAAATAGCTACTAGAAATAGGATTTTGCAAATACAGAAATTAAATTAAACAGCTTTCTCTTCGTTATCTAACATTTTTAGTTATTATATTTATACCACTTATTTTTATTTATTTTCGGCAAATAAACATTTGTAACAGATGATTATTTATCACATTTCCTTAAATTACATAAAAGTATATCATAATTCTACTAATTATGAATGATATTTTTAAAATAAATCAACTTGAAATAAGTAAATTAGAACACCGGGATACGTTTATACATACCATTCTTTAAAATAACAATATATTTTTAAATATGGATATTAACATTTAACGTATTAAACCCTTTTCCCTTTTGTTGATGTTCCTTGGTAAATTTTTACTCACAATGACATCAATGAATCAACAGCGCATTACTATAATGTGACTTAAAAAAGCAATTTTTCTGAATTACACACGACAGCGAACAAACATAGAAAACTTCACCAAGTCGGACGACACACGAACATCATCTAAAATACAAACGGCAGCGGCGGCGTCGTTTATAAAGGGTTACATTTATCGCTATAAGTTTCACTTGGCAACGGTTATGTTATATTTACATTACATTATATTTATAAATTGACCTTAACTTGCAATAATTGAATATTTCTAAATATAAAACTTATTTTTATTATTTTTATTTGCTATGAGAGAGTTTAATTTCGTAGAAAGGTAGTTAGTTGTGGTTAGTGCCTTAAACAGCTGAAATTAATATTTTGTTATAGAAGAAGGTTTGGACAGATCTTAACAATACTATAAAGCAGTCGACTCAAAATAGCTTAATCAGTGACTGATTGGAAATTAAAAAACAAAAACTTTCTACTTAAAACTTACGTTTTTTCTGCTTTGCACATAAAAGACAAAATTGTGGTTTAATTGTACTAGTATAGTGCCTTATTTTTTATTAACCTGTGACACAAATCAGTTTACTTGAAATAGCGCAATCAGTGACTAATTAAAAAAAACAAAAATGTTAGACTTAGTATATCTGTTTTTTGCTTTTTAGGTAAAAGGTAAAATAGTGTTTTAATGGTTATTTATGTATTAAGGGCATTATAAAGTTGGTTATGCCTCCGAGGGCAACAATCTTACAAAGACGAAATTTTTAATGGTAAAGAAGACATTAATAGCTGATAAATATATAAACATTGCAAAATATTGCAAGTTAGGCGAGCATCTAAAGCAAGACTCCAAAGGATATAAAATAAAAAAATCGAAAATTTTGACTCGATAAGAATTGCTGTTGAAATTCGTTCGTGAAGCTCCCAAAGAAACTTTTTTGATGTACAAAGTGGCTCTTTTATTTGGTGTGTTTGGTGGGTGCCGCCGCCAAGAGCTGATTTACATGTTGGTTAAACATATAGAGGATAGAGGATCCGTAGGAAAAGTTGGTATTTTCAAAACAAAGACCGATAAAAAACGTGTCTTTACAGTTATTGGTGAAAAGGAGATGAGTTGGTTAAAGCTACTGAAAACGTATTGGTCTTTGCGCCCGACGAACTGCAACATTAATAGATTCTTTTTGTGTTACCGTAACGGTCGTTGTTTTTTACAGCCATTTGGGAAGAACGCCATAGGCAAGATCTAAGCGATGCTGACAAATATACTGGTCATTATTTGCGAAAAATCTTTGCACTTTTGTTGGCGGTCGCGAAGGGAAACATGACCACATTGAAAAGACATGGTTGAAAAAGTTCAGCTGTGGTTGAGGGATATTTAAAAAACGGTATATTTTCTAAAAACAAAATTTCGAAATTGATAGCTGGAGTACCATTACCAAGACCAACAGCATTAAAAATACTTCAATCATCGTCAATTTTTGTTAGTGAAAATCACGAAATAATTGTGATTATATCTTTTTATTTATCATAAATAATAAATAGTATATTACATACCCAGGTGAAAAGTGTTGCATTTCTGTCGAGAGATGCGTTAGTATACTTCTCGAGACAAAAATAAAACTTTCCACCGAGGTTGGTGTACTATTTTATTTACAACCACTTTATTTATCTCCTAATATTTTAAATTAAAATTATGAAAATTGATCCGGTAATAATTTTATTAGGCGGCTGTGCTTCGCAATTTATATCGTTGTCATGGTAACGGGTTGTTAAAGTGTCAATACATACAGTGTAAGATAGACGCTTTAAATTTGAAAGTAATTAATGTATTAATTTCGCAAATCCAAAAAAAAATGTTATCAGATGAGGAATTTGGGTTTGCTGCTACTCCACCAGAAATTCGAGAAGCAGCAAAAATAGCGGAAGAAAATCTTCTACCAACCAAAAGCCGCCCGAGATATGACAAGGCATATGATACGTTTAAAGAATGGTGTAAAGAAAACAAAGTTCAAAATCCTGGATTAGCGAATATGCCAAGACAAAGAAGATATCAACGCTTTGGTCAGTATACTCCATGCTGAGGACCACTTTATCAATTAGAGAAAAAGTAGACATATCTAAACACGCAAAGTTATTGGCATTTTCAAAAAGCCAAAATAAAGGATACAAGCCAAAAAAATCGAACACACTGTCTAAGGAAAGTATTGAAACTTTTTTGGAACAAGCGTCCATGGAATTTCTTGTTTAAAAGGTATTTTAGGCCAAAAGGTTGACAATTTCTATATTAATTTGTTATTTTTACATTTGTAGGTTGCACTGGTTATTGGTGTCTCAAGCGCCTGCCGATCGGATGAATTATACAATATGAAAACAACAGACGTTCACGTTCACAGAATAGCAAAACTTACCAGCCACGATCATTTATGATAACTGATAAGAAATGGATCACACCACTTAAGGAGAACATGACTCTTCGGAAAAATTTAGAGGATGGAAGGCTTTTCATGCTAATAAGATATGGAAAAATTACTAAACAATGTATTGGGCACAACACCTGTAAGTCAGTTTTCAAAAAAATTGCAGCTTTTCTGAAACTGCCCAATATTCAAAATTTTACTGGTCACTGTTTGAGAAGAACAGCGGCTACTTTGCTCCTGACAATGGTGGCGACTTCATGCAAATTAAACGGTTGGAGGGCTGGAAATCTAGCACAGTAGCTGAGGGATACATAGATAGTTCTGCCGCTACTCAAGTTAATACTGCAAAATTGATTTTAAAGCCAAGTTTAAACTTCTTAAAAGATGTTACTTTGATTTTTCCCATTTATTTCTTTTAATGCCCGAGGGCATTAGAAACTGTTTTGGTACACTAGGGCAGGGGTCGGCAACCTACACACGCGTGCCAGACTTGGTACAACTGGCAGTTTAAAATTCTCATACGAAAATCCTTTTGAATCCATATTGAAGCTGGCTAACAACAAAAAATTGAGAGGCTTGTGTAATATGAAAAGTAACTAGACATAAACCAGAAATACAAAAGCTTTCGCGAGACACACAGGGATGAGGCTCACACTGAAAACGTTTTATGTGCTGTGTTTCTTTTTGATTAAAATTTTTAGAAATAATATTAATCTTTTTTTATTTTATAAGTTATATTTTTTATTACTTTTAACAATTTTTGTATAAAAATTATACAGTTTTTATAGTGGCACTTTGGCTTTGTTCAAAATTGCACATGGGCACCTCTTTGTTAAAAGGTTGCCGACCTCTGCTCTAGGGTATTATATACCATTTAAAGTGTCTGGTAACTATGGTATTATGAAATAATAATATTCAAGCAGGCAGGGCTGAGACAGATCCTTCAAAAAAAGATCCTCGTGAAGAAATTAAATCACCCATACGAATCACGATTCCTTTTTTTAAAAAAAGAAGAAATTGAATCCAGGATACTACATAATCCAGATAGTTAATCAATTTTAGCCCCATTTTGAAGTGCTGCAACTCTTAGCCAAATTAGTTTTTGGTAAATATTTTTCAAATATAAGTATATTACTTTTGAGATTAAAATAAATCCACTCTTAAATGGGACATTTTTTAACTGTATTTTAAAACTTGCGATGCTAGATTTTCATAAGGTTTTGAAATTTGATTCTTGAGATAACCTCAAGCGTAATTTTACAGGAAGTTTCACCAGTACCGTTTAACTAATTCTATGCTTACGGAATACAAAAATGAATTAAAATTTTCAATTCATTTTTGGATGACACCCTGAATAGAAATAATTAACTGTTTCATTTAAAAGTCCCTTAAAGCTATCTCAAGGATAACAAAAATTATGAAGTTTGAGCAATTAGAACTTCCACCATAACTGCAAGTAAAATGTATTATCGTAATGGGCAGATGTTTTAAAATTCTTTATCCTAATTTTCAAAAATCAATGTAATGCTGATTAAGACTCTTAGGTTAACATTTGGAAATTTAAAATAAAATATTTAAAATGGCGAATTTTGGCATTTATAAACCAATTGGCCTCAGATTCCGAATATAAGGATTTTAGGAGGGCTAGGTCAAAATTTGAAAATTTGAAAAATTAGGAAACTTGGGTAAAAATTTGGAAATTTAAAATGGCGGTTTTTGTCATTTGTCTCAAATTAGAAATATAATAAATCAATTTATTTTTACAAACGATCGATTTTAGCCCTCGGATCCTTAAAAATTATTCGATTCCCGGATTCGATTCCAAAAAGGATTTGATTCTTACCCAGCTCTGCAAGTAGGTAGGTAGGTAGGTTTAAAGTGAGTGGGTATAACAACCTTCCACCGCGACCGATCGGCCTATTGTGGCTCACACCTTTTTATATTTCTCCCACCAGGTCCAGACTCCTAATAAATCTGATGATCCTGTTGAGATCTCCCGGCAACAAGGTGTCATTGCCGAGGATTGCGAATCTTAGTCGTGCCATTGCTGGCCACGAACACAGTATGTGTTCTGCCGATTCATCTCCCTCCATGCACATGCGGCATTCGGCGTCTTTCGCTGGGCCGATCTTGTGAATGTCGTATTTTAATCTGCAGTGACCCGTGTACAGTCCTACTAGAGTTTTAAGGTGTATCCTTGATTGCTCCAGTAGTTTGACAGTACATTTTGGTTCGGTGGGCTTATGAAGGCCTTCGAGTGTCTGAGACCAGGAAGTCCATGCCAGTACAGAAGATTTTCTCTTTATGTCCAAGCTGATATGAACTGCTTGGCCGTTCCATAAGATATACCGATGACCGGTTCCGGCCCTGTGAATTTTGTCTCCGCCCCCCTTTTGGCAAGGAGGTCTGCGGATTCATTACCCTCTAGGCCGGTGTGTCCAGGTATCCACAGTAGTGTAACCTTATTGTTTTGACCTAGTTTGGTCAGCACATCCTTGCAATTCTAGACGGTTTTCGAATCGCACCGGCTGGATCCAAGAGCCTTAAGAACTGCTTGACTATCGGAAAATATTTTAATTGTCTTAGGTGTGCAGTGCCGATCAACCAGCGATCTAGCACACATCTCAATAGCTAATACCTCCGCTTAAAATATGGAAAGAAAACTCTGCCCTCGGCCTCTGTCCATATATTCCAGCTCCAACACCGTCCTTGGTTTTGGAGCCATCGGTGTACCAACAGATGTCAGCCCGGAGCAGGTCGGTCGTTTTTCTACTCCAGTCCTCCCTTTGTGGGTAGACTACACTGTAGGGCCGGTTTTAATTGGTTTCTGTAGGCATTGTGTCTGAGGGCATTCCCAGTCTGTCACAGGTCAGGACATTCCTGAGGAGACTGGTGCTCTCCATATGACACGCCTGCGGTTTGTTACTGACCGCTTGATAGAGTCTGTATGTTGCCCACCTTGCCTCTCTCCAAGTAGATATGCAGAGGAGGCAGTCGAAGCCCTCCGTTGGCGTCGAGCGCAGCGCGCCCGTGATCATTAGGTAGTGTTGAAAATATGTTTGAACTTGTATATATGTTTATATTTTGATACCTGCTATTTTTTAAAATTATCACCAGACCTGCTATTTTTGTTTGAGTTGTCAGTCAATAAAAAAATCATTTAAAAGTCAATATAATTTTATCCATTTTTCTTAATATCTTGCAAGAATTCAACAACACTACAAAAAACATAACAGGTAGGCCTGTCTCTGTAGGCTAGATAGCTTTACTTGGGTCAGCCACTGCTGCCCCTTGCGCCACCATGCCACAGAGCCATACGTAATCATTGGTCTTATGACTGTCACGTATAGCCAGTACATCTGTTTTGGTTGCATGCCCCACGATTTGCCACAGATCCTGCGGCATGTCCAGAAAGATAGGGTCGCCTTACGGATGACTTTTTCTAGATGCGAATTCCAGCTAAGAGTGCTATCTAGGATCAACCCCAGATATTGCTTCTTTTGCAAATGGTTTTGTTTTCCTTGCAGAGTTGGTGGTCTCAAATTAACCAGGTTTTCTTTCGGGTGAAGGGGACAATAACCATTTTTTGAGGGTTTATTGTCATTTTTTCCCTTTGACACCAGCTTTGTGTGGTGTTTAGTACTTCCTGAAGGATGTTCGAAGTCATCTCTTTAGAGTTTCCTTTAATCTGCAAGCAGGACATAAAGATATTAATATGTTATGTAATTTGGACTAAAATTTCCAAAGTTAAGACCACTGTATACCGCGCCTAATTTGCCATAAAATCGCAAACTAAGTTTTCCTTTATCTTGAAGTGCATTCGATACGGAACAGAGGGATGTCATCAGATATGTGTGGCGCCGACGGTTAGTCCTACTTAGGATAACAAAAGGTAAATGGCCTTTTAAGTTCGCGTACACAATGCCCACTTTACTTCACGATATTTGGTTTGATGCCAAAAACACGCGCCACAGTTTATTGCACTGTCTTATGTTTAAACTTCTTTATCGGAAAATCTAAAACGCAATTACTGTGGGAGTTGTCGTTTTACGACAAGTTACATTAATAGTTCATTTGTATAAGTTGTATGTAGGTTAGGTTCTCAATTAAGCGTTTAACAACTTTGGGAAACTTTGATTATTAGAAAGATAAATGGGTAAAATTCAAGTAATATAAAGCAAGTTTACGTAATTAAATTGGTATATTTAATTTCTGTGACGTTTTCGCATAAATTAGAACTTTTAGGATTTGGTACTCAGAAAGTCCTCAATTTAAAACACGGATATTAAGCTCATCACCTTACTTAAAGGGCAGATGATAAAAAAATAAAAACACCAAACAATTTATATTAAACACAAAAAATCTGGTAATACTTTTTAAATTTTTTTTTGGGTTAAAAAATAAAAAAAATCCTGATTACATGTTAAATATTATAATTTGATATGAATATAAGTAAAGCAAGGAAAAAATATTTTCTTGCAATCGGTTATTAATGAGTATTAGTAAGGTGTATGAGTATTAGTAACGTATAAAATTATTTATTAAAAGCCCTCAATAATAACAGTAGGTATATGAACTTAAAAAAAAAAACACAACAAACATTAAGTCTTTTCACCACCTAACCATTCTTATCAAACCGCCCGTGACATGAGTTGCCCAAAACAACATAAAACCAAAACACATCCAAAAAATATTTAAAAATTATTTTTTCTATAATTTATTATTCCAACAATAGCCGAAAAAATATGCGTGATTAAATGGCCATGATTAATACACGCCCTTATTACTACCCTGGTTTGTTAAATAGCTATTATTGTTTTTTTTTAACTAAGAACAGTCCACAGACACCGTGGGTGTCCAAAAGTAGAGTAAGAGCTAATTTATTAACACGAGATTTAAGGATTTGGAAAAGATATTTTTTTATATAGGCAGTAGATTTATCAGATTAGACACCTTAGGGATGGAACTTCGTGGTTAGCTTTTGGCCAATTTTGGGTGCCCCTCTCTCTCCAGTGTGAATTTTCTTAAAGCTTTTGTGCGAATTTTAATTTCTTTGAAGTTAACGTAAATTAGGTAAAATTTTAATTTGCTTATTTCTTGGTGGTTTTTCTTGTTTACGACCTTTAGCCACTACTAGAGCTTGTGTCTTCGAGAATTGTGATTTGTTTAGTTCTTTGTAATATTTTTGTCATTTCTTTTTTTTTTATTATTTAGTTTTAATTCTTGCATTGCTGTAGGCAGTTAAATGAAATTCGGGCTTGCTGGTAAGCTGATGCTTTGAGTTTTCGTTCACGTGAACCGTTAAACCATCACTAGTCCCATCAAGATAAGTTGCTTTATAATTATTGTATTTATTTTTTTTTCGAGAGTTTGCTACGAGATTGGGAAAGCTTAAGGAAACAAACACTTGCTGCTAATCCTATATCCTGTATTTATAAAGTCCTGTGACTATTCGTTAATGTATGCTGTTGTGTTTTAGATACAAAAACCAATAAAACTTTGATAAATTTAACTGTGATAAAAAAAGAACTTTTTAACAATGTCTGAGTGTAATTTTCAAGCTGTTTTTGCCGAAACAACAGATCTTGTAAGAACAAAATTGAAAAAATTAGCCAAACAACATTCTTTTATTCAGTTTCAGCAGGGAGAGATGCCCACCCCTAGCACCACGCCACTTACCTCGGCGTCTCGGCGCCCAAGGGCCTTAGCCGATTCCGCCGAGGAAGTGGCAAAATTTCGGACTCCCCGCTTTTCCACGCGGGCCCGGGACAAGACTCTTCTCCGCCGACAACAGCGTCGAAGACAGCTAGAGACTAAGAGTCTCGCGTCCTTATCCCCGTGTGACAGTGCCGGGAATAAACAATACTACAAGGCAAAGGGTGAAAGAAAAACAGTAGCGCAAATGAAAACTAACCATAGCACACACAGAATTCTATCACGACTAAAAGGGGCATTAACCGCCCTCCCAACTGACTTTAATGAGAGTCAGGGGATACTAGCTACCCTTTAGGATATAAGAAACCCGGCTGCAACCGTGGTTTCGGGAATAAATGATGACAACGCGCTGGTGGGATGTAAATTACCGATGTCAGTCACAAATTACCACAAACAAGTCGGTTACGGGGACGTGGCAGCACGCAGAGGCTTTAACCAGACCTGGAAGGTATGGACGGACAGAGTAAAGTCGTACATATCGATAGAAACACTATACGACCCGATCAGGGCATGGTGAAGGGATGTAAACCACCCTGGAACTTGCAACAAGAAGTGGGCGCCACTTTGAGGCCGCCTTATTGTGCATCAGGATATCAAAATTAAGGCTCCGGACGAGCCTCGGTGTGGTGTGAAGTGGGTCGGAGATTTTGCAGCAAGTCTGAGTAATACCGACACACCCCAGTACTACACCGACTTTGTAATACCCGAACCCGTGGCTCTTAATGTATGTAAAACGCCTAAGCAAAGGCGGATGGAGCGCGATGCGGGACGGCGTGTCACGTTTCGCGATCAGAAAGGGAGAGAGTCCAATTATGTTGTCAATCTAGAGGAAAGAAGCCGTCTGAGGGAAAAGGAAAGACGCGGGGAATTGTCCCTGTTCGATTCATAGAGTAGCCGAAGCCCCTGAGATGAACCTCAAAGAAAATACTGACCCCAAATTCAGTAGATATATTGACCCCGTGGTATCTCAGCCCACGGGGTTAAATGACTTTTTATTCTGCATAGCTTGACCGCTAATAGATAGAAGATTAGTATTAGTAGATTGTATTCGCGACAACGAACATTATTTTGCGTTTGAGGTATTTAATTAGGTAATAACTTTAATACCCAAATCTTTAATTAGTTAAAGGCCCTGTTATTGTTATCTGCTTTACCCTGCCCTTGCTTTTCAAACCTTACTTGGGGACTGGCTTAAGAAATTTAATAATAAATTAATTTTTCACATTTTTAACTAACCTCATTTTTTCCATACAGGTGGCAATATTTAATAACGGGGCGCACATGAATTACTATTGTAGCTGTAAAGGTTCTAGAAAGTTGTATATTAAAATAAACATTTATTTTATTGTTTTTAAACAAAACGCCAATTTTATTATTTTTGAATAAAGAAAATATTAGGTCAAAATAGCAAAATCATTACCCTGTAGTAAACATTTCGTATTTGGTATAATTATTTGTTTTTTATAAAATTATAATTTTGAGCAACTCCTCAAGCCGAATATTTTGTAAACAAAACAAAATTATTAAACTTACAAACGAAAAAATATTTGCTAAAATCATCCGACAGCATACAAATGCAACGAACATAAATAAAACAAATAAAAATACAAACCTTTTCCACTTTAAATCTTGGGAAAGGCAAACTAAAGAGTGCGAAATATATCAAAGTATTAGGGAAAAAAAAACAAACAATTTTACCCTGCCCCGAGCTTTTTTATTAAGCAGTAAAAAAAAACAGGTTTTAATTCCACACGTATTTATGTATTATAAGAAATGCACTATATTTACATATGATAACCTATTGGGGCTTTTAAACAAATTTACAGTAAAACTTGTGTTAACGGACACCCTTTTATATCGGTCACCTGTGCCATCGGCCAATTTAAAGTTAACAAAAATCTACTTTATAGGAAATTCCCTATATAAATACCCTTAGATAATTGACACCCCTATAAAACAGCCACGGCTAAACAAATCTCAATTCTTATAACCTACTTCAGGTAAATTAACCTTTGTATATTGGCCGGAATTTCTTTGGGCTAATTTAAATTTTATTATTTTATGATTGTATTCTGCAAATTTAGAAGGTGGAAATACCCAACAATAATATTTATGGCCAGGTTTAAATATAATTAGTGGCTATAGGGGGATTATCTTCACATTTTTTTTTTAAGTTGTGTCGTAAATCAATAAGAATGAAGGTATCATATTCGGAATCGAAAAGTGCTTAATCAGGTCCCTAAACCAAAAAGGTTTGTCACTAAAGGAAAAAAATATGTTATTGCGGAAGGTAAAAAGTACGCTTTGGGTTCGCGAAAACTGGCTAAAAAGTTTGCGGTGGGAAAATTCCAAATAAATTTAAAACAAAATAGGAATAGATCAAGTCTTCTACAATTGATTCTGCAAAGCAAGAGGTAGAAATGTTCCAATATCTGACCGTTAATTAAACAAAAAGCACTTGAGGCAGCAAGCAATTTATAACTGGAAAATTTTGTAGCCTTGAATCATTGAACAACTGTTACCTGGCAATACTGGCTACCCTTCTATAAAGGCCAATTATTCTTAATTTTATGGTGGCCGTTATAGACAAGTTTTACTGTACAAAATTTTGTAGGTGCATGTAAATATGCTTGTATATTTGCATATTTGTATGTTTAAATATTTGTCCATACATTTCTTCAAAACCATTAATCGGATTGTGACCCTTCGTTTTTTATTGGCTTATATTTACTTAAACTTAGGAAACAGTAAAAATCCAAAAGAGGAAACATCTTAGTCAAATTCTAGTGCACTTAAGCAAATCAAAATGGCCAAAACCAAGCACCTAATGTTACCAAATTATTTAAATGTTTGCAAAAAAACTTACTACTTATTAGGTACTTAACTTAAAAAAAATAAATTGGCTTCAAAAATAATTAACTTAATATTATGAAATAACCAGCAAAAACAAAATTAAAGTAGGTACGAAACAAACGGGGGGCTCATGATATTTTAAAAGCCCCTAATTTGTTTTGTACTAACTTTTGATTTTATTTTTGTTGGTTGATTTAGCGTTGTATAAAAAATATTATTTTAAAATTCTAAGTTTTTTTTTAATTTTAACCTATTTATTTTTTTAAATTCCCTTTTTTTTGCTAAGTGAGCCCTAACTAGTAAGTCCTTAAACCATGATGGCGCGTCCAAATATTACTTACACTCCTCTAGTACTACTCATGCACAGACACAGTAACTGCTGCATGTGAGTTAACTCCTAAGATAATTTAACATTCTTTTAAATTTTACTTGGTTTATGATGACGTTAAGTTTTAAGCCGGTCTTAGTTTGGTCAGGGAGTTGGTCAACATTTCTGGCGACACGGTAAGTAGTTTGGGTCAAAAGCAAAAATGATAAAAGTTATTTATATACCAAGTGCGGTATAAGCTTCATTACAATAACGAGCACTAAATATTGCCTCGACGAGGTCGTAGACCGAGCCGGAGTAATCACACTAGCATTGTAATGAACTGAAACCGCACGAGTAATAAACAAAATTTTATCACCGAAAATAGTAGTAAAAACATGATTTTTTTAATTTTAAATTTGTTTACGTCATGAAGTGATATAAGTATACCTGCACCTGTACCTCTACCTGTTTTGGGTCCAAAAAAATCTAACTAGTTTGTCATTCAGTTGCTATGTCGACAAGACCGTTTGTGTGATATTTAGTAAACAAATTATTTGACGCGAAAATTTTGCATTGGTAATATTTTACTAAAACTAGTCATTTCAACCAGAAATAAGTAGGATGTCTGATTATTCCCTTCCTTCCGACATAGAAGAGACGGCGGAATGACAGACTCTTCGCTATTCAAAATCAAAAGAAAAATACAAATGACCCAATTATTATGCACAAACGTCAAAGATGAAGGGAAGATTTTCCATATTAAAATTCCAAAGACATAAACTAAAACTGCCAGAGAATTTTTCGTGACATCCGAAGGATTTCAAGGAGTCGACATGGTTAAGATTATCCAAAAATATAAATCGCTGCGTCCAACACTCACGGATCACATGCACGAGATTTTTTGTAAGTTACAGAAAAGGCATTTGCATGCGGCAGCCCGTTGGTATCAATACGTTTAGCAGCCTGCCGAAAGCGATAGCTACCTTTTTAAATTTGCCACAGCCAGGATTATATACCGGACACTGTTTCTGTCGTTCATCCACATCCCTGGTGGCAGATTCTGGAGCAGACCTATTAACCTACTCACCTATTAACTTACTCTAAAATACCGCTAATTAACAAATTAACATGAGCAGTCCTGTAACCGGGTTATAGCAATTATAGGTGGTACATTATTTATTTTTTATTTGGTTTAACTCAACTTTTGTGTCCCGGCCAAACTCTGATTCTTGTCGAAAAATTAAAAAAGGAACATATAACCGCTGTCTGTCAGTTTCATTTATGCAGAGCATTGCTAACCCAAGTTATAGATTTTTAAGAATACTGTCTATTGCAGGAGTTTTTAGCATGTGTTTCAGCACGTTGCTTGGCAAAAACATATATTTTTTTTATTTAAACATTTTAATGGAATACATATGTTTTCTAGGCAAATAATTGAACACTCTTAAATTATAGATTTTAAAACGGCTTTTTTTTAAACAAAAGTCCAAAAGCTAAAAAAAATCTGCGTCGTTATTTTAATCAAAGCGCAATATTATAAGCCTTTATGCCAACAATTTTAGATAATTTTAGGCAATGTAAATGTTTTAATTGTCAAATGCTTTATATTATTTTATATTTCCTATAAAATAGTAGATACTTTATAAATTTAAAACTGCGCTTCTATACGTAATTTGTGTAAATATTGCATATTTGTATTATTTAAACATTAATTTATAATAGATTTATATTAATAAATCTAGGAATAATTGACCCTCTGGGAATATACTAAAACACACATTTTAAAAAATAGATAAATAAAACCATTTCCAATTTGTTTTTTATGTTTTTTTTGCGTCTGTCGTTTTTTCATCCTCACTTAAATCTTTTTTTTCCTTTTAAAATAACAAAAGCGAAAACAACTGAACAAAAATGTTTTGCATTAGGTCAAAAAGTCAGTAACCATGGTTACATGAGAAACTGACAAATTAAAAGACAGTTTTTAATTTGTTTTTGATTTCGTTTTTCACAAACAAAAATTAACAGTTTTGTAGTTGGTACTATAAGTAACAACAAATAACGAAATTAACTTTAAAAATAATATTCTTAAAATTAAAAAATGCATTTTCATAGTAGGAATAATAATAATAATAATATACATTAAAATATTTATTTTTAATAAATATTTAACAGCCATTAAAAACAAAAATGTAATAAATTACCAGTTATATAGTTTTGCTAAATTTAACACATATAGACCCAAATTAAATATTTATTGTATGTTTTGCATGGCCATACTGCAATAATAAAATATGAATATTTAAAATTTTTAGTTAAAATATTTGGTAGTTTTATTTATTAATTCAAAAATATAAAAATTTTATCTATATTATCTACAGGTTAATTAGAGTTTGATTTTACCCAATGTTGGAAATAAGTATTATATTTAATTAAAATAGTCAAAGAGATAATAAAGGAAAAATAATTTACGGGCGATCTGAGGTCGGGAAGTGGAAGAGGGTGAGTTTTTAAGGTAAAATACGGTTTATCTCGATTTTCGGCAAAACTACAAGAATTATGAAAAAAGTTAAATGGCATGGTAATAAAAAGATCTACAACTTTTGTTTTTATACTTTTTTTACAAAACGTTGAAATTAATATGAAAAATTTAAATAAGCAATGAAAGGCTTTCGCGGCCATTGTCTAATGTTTCAATGGTTTTTGGGCTGTTAGGCCGGCGTCGATTGTCTGGTTGACTTGACGTTTCGCCAACACGAGCGGTTGGCATCTTCAGAAGTTGCTTTCTGGTAAACAGTATGCGAACTACTGGGCTTTGCGCGGTCGTAGCTCGTATTTATACGCTCGGGAGGCAGTGGGCGGGGCTCCGGCCACCTTCGGCTCCAATCGGCTCCGGTCGGCCTTGTTCGTAAAGGGTGCAATTCTCGTACCCTTAATTATGGGGATCCATGTTTTATTGATCTTAACTGCTTCCTCCTTCTTATTAAAGTTGTTGCTATGCTTTTCTATCTCTATGGCTTCTCTGTAGAGTCTGGAGTGGTATGCCGACGTGGTCGCGAGTACTTGGGTGTCCTCAAACTTTATTTGATGGTCCGTTGTAAGGGTATGTTCTGCTACGGCGGATTTGTCTATCTGCCCCAGACGA
Source organism: Listronotus oregonensis (assembly GCA_019359885.1). NCBI lineage: Eukaryota > Metazoa > Arthropoda > Insecta > Coleoptera > Curculionidae > Listronotus > Listronotus oregonensis. Next base: position 74,192 of record JAHBCN010000723.1, read on the forward strand.
CAGTTGGCTTTATGCTCTTTAATCATGGTGTTGATCGAGCGTTTTGTCGTTCCTATGTACACGCTTCCACATGTGCACGGAATGCGATAAATTCCTGAAGACGCAAGTGGAGCTCTTTTGTCTTTGGCCGATCGAAGGCATTCTTTGATTTTCCTCGTTGGTTTGAATATTGTTTTGACATTTTCCTTTCGTAGCAATCGACCAATCCTGTCCGTAACCCTCGGAATAAAGGGCAGAAATGCTTTTGCCACTGGCAGTTGTTTGTTCTCCACGGGTCTGGTATTCGTTGGTTCCATTGATCTTTTGATTTCTCGGTCTGAATAACCATTGGCCCTTAAAGCGTTATGAACATGTGTCAGTTCTGCGTTTAGCGCCTCGGGTTCGCAAATTCTTCTGGCCCTTTCTGTTAGAGTTTTAATGACACCATATTTCTGACATGGGTGGTGGTTGGAATCCCTATGTAGATAGCGATCTTGTGTGTGGGTTTTCTGTATACCGTGTGGCCTAATGATCTTCCTTTACGCGTTAATAATACATTAAGAAACGCTAGCTTGTTGTTGTCCTCGATTTTGGCCACCTTCGTCCCGCCCACTGCCTCCCGAGCGTATAAATACGAGCAGAACATACCCTTACAACGGACCATCGAATAAAGTTTGAGGAGACCCAAGTACTCGCGACCACGTCGGCATACCACTCCAGACTCTACAGAGAAGGCCATAAATACATATACTAATTAGAAGTGTTTGTTATTCAGAAATAGTGTACACTATTTTAGACTTTTTTTACGTAAGCGCTTTTATCGAAGGTGCATTTTAGGACAAGGTGGGTACAAAAAGTGTAAAATAGTGTAAACTCTTTCTGAATATCAAACAGACCTATTCTTTGATTTAAAGGTAGTATCGTGCTATTTACATAAAACAAAATAAATTGGACATATTTAGTAAGAAAAAATGGAAAAATATTCAAGTGAACAATAATTTATTATTTTTATATTGGAATTAGAGATTATTATTAATTGTGCTTTTTCTATTTTAAAATACAAAAATAATTAGTGATATAGGTCCATGGTTTAGAATGCGTACTACCAATTCGGCAACCTGTAGTAAATGTAGAGTAGTTATATATGAATTGAAAATATAGGTTACCGCGGGTTTGTAACAACTCCAGGAATAGTGATGTTAAACATATAAATAAAAGCATTTTTTACTCAATTTGAGATAATCAAATCATTCAAAAAAGACCAATCAGTTCTCTCGTGTGATAACGATAACATCCTGCACACTGAAACTGCGTAGAGTCAAAAGGTTTTGCATAAATAAAATGTATCAAACAGATTAAAAAAAAAGAATATCCGCGCGCTTCATTCTAAGAAGGCCGAATGTTAAAAATACCTTACATAAAATCCGAACGGTAATATAGTCGCGATGTAGTTGCCATTTTTCTTTTCACTTGCCAGAGATTAAAGGAGTTTATTAAACGTGGTTTTACTTGTGAATAGTAATAAATAATGCTAAAGAATATTATAACAGATTACCGCAAAAAAAAACACACAGGATATTTTAAAATTAACGCTTGGAACAAGAAACTGGAAAAAAAGGAGTTAAATTTTATGATTTTTGAAAAACTTTCTTTGTGAAAATTTGATGTCTTAAAATATGGTCATTTAACAGTAATGGGGTGACCTGCCTCCAAAACGTTACTTTTTAAGCATCAATAGGTAATTTATTAGAAACTACGGTTGTGTTAGTAATTTAAAAAATTATTTTCAATTAACAATAAAAACAAAGAAAATTATATAAGACTGTCGTCTTTTTCATTATTATAGACGCCTTTTTTATCAATACTACCTACTTATACACCAAATTTTAATTTTCTACCTCCTCCGAAAGTGCTTCATAATTTTGATAAGTCAATCAGTCAGTCAGTAGTAAAATCGGCAATTTTCAAAATCAAATATCCTAGAAATCACTAACATAATTTTCTTAATATTTTTAGAAATAACTAAAAACCTTATATTAATTTAAATACCAAATTTCAGAGTGTGATGTGAAGCGGGACCTATGGAATAATAGGAGAAAAAATGGGCAGATATTTTTCATATAATATACACACATTCGTGCGATAGGCCAGAACTTGTTTTGGATCACTAGTAGATCTGGTTGCCATAAATATTGAATTCCTGGATAAATATTTTTGTTGTTTCGTATTTTTTATTAAAACTTTTTAAAATTATTTTTAAATTAACCCCTATCATCTGTGTAAAAATACTTTATTCTTGACGTGTTAAAATATAATTTAAGGGTCATTACTTCGCATGCACGTTTTTTAACGCTAGCAAAATAATTTTTTTCTTCTATTTTTTTTTCGACTCTAACTTAATAAAAAATCCTTGACTACAATTCTAGAAAATCAAATCTTATTAAAGTTTGTGCAACTTCAGAATCACGTACGATTGCTCTAAAGTTTAAAGCAATAACACAAAATTAAAGTTTAACCGACTTGACTTTTATAGATTGTCCACGTAGAGAGATTTAAAATATTTGCTTAATTAGTTTTTGTAAGAAAAGTTAAAAATTAAATAAATAGTTTATCTTTTAGAGCTACTTAAAACCAATTGGAAAATATACCGGATTAAACGGGGGTTATGTAACAGTCAGTACCTTTTTGATTTAGGAAAGATAAAATTTAAAACTTCTTGGTATTGTATATTACAATACCCTTTATAAACACCTGGCTTCCGTCTTCTTATTTTTCTTTTTAATGAGTCGGCGATAGTGACTTAATACTGTAATACACGCCTCGTATCTGACATATCCATACATGGGTTGAGTTTTATAGACAGAATAGTGACGCTTGGTCTTACTTATTTTTTTTATGTAATCTTTAATAGTTTATTTTTCTACCATTTTCAAATAAAATAATTATTTATTTAAGCTGTTTAGACATTGTTTACCTAAGAAATCTTAAAATAAAACGTTTAATAGTGTAGAATTTATTTTGTATCTCCCAGATACATGGCGTGTGTTGATGTACATTCAGAGGACGCGTGTTATGGAGTGTTAAAAAATGTTCACTATAGATTTTTGAGCCGATTGATTGGTTAGAAAATTTTCTTCCTAAAAAACAAAGTACATTAACAATACTTAAACAGGCGGTCACAGCCCACTAACTAAATGTTTTCTTTTATATTTTAATTACACATAATTTCTTTCTTCTAATTCAATGGCGATTTTCCCAAAAACCGCTTGTTGTAACAAAAAATTGATGTAAAAAAAATGCAACAGACCAAAAATGTTTATATTTCTATGGCCGACTTGCTGGTGTGGCTTTATTTAAAGAAATATTCAGTACGAAAAATTATTTTTTTTTTTTAATACAAGAGTGCCTTTAATCAGTCAATTTTCCAATTTAATTTTTTTTACAAAAGTTTGCAGTGTTGCCTAGAATCTCAAACCGTTTGTTTTTATATTTTTTTAATTGAAATATGGCATAGTATGGGTCTTTGACTTGCCGTTTTAACTTAATTGACAGATTCAAAAATAAGTTACGGGATTTAAATGATTAAGTTATGAAACTGTGATTAAGCTCTTTGTCACCATATTCACAACCGTTTTAGGATGTTGTTAAGAAGTTATATTAAAAACGTAATATCAAGCTTTGCAAAATGTTGCCAAATTTTCTAAATGGCCTATTTCTACGTCTAAAAGTCTATGTAAATAACAATAAAAAATAAAACCAATTACAAACGTGTTATTTTTGCCCTAGACCACATTTTTTAATAGGCATGATAACAGATTTTAAAAAACTGTTGTATCATATTTGGAAATATATACTTTTTGTAACAAATATCATATTTCGGAAAAAAAATCAAGATTTATATTGAAAAAATGCATTTTAAATTTTAAGTTTAAAATTTCCACCAAAACGTTAGAGTAAACAAAGTGCAAACACAAACGCTCTTCCAAATTACAAGTTATTTTACGTGTTTAAAACATAAATTCAAAATCGCATAGGCGGTGTTCGGTTCCTCTGTGTACTAACACGTCAATAAATACTCCTAACAAGTTATTTGTATTCGTGCCATACAAAAAAACAATACGAAATAAGTGGCTTAGGCTTCCAAGGCGTGATTTAACAGGAATTTTGCCCACAACTTAGTTTTACTTTCGTAAAGATCACTTTGACGTAAGTATTTACTTAATTTTGTAAACTTATAGTCCTTGTTTAGAGATTCAAATGAATAAACAAATGAAAAAATGTTTTGAGGTTAGGTTTTGTTTATTAAATCAATCTTTTCAATAGACCACCTTTTATATCTACATATAGATACACTAGCTTTTGCCCGCAATTTCGTCCGCGTGAAGTTTATTTTATCCCGATACGCGCTATAATACACACTAAAGAATCTCGTGGAAATTTTAAGTCTCGCCCCGTTTTTATTTTTGCTCCCATAAGTGCACCCCAACCGAACTGAATCCTGAAAAATCCTTTCTTAGTGGATGTTTACGCCACACAAACTATTACTGTTTCAAAGTACCTTGGCCCAAATTCTAAGGTATTTGGGCCCCACTTGTACAATATGGTCACGCATACTAGTTGGTAGATTATGATGTGTACACTAATAAAATAAAGGTGTCTACCTCTTATAATATGTGCAAGGAATCCTTACATGAAATTTAAAGTTATACTTTAATACAAGTAACATTACAGTAACTTATAGCATCGTCGCCGTAAGATGCCCTGGAGGACCTAAAATAAAAAAAGCTATGTGTAAGTATTTGGTTTCTAAATAGTGGAAAGAACCAACCAACAAATATCCTCTGATCTAAAACTTGTTTAATAAATAAGAGTTTTAATAAGGTTAGGGCCTATTTTCTTACATTAATTTTATATTATTTTAAAGGTATATCATACTTACAAGAAAGATTTGAAATTTCTAAATTCTGCAGAACAAAAATATTTGTTTGATCCCAAAAATTCTTTCAGCATCAACAAGTCGAGTCTAGGTAAATTATCGCTGCTTGCCTTTATAAATCCTCGTTCCATAAGTTACGTTATTATAGATAAAACGCTTAAAAAAGCAAACTTAACACTGAAAACAAAATGATTTTTTGTGCTGTTCTTGTGCTTTTCTGTACCATTAAGAAAAACTTTTTTATGCATTTTTTCCTGAGATATAAAATAAACAAAATAGGGGCAGTTTTTCGTACCTTCTTAGCACTGCCATTTTGCACCACAAATAAAAAGGTACCGTGCTGTGTTGTGTTCAACTTGTTCTATCATGTGCTATTAATTTTTTTTTAATAAAAAGAACCATTTTTTTAAACTAAAAAACAATTTTGAATTAGCACTGCCATTTTGCATAGTAGCGAATTAATCTGTTGTGCTGTTTTGTGTTCAACTCGTTCCATTATTGCCGTTAATAAAAATTTTGAAAAATTATTAGAACATAATGTCCACATACCACAGTTAAAAATATGTTTTTTTTAGTAAAATAAATGGTTCTTCTCATTTAAAAAAATCTATTAATAGCACATGATAAAACAAGTTAAGCAAAAGTGGTGCAAAATGGCAGTGCTTAGTAGGTACAAAAAACTAATTTTGTTAATTTTATATCTCAGAAAAAAATGCATAAAAAATTTTGTTAACGGTACAAAATAGTACAAGAACAGCACAAAGCAGCACAAAAAATCATTTTTCCAAAAAGGCAGTGCTAGGTATGGGGACATTAAAAACTTTTTGTAATGTTAATTTTGACCCCGGATTTGTTTTCAGAAAGAGAAAATACTTTGGGATACATATTTTATCGCATATAAAATACATACCACTTTCTCCATAGTGAATATTATAGACTCTAGTTAAGATTTTATGTGTTATTTTTATCCTATGGGAAAATAAACCCTTTTTGGTTTGTATTATTAATTTACTGGTTTTAATAATTCAAAAAACGTAATTTGGATTTAAAAAAAAACATTTCAAATATTAAGCATTTCCCTTTCACGAAAGGAATATTAGTCGTTTTCTTTAAATAAATAATTTCACCTCACTCAGCACCTGATTTCAAGCCTAAAATTTCCATTATTCTTAATGTAAAATGATGCTTTTGCCTTAATTTATGCAGACTCCAATATGAGATTACCTTAATTTTTCACCCAATAGAAAGACCGTCACAAAAGGGAAATTTATTAATCGACCTTCTATGCTTTAATTAAATAAATTATGAACATTTTCTCGCTGCGGGTGAGTGCTAAAACAAAGAAGCGATTATGTAAAATTTGATCTCGTTAAATTTATAGAAGTAATACTTTGGGTAATATACTGGCTGGAAAACTTTATTAGAAAGTAAAGATTTAAGAAAGAACATTATTTAATGCATTTTTTCTATGATTGACAATTTTACAATGCCGCTGAAAGTGTCTCGAAGTCTTTTGACTTTTGTCGCGTGCCGGAAAATTCTTGTTTCTCGCCTCGCCTTGTTTCTTTTGAGGTCTCTCTACAAGGATTTAAAGGTATAACAAAAAAAAACTTAAGATTTTATGAAAATTGGATTTTTAATTAGAACTAAAAAGGTGCAAAGTATGTATACATTAGATCGAAAAATATATTTAACCAAATCGGTAGGTATATACAAATGATATCTTACAATATAATTTACATTGTTTTGGCGTGGTTGATGTCAGTCGAGAGTAACTAGATTATTCATATTATAAAAAAATTATGAAGTAACTGACCGGATTTTGTAAAATAAAATAGAAATAGCCTATTTTTATTTGTGCATTCTATGAAACAATTATGTTTCTTTAATGTTTGCCTTATACCATCATCATTATTAATTTGCTTTAGCAATTATACCAACATTTATTGACAAAAAAATATCCGTCATTGTTAAATATCTATCTATCTATCGTAGCATGGTGAGTTCCCTCGCTGGAGCCCTACGCACTGAGGCCTAAGCCCATTATGCTCTACACCAACCCTTAAGCATACACATGTTCCGTCACCCTGTACTGTCCCTTATGTATGTATTTCTTTTACACTGATATGCTATCTCTGTCATATCCGTGTTATAAGAGATTCCCAGGGTATATTCAGGTCCATTGTCTTCAGCTTCCAGATTGGCGAGTTTGTCAGCCATTTCATTCCCCGGGGTCCTTTTGTCCAGGGACTCATTGCAGGGTGACTCTGGGGGTTTTTTGTTAGTTTATTAATTGCTTCCCGACATCTATTCGTAAGTTCTGATCTGTGCACTGTATTTGTTAGCGCCCCGATCGCTGCCTTACTGTCAGTACATGGTTATTTTTTCCCTGTATCTTCTATTAAGGCAGTATTATATGGCTTTGACTATTGCCATAGCTTTCGCCTGAAATAAGGTTGCATATGTTTCCATTGTTTCATAAAATTTGTAGTTGGTCCTTTCTATATAGAAACCGAAGCCCGTGCGGCCTCCTTTCCTCGAGCCATCTGTATAGAAAACTGTTCTTTCGCTTGGTCTCCCACAGCATTGTTAAATAAATAAATGATGATAACCAAATCTCTTATAAAAAGGGGGAAACATTATTGTCTAATAGAAAGGACAAAAAAATATATGCTGTTTCTATTCTATTTTTCAAAATACTGCGAGTTGCTTCAGGATTTTTTTTCGAAATAAAAAATCTAGTCACCGTCGACTGACATTAACCAGGCCAAAACAATGTAAATCCAATAATAAGGTATTTTCCGTTCTTTCAATGTCACATTACACAACATTTAAATATGGCACAAGCTGCATATTATGACCTACTGAAGCTTATTTAAATTAATGCATTTTTGACACCATTTTAAAACTAAATGTCACATTAAGGCCCAATTAAAAAAAAATTACTTACTTTCGGTTAAACCGGAAGTCATGAAAACAAATTATTAAGTTCCAAAAGAGGGTAACCATACACAACAGAAACCCTCCAAATTGAATAATATTTTCTTTATAAATTGTGTGTTTGTTTGCTGGGTCCCCCAGTATTTACTTATTTTATGTTGGATTTTTTAATCTTATCTTTAATTTTAACTATTCTAAACTAGTTTTAATTTAAATCAAATATTTTATTTTTATATAAGCTTATAATTTTATTGTAGTTGTTTCTTAAAATCCCGATTAAGAGACCATGAAAAAACGAGAGGAGGCAAGAGACGAGAATCTTTCGTCCAATGACGAGAGATGAGAGACTTTGAGATACTCTTGACAATATTACTACTGTTAAGAAAGATCCTTAAAAAGCTAAGTAATAAAATTAGCAGAAATAAAATCTGAGTCATGGCATAGGCACAGCAAGAGCCATTGATCCTTTTTTATTTTTTAGCTAGTCCACAACTTTAGCCTTATAACAACATGAGTTTTAACGTATATTAGCCCGGGAGGCTATCGCAAAAAACCAAGCCAATAAGAGATACGCATGAAACATTTTTTTTTTATATTACTATAAACTATATTCAGTTCAAAACCGCATTGCTGCCTTCGCTTAGCGGGTTCAAATTGCATTTTTGTTACATAAAAAAATCGTAAAAATCGTTTTTTTTTTAATATAACTTGAAAACTATTGACTTTATGAAAAATAGGTACCTATATAATCAAAATTAATGGAATAGTAGGATTACGTCATTTTGTTAATAAAATTTTTTGTAACTGTTTTAGTTTTTGCGATATTTCCAGTTTTTAATTTAAAATAAAAATGCAAACATCTTAAAAAATAAAAGAGTTACAAAAAATGTATAATACAAAAAATATGCCTTTAAGTGAGCTCTATAAAAAAGGTAATATACACATTTTTATTAAACTAAATAATAAAAGAGATATAATTAAAAAAGTAATTTTGGCCATTAAAAATTTCGCTAATAACAATATTTTTTGGTACAAGTAAGTATACAAGCTCCAATCTATCTAAAAATTAATTCAAAATGTTCTATTCATTGAATGAAACAAACTAATACACATGTGCCCGAGGCAGTGGGGGATAACCTGGAGGCATGTATATTTTATTTAATTTTTTTAATCCAATAACTGTACTCATTCCGATTTACTTGAAACTTTAACCTTAATAAAATTTAAACTATATTTTATTGAAAAAAAAGGAATAATAAGTGCCTTCTGGGTGTTACATACCTGCCAGGACCCTTAACATTTTCCGATCTTCTATGCTTCTGTGTATAGCTCATCGAATAAATATTTTTATTATCGGCTTAAATAGTAATAATAATAATAATTTATAAAGACAGTTACTCGTTCAGAATAATCTTGAAAAAATTTTAATAATATGTTTTTAACATCAAAAAAAAATTAATAGTTTTTCTTTCAGTTGAATTATTACTTAAACTTTAATTTGATTATATTATATAAGTAGTAGATAAATAGGTAAAAACACTAATTTAAAAAAGAATGACTTTAAGCTTAGAACAAGTAGATAGCTTAATAAGAGGAATGTTTTAATTTTAAAAGTTTAATAATAAATTTAAAAAAAAAATTGACGTTAAAAATATAAGAAGATCATTCTGAACGAGTACCTGTCTTTATAAATTATTAATACTATTACTTAAATTAATAATAAAAATATTTAAAAGATGAGCTATACACGTAGTACCATAGGAGATCGGGAAATGTTTGTCCTGCCAGGTATATAACACCCAGATCAAGGAGGTACCTTTTTTTTTAAATTAAGTTTAAATTTTATTATAAGTAAAGTTTCAAGTGAATTAGAATGGGTACAGTTATTGGACTAAAAAAAAAATTAATAAAATATCCATGCCATCATCACATGAGTATTAGTTGGTTTTATTCAATGAATAAAGCAAGGAAGCAGTGCGGCTTTAAATTGACTTTAGTTCAAAGTAATATAAAAAAAAAATGTTTTGTGCGTATCTCTCATTGGCATGGTTTTTTGCGGTGGCCTCCCGGACTATATGTGGAGCCCATGACTTTTATACAAAACTAATGGTGATAGGTATTCTTCACAAGGAGCGTCAAATTGCGTTTCTGTGACGCACACGGTGTTTCACCACAAATAATGGAACAAAAGATATTTACAGAATTTTGCACATTTTTGTGGAATATTGATATAACAATCTTAACTCCTTCAAAACATTTGTAAACAAGAAATGCCGTACTCATTACAACAGTAATTATATAAAATTTACCGTCACACCGTTAAACCTTTATAACCTATCCAGAGCTAGATTACCTATGTATTTTAATAGCTTACATGCGTGTAAACATGTTAAAACAAGTTTTTTTCAAACTAAAAATACTATATAGAGCAAATAAAATATCACTGTTAATGGAAAATAAGAGCTAAGCGGTAATTTTTTTTGGTAATTTTTAAATCTGTAACTTTTTTGGTAATTTTTGAATTTAGCAGGTAAAAATACTTAAAAATCAGGCATTTTTGAGATCGGAACGTTTCCATTGTTTTGTAGTGTTGTCAGAAACGGCAAAATATTTAGTAAATAAAAGGATTGTTTATACAATCCTTAAAAAAGTTTTTGTGTTTAAAGTTTAATTAGAAAGGGAAAATAACTACGGTAGTCGATATTTATTATACAAAACTAAATGTATTGATAAGATAAAGGTAAGCCTTGATTGTGACTAAAATAGTCATGTCATTTAAAATAACACGCACTATTCTGCAACAAACATAGACATACTATTTTTTCTTTGGGTTGAAAATTTGGATCAATAAGATAATAATGCACTTTTATTAAATTAGTTTTGCTTACAAATGAATTAAATATTTATACTTAAGTATTTGTAATAAAATCTATTCTATATTAAATTTAATATTTATAAATGATTTCGTTGACTGCTCATAGATGAGCGAAAATTTAGGTTTAGATTTCACCTTTAATTATTAATTTATAATACAGCGGTCCTTGATTGTGATCAATGTTTAGTAAAAATATCTTTATTTTATTGCGATTTTTAAGTAATATTTAATGTTTTTTTTTTTGATAATTATAGATAAAATAACCTAATTTTTAAAAGCATTTTTTCACTCCTGTTAGCGTATTTTAAAGTATTCTGCTTTTTCTATTGTATTTTTTGTTAGACACATTGAAGTTATCTGTTAACACTCTACAGATCAACCCAGTATTGTTTATGAGTCAGCAACTTTTTCTGAAAAAGTCACATTTTATTTTCACTTTTTTTTATGTCTTTTTGTGTTTAATTGAATTGACTTTTTACCTAATTTTTGCATATTTCGCAAAATAGTTAAATCAATTCAAATTTCCTCTTTCTGCTTATATTATGCATTGTTTTTTAAAAATTATAATAACCAATATTAATACCTAGGATAATTAAAATAGGTATATCATTTTTTCCTTTCGGTTATTTTAAGATAAATATTTAATATTATACATATTACATGAAAGATGGAAAGTATTATTTTTCTTATTTTTTGTATCTTTTTATATTTTTAGGTTTAGTTAATGGTAACCTAAAAAAAAACTAAAATTAAAACAAATTTTACACATAATTTTTTGGGGTAAATCTACAGTTCCGTTCAGATTAGATAAGTGCGGATATATGCTAGCAGTTTTTTTTATGAGTAAACTGTAAAAAAAATATATGAAAAACACATTAATTAATTGGGCTCAGATCATAATCACTGATTTTTTCTAGAAACGTGTTAGACATTTAATTTTTAACACTAACTAGATGCCTCAAAAATGTTACTTTAAAGCACTAGTCCTTTGAAGTAACATTTTAAAGCACTAATGTTAAAAGTGAAATGTCAAATTTTGAAAGGTAATGTTTATTTATTTTTCTACTCCTATATTAGTAAGAACCTAATTACACACCGTCTACTTTATCAGTAAATCTCTAATTACAAACACTATACTGTAAGAAAAACTGTGCGTAAGGGCAGTTACGTAATATATATATATTACGTAACAGTTCCACAATCGCATTAGCCCCCAAAATCTTGAAAACTTTCAATAGATTTTACGTAAAGCTGGCTATGAAACAAATAGCATCGCCTTGACAACGCAAATGTTTGTATTATTATTTGTATTGTTACTTAAAGTTTACATAATCTTCTGCTTTTATTTATAAAAAAACTAAACATAAAGTCGTAGAAAAAGTATAGTACACAACTCGAGTGGTAAGCCCATTACACCTCTTTCGGATTACGGTACTCGCTCACGCTCTACCGTAATTTTCGAAATCGTGTGTAATGGGCCTCATCTCGGTATGTAATATACTATTACCAACATTTATATTAATTATACAATTTAAACAACTTAAAAAACAAATTCCTTTGACAGTTCTAGCATGGATCCTGGATTTTGACATTGACATATTCATTTTTTTTTTAATGTTTATTTGATTTTAAATGCAAAATCCCGAACTAAATTATTTTTTGACAAATGATTAACATTTAAGTTATAAGTTATATAAATTTAACTCATTGTTAAGTCCATTGCTAAGTTTAAGAACGCGTTCATCTTTCGGCCGTAAATCTTTTAAAAATAACCCCGTACAGTCGACCTTCTTGTGTAGACAAAAGCTCGATTTTGACAAATATTTACATCCTTCTAGTCGAATTTAAGATGTTGAAAACTCACGATTTTTGGGCAAAAATGTGTAATTTTTTTTTTTAACGTGTTTTTCACCCGTTTCCTAGTATTGTAGAGAGAAATTGTAAATACATTTTTAAAAGGCAATTAGACGATCTAAAGCATGCCGTAGAGGTTTTTTGATCATATTTAGAAATAAAGCGGCAATTTACGATCAAAGTAAATACTTTTTTTCGTGAATTTTAAAAATTCATATCTCCGAAAGTATTTACTCTAGCGACTTGAATATTAAATATGTTTTAAAGCAAATATTGGACATTTTGCCAGAATTATTCTAGAATTTAAGCTTTAAGAGTTTTTTCGTAATAAGAAATAATGTGTAAAAATGTCAATTTTTTCGAAAAAAAAACCGAAAATTTTCAAATTATATAAATCTCTATTTAAAGAACTTTTTGCGACGTACGATGTCATATTCATTTTCTCGATTTAAAGTCATATTTTCGAGAAAAACAAAAATAATATTCCAAAATTTAACAAAAACGTGACATGATTTTTATTTTAAAAAATTTTGCTGAACGTTACTTTCAACATGAGTTCAGGATAAACATTTGGTGTGAAGTTGTCGGAAATCATTTTATAGGCCCCTGTTAATTACCGACCACTCTAAAGATAAATTTATATTTATTTTTTTTAGAAAATGAACTTGAAGGGCTTTTAAAAGAAGTACCGCCGAACGTCAGGCGAAATATGTATTACATGCTAGATGGTGCGCCGGCACACTTCTTTAGATGAGTACGAAATTATCTTAATAAGCAGTTTTCTGAACGCTAGATTGGCCGTGGTTGCCTGGCCGGCGCGAAGTCTGGGTCTTAATCAAAGGACTTCTGCATTTGGGGTTATTTAAAAACCATTATACATAACAGGACAATAAACAGTCGCGATGGGTTAAGGCAAGATTTGTAAATTCTGTAAATCTGCCCAAAAATGACAAAAATCCAATAATCTTTTTTAAAACGGAAATTGATGTTCAAGGTGGTCATTTTAAGCAACTGTTATTACGACGATCATTTTTATTTTTAATTATATTGTTGAGATAATATTACTTTTAGATATTAGTAAACTAATTAAATTAAAAAAAAAACAGTCAACGTGAAGTGTCCACAATAATTTTAAAGCAGGATCCGTAGTTGGGGTGGATTGAACAAAAAAACTTTCCAAATCTTCGCTTTTTCCTCAAAATACGCAAGGAATATATTATCGGTATATTTTTCAGCAACACCTTTCTCCTTGCACCAATTCATAAACTTATTGTAGGCAATCTATATTGTATACGAGTTTCATGGGCAGTAAATCCAGCGATGCTCTACTGGCCGCTTCATCTATCTCTTTAAATGGATCGATCCAACCAATACTTTCTTCTACATTCTCTTTCATTTAAGGTTGATTTTAAAATAAACATGCCGTAACCAATCAGCATCAAAAACGGTTGTTGGAATTTATTAATAAATGCCAACTTCAATAATTTTTATATACTAGGTAAAACTATATCTTTCAATTTTTAAATAATTTAATTTTTAACTGCATTATTGCGTTTGTAGCAAAAATATTGTATGACATTTGTGTTATAAGTGCGTTTTAAGGAACTCATGTGAATTGCAGAACTCGCATCGCTCATTCTGCAAACTGTCACATTTATGCCTTAAAATTGTACTTTTAACACTTATATCATAAATAACTATTGACGGCGCACGTTGATAATCTTTTTAAAGACTAAATAATAAAAAACATGTATAAAAAAATATAAACAAATTATTCTAAAATTTCGCGTAATTATCGGCTTAAAAAAGGGTCTAATTTTGACAGATTTTGTGGATAATGGGATCAACGTGGTTTAAATGGGTGAAATATGGGAAAAAGTTACAAACAAAATTTGGCATAAAAAATTCTTTTTGATAGGTTGGCTTACAAAAATATCTTTATTAAAGGGTCAAATGTAGGAAAATAGTTTTAAAGAACACGATAATGATTTAAATCAAATTTGGTAAAATAATTAAGGGTGATAAGGTCTCAATTCTTACATATTATATTGATACATGGAAGCACTCTAAGAACTCTAATGTAAAAAAAACGTATTAAAAGAACGCCACAAAAATATTATTAAATTTGTAGTGTTTTTTGACAGACGTCATTTTTTACGAATGTTACTTTGACAGATATTATTTTTGATCAATGTTGGCTGCTGTTATTTTTAATAAATGGCATTTTTTAGATACGACACGTTAATAAATATCATTGTTAACATATGTTTTTTTTAAGAGATATCTGTTTTAACAGGTGTAATTATTTTTACATGTGGTTTCTAAAAGAAGCCGCTTTTATGACATATTATTTTTACAAAATCTTAGCTTCAAGTATTTTCATTTTTTCCAAGTGCCATTTTTAACAGGTAACAGCAAATTTAGCTCTGCAGCAATAATTTTGACAATTTTTTTATCAGATCTTTTTTGACAATAATTGTTATCTTTAACAGATTTTATTTTCATGAGGTGTTGAATTGTCACTGCATTGTTTTTTTACCGACTTATTCCAACATTCTAACAGAAACATATTTTTATTTTTTTTTTTTTTTTTTTTTAGAGTAATAAGGTTATATTTTTTTAAGTTTATGGTCTTTTTTACGGTTTCTAAACAATAACTTTAATAATTTAGCTTTTTATTTATCAAACGATATTTATCCTATTTATTTTATAGTAAAAACACATTGTTTGATTAAACTCTTTTAGGTTTTACGTACCGCTGCGCTGGCTGGATTTAAGAGGAATCACCAATTAAGTGTACATGCATAAGAATTTAGTCTAAGTCTAAGTATGATGTCACGTAACTTTAAATTCTCTTTAATATCAGAGAGTGCTTAATAGGTGCTACCTGTTTTTTACGAAAAATCTAAAGAAAGGCTTAAACAGGGTAATGTCTATTCGTATTACTGTACGATTTAATATGTGACTGTTCTGCATCTCAAATAGCCTTAATTGGACTAAACAAGTTAGGTAGCTGTTAAATAATAAAGCTGATTTGGTAGGTCTAATATTCCAGTTGGTGTTTATTCATTTGACTAAATTTTTAAATACCTAATATCTTTAAAATAAACGTAAAAATTACCAAAGTAAATTTAAATTAAAGCATTAGGTAACAAATATTTGAATTTTATTCAGTTTTAATGAAGGGAAAGGTAAAAAACCAATTACGTAGTTTGTAAGCGAGCATTTAATATAAACTGTTTTTTTTTTGCTAAAAGTGTATGTGGGTGGTCTGCTATTTCTAAGTTTAAAAATGTATTTGTACATTGTTTTTTTTTTGAAAATACACTTTTAGAAATATCTTAAGTAAGTTAATTTTATATCGTATATTTTTGCAAAATCGCTTTATTATTTGCTTGTCTAATTCATTTGCAGATCTAGTGCTAAATGGTATTAAAAATATAACATAAGCCAACGGACTATAATTTCTTATTTTACAACAGATATGTATGCGTAAATTCAGGTTATTTATTACGGATTTAAGTAAATTTGTTATCTGAAGAATCTCTAAGATATGAACCTTAATTAGTTCGAAAGTGGTTTCACATGTTTCCGCTGAAACTAAGGCGTAAATTTGTCAATTAATTTTAAAATGTGGACAAATTTTACTAAGACTAATGTTTTCTGTACATTTTTTTTTTTTTGCTTACGGTTGTGTAATATTTACGTTTTTAAATAGGGACGTTAAACTGACTTCAGTATAATCAAATCAAGTAGCTCTTATAATTACAAAGGCATATTCTTCTCTTAATGAAATATCTGTCTGACATATATTACGTTTATAGGCTTGTTTTAAATATTTTGACACATTGGTAACTTTAAAGGTGTGTGTAGCTGTAAATACTTGAAACAATGAGCTTTACACACCACGAACCCAAGGACTAGAGTTAACGCAACGCCAGTTTGTAGGCAAGGTGTTTGGTATAGCGATCCTTTTGTTTTTGTTTTGGAAAAACGTTAACAAAATGCCAGATCTTAAAAATCAAAATCAGAAAATTATCTTTAAAATGTAATAAAAGAAATAAAAAGAAAATATTTTTACGTTAATATAAGCAACATCGATTTAAATATAAACATTTATTGATATGACAGTTTTAGGCAACAATAAAATACTAAAGAATGGTTTAGTTTCATTTATCCTACGTTGGAGCATTTAGCGGGGAGCTTAGAACGGCTTTGACGTCACCACCGGTGCTGAATCGTTTTGTTTACGTTCATTTGGCCATTTGATCTTATGTGTTTTGAAGGGTCTGTATTTTCTGTTGTGATTTTGTTGAACAATTTGCGTTTATTAATAGTATATTACATAACAAGTGTGGTAAGTAGATTTTTAGCGCACGCAAAGTGAAGTTTTCAAAACGAGCCAAAGGCGAGTTTAGCATTCACTTAAGTGCGCTAAAACCGTTTACCACTCGAGTTATGTGTAGTATTTTATCTACAACCATCAGGTTTTTTTGGGATAATAATTTTTCTTTGACCTTTTCCCAATTTTACACTAGAAATTGATTAAACTACCAGTTACCTCAATCGATGTGAGCCATTGTCAAAATGACACCCCCGCAAAAGAAAGCCATTTCAATCGGCAGTCGTAAATATAGGAAATGTGAGCAAGTCGACTATTATCCTTTAACTTTTAGGTATATTATCTGTATGTTAGGTAATTTACGTGGAGAGTAATAATTGTTAAACGATGTTTAAATAAACGATTTTTAAAAAGTCCTTAGTACAAATGATCTTACCGCACTAGTGCGGTAGAAGTAACAGTTACCACACTAGTGCGGTAAAGTGACACTTACCACACTTAAAATAGTGTTTGTAACCTTAGTTACCGCACGGTTGTAGATAAAGTACTTTTAGTGTAGTTTGAACTAGAAAAGACAAATAAACATTGCAAAATGAGCCATCCCCTGTAGTGTATAATCGTTGGCCGGTCCGGTGTGTTTACAAGAACTCCCCCGCCCACCCCTTTGATTATATTAAAGCCATACAGTTTTGTTTACTTAAATTATATCCAAGAATTTGTTAATTACACATCACTTCTAGAAATGTTTCGTCGGAAAGTCTTTTTAATGGGGAAATGTAAATCGGTACGCCTCCACACCACAAATAGTTGCCGACAAACTCTGCCATCAGCTAAATATGAACTGCAAACCTAATAGTTGCAAATTTAAGGTTTGGACGCCCTGTAAAATCACTATTGCTAATTAAGACACTAGAATTGCATAAACATACACAAGTTTTATTTCAAATAAATTTTACAAATTACTAGAAAAAACAAATTCCCCATGACAAATAATTTAAATATTTATTTACTCTTAACAATATTTTAGAAAAAAGAAATTAATCCTTTACAAGGCACTGAGCCTTAATTCATTTGTCAAGAGGTTAGAAAAATTAAACGTTACTCATTATCTAGTGACAATATTAGCTGGTGACAAATTTAACAAACCCTAATTTATAAAAAAAAATGTGAGAGAAAAGAACTTCAAAATTTACTTAAAAAATTTACGAAAAAGACACCTTAAACTAGCAAGAAGTTGATTTAAATTTTACTGAAAAACCGAAACGCCTTCCGGAGTCTGTGAGACGTCAATCTATCGATGTTACTACACAATTTGAGAATGTTTTTTATCACTATAAATTAGAAAGTTTAAAGTCAAGGTTAGAAATTATTTACGCTCTTACCACTTAACATTACCTTGGAACTTTACGTAAACATGTTAAATTAGATTTGACACAAAAAAATACTTGAGTAGCTTTACTTCGCTAAGAAATGTACACCTCGTACAAAACCTTATAATTTTATTTGCTTACAGAGAAAAGATGTAATAGCCAATTTTCAAGTGTTAACACTAAGAAAGTAGCATTAGCTACCATGGAATCTAACATTTTATCAAATTATTTAAATAGAAACATTTTGGTGAGTTTTCCAAAAATGCTATAATTTTTTTTACGTTTTTAACGAAATAAAATTAGAGAACTTTCCAGCCATGCTTAACTCCACCAAAGACACAGATGTACTGCCTGTCAGCCTGTCCCCGGTCTTCCAACGCACGGACCTTGCCATCCGACCCCTCCTTTTTTCTTTTATTTCATGCGCTTGTTTTCTGGCCGGCGAAATCTCCAGACTTTATTGGATGCGCTATGTCAACACGAGTTTACGAAACCATGCTGACGCAACGGCTTTCTTTGTTTGCTTAGCTATTTTTAGATCTGTAAAGGAATTTTTAAGGCGCTGTTGTCACAATTAAAAAAAATACTGTTTAAAAGCTTTTTATTGTTTTATTAAAATTTAGAAGGATAAGTTTGTACTCGTCGCTATAGAAATAATAGCTTTCAGGTTGCAAGATGTGTTTCTGCAACACTTTTAATGTCTTTGATTTTGCTTTAGAATTTCGGAGAAGTGACAGTGGGAAGTAAAAACTATTAAAAGTTGCCGTAAAATAGAATACTTGCATGTTTCGGTACTTAAGTGGTTTGCCAAACTGGCAAAACATGGTTAGTATCTATCACTCACGTACCGTACTATAAACCAATGAGTCATATGAAGATAACATAATAAAATTTGTAAGAAGTCTTGCCTAATAATTTCCTGAACAACAGTGTTAAGTCTTTATCATTATATTCTTTTGAGGTAATTTTTCATCACTTCAGGCACAAATATCTAGAATATATTCCAATAAATATGCTTAAAAACTATATTTAAATCGACTGACTTTTTAAATGTTTGGGAAAATTATAACTATTTATCTATAAAACTCTAGTTTTTTAGAATTCTGGAAAAATTATCTGTATAATGTATATAACCGATTATATCTCTTATATAATCGGTTATACATAATTTAACTAATCAAAAAAAATTCACATTAAAACATTACATATAAAATATATAAATATAAGTGTAAGGTACCCTCATACCTATCAGAATATAGGTAAGTTAAATGTAGGGTGCAGAATATTATTTATGTAGGCGTTTAAACTTTGCACAAATTATTTTTTTTTTCGTTATCACCAAAACAATAATAAAATTAGTTCTTAAAAATCTTTCGAAAACTCACAATCAAAAATAAATTATTAAGGGTTCATTTAATGACAACATGGTAAAATAGCACCAAAGCAATTTGGGTAAAAAAATAGGAATCATTTCCTAGTATTTTTCAGCTGCCAACAAACTTCCACAATAGAATTTTCCAAAAACCGTTTTTTTTCTTTGAAATTATTATTGCTGCATTATTGTCGATAGCACATCCTCCTTTAATAATAATAAATGCAAGAAAGTTAAAATACCGGGTGTGCAAAAAATAAACGGAAATATTGTAATGGACGATTTCTTGTTTAAAAATATAAAAAAGGTTTCTATAAACATGGGTCCGGAAATCCACAGTTTTCAAGATACAGGATGAACTTTTTAAAAAATATTGGTTTTTTATTAATATTTAAAAAAATTAACTCGATTCTTTTAAAATTGGGCAATAATATTTGTTGTATTAAGAGGCTAATTTAGCCCTAAATAGATTAAAATTATAAGGACCAGTGGCGTCCCGGGGGCATCTTAGCAAATAAAATTGACAAAAAAATGTACGCCACTGCCTTCTTGCAACATTAATATTTGTTGCTTGATTAAGCGTCTAAAAATACAACTTCTTAACGTCTTGTATTTTTTCGTATCTCACTTCGTTTTCGAGAAAAAAAATAAAAACGGTTTTATTGCATGCCACTAGACAAAATTGGTTTATTAATTTTTGCTAAAAAAATCACAGATGCCCTGGAAAAAATAAACATTTCTAGGAAATAGTTTTAGTGCAACAACAGCTACAACAAATGTTGGAAATGTCCACCATCCATTTCTGTACACCTTCTCACTCGACGAATCATTGAACGACGAACTCGAGCTAAAATTCGAGGTCTATTTCCCACTTCTTCGCAAACATTTACAATTTTATTTCTTAACTCTTCTACTGTTTGTATGGAAGTGGTGTAAACTAGAGTTTTAAGGTGTCCCCATAAATACAAATCTATTGGATTTAGGTCAGGGGAGCGGGGTGGTCATTGAATTGATCCACCTGTTCCAACCCAATTTTCACCAAAGGTGTTATTTAGATGAGTTCTAACACCTATACTAAAATGAGAAGTAGCTCCATCGTGCATAAAAGTTATTTGATTACGTACATTTAGAGGAACTTTTTCCAGCAGTACGGGCAATTCTTGTTAAAGAAACTCTAAGTTAGATTTGCCGTTTAATCTTAAGGGTAAAAAGAAGGGCCCAATTAAATTGTCACCAACAATACCCATCCACACATTTAAAGAACATTTTTCCTGGTGACGACATTGTACGTAAAAATGAGGTTTTCTTCACTCCATATATGAGTGTTATGGAAATTAACGATACCATCCTTCCAAAATCCAGCTTCGTCCGTAAAAAGTATGGTTTTATTAAAATTTCTGTTATTATTAACATTTTCGTAATACCATTGGCAAAACTGCAAACGGGGTAGAAAATATCTTGGTAGAAATGCCTGCATACGTTGAACATGATACGAATACAAAAGTTGTTCGAAGAGAACCTGCCACACAGTGTTGTTGGAATGATTATCCCCTAATCGAGCTGCTATAGTCCTGGTACTTATACCAGGATTTTGTTCCACGGCACGTAAAACTGCCTCCTCAAATTCAGGCGTTCTTACGGACCCCGGCCGGCCTCTATCATTGATGGGAATGGCAAAACTTCCTAAATAATATTATTGTCAAAAACATTACAAAAAAAAAATAAGAAAATTAACCTCTTTCCTGTAATCTACGGTCTACGCTCTCAAAGGTTTTACTATCTGGAAGTTGCCGTTGGGGTAACGCTTCTGCATACAGCGCCCGCCATAAGGTTACGTCAAGCACGTGCATACATTACATGGATGTCTGTCATTTCCTCAAAAGTGTAACTTTTCGTCACAAAAACCGAGATTAAAACTTTTTAGAGAAATTTCCCCACGAAAATTAGGTGAATTTTCTAGAAGAACTGACGCTTGTCAGTGTCAAACCTACATGCAGAAATGATTTTTTGGTTTCCAAGGCACCTGTGATTTTTTTAGCAAAAATTAATAGGTAAACCAATTTTGTCCAGTGGCATGGAATAAAACCGTTTTAATATTTTTTTCAAAAACGAAGTAAGATACGAAAAAAATACAAGAAGTAAAAAACTTGTATTTTTAGACGCTTAATCAAACAACAAATATTAAAGTTGTAAAAAAGGCAGTGGCGTACATTTTTTTGCCAACTTTATTTGCTAAGATGCCCCCGGAACGCCACTGGACCTTATAATTTTAATCTATTTAGGGCTAAATTAGCCCTTAATACAAAAAATAATATTGCCATATTTTAAAAGACTCAAGTAAATATTTATTATAATATTAATAAAAATTAATATTTTTTTAAAAAGTTTTCACCCTGTATCTTAAAAACTCTGCATTTTCGGACCCATATTTATAAAAACTTTTTCTCATAACTTTAAACAGGGAATCGCCCATTACAATATCTCCGTCTATTTTTTAAACACCCTGTATAGTTATTAGAAGTTTTCGTGTATTGGACTTTTTTACCAATATTAGCAGTAAACAAATTTTTAAATACAGCAGTTAACTATAGGCCGAGAAATTAGGTTAAAGCATTTTAAGGCCAATTAAAAATGTATGAATACAAAATGAAATTTTAATTAATTAAATAACCAAGTTAAATTATAAGAAATAGCACGATATAATATATTAGCACGAGAGTAATTGTCTAAAAGACAAATAACTTAACGCATACATTTACTGCTTTTAGAAATTGCTGTTTGTCTTTTAAGATCTTGTTTGCATTAAAGTTAATTAACAATGTTTCGTGTCGTTTCTTCTTTAATTGCTTAATTAGAAACTTAATTCCAGTCGTATAACTTTCTATCATGATTTTACAAGCTAAATTGCTCTATTTCTTTTAAAATAGAGTCATGTTTATCTTTTGGTATTAAATGTATTATGTAAGAAATAAGCGTAGATTTCCTAACGGCAATTTATCCTTCATAATTATTCTTCTTTCTTTCTTAGATTGTCTAAATCATTATGCTTATTACAGAATTTAAATTCTTTATTCTATTCTATTTATTTTTTCAGTGATTGAGTTGTTACAGCTGTGCCTCCGTAGTTCTTACTTTCAAGTGAAAGATGAGTACTATGCGCCGGACGATGGACTTCCCATGGGTTCATCGTTCTCTTCATCATTATATGAAATGGTTTGAGGAACACAATTAAAACTGTACTAATCAAACGAAAAGTTTAGCTACGATATCTTGACGATACTTTTATTGTATGGACATGTAATGACGAAGAACTTAAAGGTTTCTTAAAATATTTAAATTATCATTGACCCTCTATCAAATTCACAATAGAGAAGAAACAAAATTCGGCTTTTGTTTTCTCGACGTTTTAGTCCAACGAAATAATGGGCATATACAAACTCTAATCACTCTAACGAAACGAAACAAAGAGTCATACGTACTCTATATAACCGCGAAGTGACCTTATGTAACAGTTAAGAATCCCTGCAAGATGAAATAGGTAACATAACTAGAGATCTTAATCAAAACGGCTACAGTAAGAGACTGGTTAAGGAAACAATTGATAAATATCAAGAAAAGACAAGAAACTCTAATTTGAATAAGACTCTACAGGACCAAATATTTATGACTATTCCGTATATTAAAGAAACTTTAGAAAGGATCCGCAGAATAGCGAATAGGTATAATATTAAAACAGCATTTAAAACCCAAACCACTCTGAGAAGTATTCTTTCTAAGACGAGACCGGACAACAATGTTTCAAAAAATGACTATATCCACCAAATTCCCTGTGAATGTGGTTAGGTATACGTCGGGGAAACAAAAAGACCACTCGAAATTAGAGTTAAAGAACACAAAAAACATACAAACGAGGTGAAACATCGAAATCAGGAATGGCCGAACACACATGGTCAAAACACACCACAGAAACCCACTGGAAGAAAAGAAAATTTAAAGAAGCTGTAATAATTGCAAACAACCAAAATGTATTTAGCAAACCTAGTGAACAACGGATGGTATATAAGGTCGTAGCATTTAAAAAATAGTTTTAATTATCACCTGAAAATAGTTGGAGATCACTAAACAAAACGTTGAAAAAAAGGTGTATCAATTAACAAATAAAGACAATGAAAGTTCAAAATTTTACTGTTATTAAAACCATAACATTGTATAACACTTTTAAAGAAATATTATTAATAATGTTTAATGTATTACTTTTTTAGGTATTTTTTTTAATTACCTTTTTTGAAGTGTTTAATATAAAATTTTATTTTTTTTATTTTTCTTTATAAAATTTACCCATTTGACGGCCTAAATACCTGCCTTTTTCAACAATGCAGTCAAAAAATTTATAGGACTTTATTATGGTATTTATTATTATTCTAGAGTAACAGTAAAAATGTTGGTCTATATGAGTGAAAATATAAATTTTAAGATACACCGGGATCACTACCTCCAGTAAAAGAAAACACGAAATGTGATATATTTTTTTAACCCGTTTTGTCAAAGGTTTAATAGCAAGATGTCAAGATGTCAATATTTTTTAAATTGTAACAGTATTTGGTACACCTAAAAAAATGGTTTTAAAGTGTAAACATTTACAGTAGGTTTTCTTAATCAATATTTGTTGACAGATTCATTTGTACATGATGCATCTTTGTGTTAAGATAAGGCATCCAAAAAAATACCACAATAACAATGTAGCTTATTTTGTAATTATTTTTAATTATTTTATTTAAAGTTTTACACACTTCTATTTTTTAGTTACCTTCATATTTACTTACTAGTTCAGTCATCCAAAGTTCAGAAACGGCGTTTCCAGGAAAAAATGTAGAAGTATTTTTCTCATCGGTTCTTTATGTATTTTAGGCTGCTGAATTTGAATCTGAGATTTGCCACCTCGCCAGGCATGAGCTTCACAACGAAATTGCAAAAAAGCTCATATTTTCGTTATTAAAAATAAAACTATAACTCGAAAATAAGCGTTTTTTTCATAATAGCTATAATACACTAAATTAAAGAAGACAAAATTTCCTACAAATACGTATAATTACTCTGGTCTGGAACGATCCATAACGTCGTTAGATCGTGTTAAAATAATGGTATTTCTTGATTATTCGCTAAAAAGGTAAAAATATTAATATTATCCAAAGGGCGCTGGTGCCCTATTATCAGTTTCATACATCTTCAAATCAATTATTTTATGATTACTAGGTATATCCTGCTTACATTTAAGGAATTGGCAAACGTTTGTGAGGTCCATATTTCAACAAGCCCTTTTTTAGGGAAAATATTACATGACATTAAATACATATTTTTAACAAATTTTTATTTACACCAAAAAAATAATAATTTTAAAAAATTTCATATTTATTCGTTGTCCTCATCTGCAGCTCAGGATCGCGTTCGCAGATGATTAGGAAAGACCAAGCTGTCATAATTATATTTTTTCCAGTAGATAGACCAGCGCCTATCCTTTAAAAGCTTGAGCAGTCCACTGACCAGACTAAAGGACTAAAAAGAAAACATGACGTCATTGCGGATATTCAGCCTGGTCTTTTTAAATGAATAATCTGCCAATATCCTGAACTCTACGCAGGTAATGACTTTTTTTCTTATTCTTTATTTTCGGTTTAACCTTTTTTGAAATAATATTAAAGTCTTTGTTGCAAAGACATACTAAATTTTGTCCATAATAAACATGAAAGACATTGCTTCTTATATAGTTATGTAAAGTCTCCATTCTTGTTGTTTTAGATAGTAATTCTGCAGATGAAGACGTCGAATGAATAAAAATTTTAAAAATGGTGTTTTTGTATTTTTTTTTGTGTAAATAAAAATATTTTTCAAATATCGTAGCTCTAATACCAATAAAAAGTTTTTGCATTTTTTTTTAAATTGCATTTTTTCACGCCAATCGATAAAAGGGAATCCTTCTAACATGTAAAAATACGCTGAATCTCCCATTTAACACAATAATTTGGCGCCAGAAACATAACTTTAACGATGAATAATTTTTAAAAATGTTTTCCCTGTAAAAAAATAAATTAAGCACTTACGGGGTATTAGAATTAGACCGTCGATATGTTTCCTTTTATCACAATCCTATTTCCCTTAAATTAAAAGTAATACGAACTAGTTCAAGCTAGAAGGCTTGTTGACCTATGGACATCACTCATGTTTGCCAGTATGGAGTTGATATTAGGGCACAAGCGCGCACTTAGAATAATGTTTTTATCTTTTTAGCAAAAAGTCAAGAAATGCCATTTTTTTAACACGATCTAACGACGTTATAGATTGTTCTAGACTTAAGACTAAATATACGTATTTGTAGAAAATTTTGTCTCCTTTAATTTAGTGTATCATAGTTGTCATAAAAAAAACGCTTATTTTCAAGTTATAGTTAAAAAAAATGAAAAAGTGGTCGAAAATATGAGGTTTTTGCAATTTCGTTGTAAAGCTCATGCCTGGCGAGGTGTCAAACGTCAGGTTCGGATTCAGCAGCTTACAAGACATATAAAACCGATAAGAAAAAATTTCTACATTTTTACATTTTTTTCCTGCAAAAACCTATGCTTACTAAACTATACTACCTTTATGAAATTACCGTTTTAATAGTGTTGGTACAATTGCTAAAGAAAAAAATATGTTGTGGTAAACGATAAGAAAAATTACTGATTTATAAAGAACATATCTATATTTATGTTAGAAATTTATTACCATAAGAAATAAATAAAATTACAGAAATTTTGTTTTCCTATTATTAACATTTACTGACAGACTGATAAGTATAGAACAAACTTTTCGTACCAAGTTGAAAATGTCTAAATAATACATTAACTTATTTTGTGTAGGACTCCCTTACCGAGCAAAAATAGTTATTTTTTTAAATTTTTGTTTATCCTTTTTTTTTATAAACAATATATACCTGACAAGAACTTTTAAAATATGTTTTTAATATCAATGCACTTTTTTTACGGCACCAGAAAAAACATTAACTAAAACACACAAAACCTAATTTGTGTGGTCTAAACTGGAGAGAGAGAGAGATTCTAATGTCTCATTAAGTCCAGACAATAGTATTTAAAAAATATATATTTTTTGTATTTAAAGCTTCTAAATATATTTTTTACTTTCTTGGAAAGAAAATATAATTAAGGCAAAATATCGCCACTTCTATTTTAGTTGTGGTCTCTTTTTTTCTCAGAAATGGTTTTGTGACCTTTTAACATAAGTTGTATTTCATCAAGAGTTTTTCCTTTGGTTTCGGGTACAACAAATACTGTAAAAACAACCATAAAAAAACTGCAACAAGTTAAAATATAAAATGGCACATGAATACCATAACTATTAGATAACCAAGAATATACATTGACAGAGGTAACTGCACCAACAATATACCAAACTTCTGCTATCGTCATACCAATAGCCTTAATTGTTGTGGGAAAAATTTCAGCTGTAAGTACAATGGGTACTAAACCCAGCCCAAGTTTAAATGTTGCCGCATAGATCATACATGCTACTGCAGGAATCCAGCTGACATTCATTACGTCGTATCCATTATGTTTTAATTGAAAATAAACAGTAATTGATGTCAGCACAAGTCCTGTGGCGCATCCTGACATCATCAGTAGAAATTTTCTACCAAACCTATCAATAATAAGTGATGCCGTAGAACCTCCAATCAGCATTATTAAGGAAAAAATTATAGCAGCTACAGATGGTTCTATATAAGTGGAACCAGCTTCATTCAATATTGTATGTAAGTTCATTACCATTATCGTTATTCCGGAGTAATGCTGACCCAAATTCAAAATTGTCATGATTATTAAAGCAGTTCTATTACTCTTGTCCAAAATAAGATCCTGTGGTTTTCCTTTTTCACTTTTTTGTCTTTCAACTGAATCTTTTATTTCTTCCAGTTCATTATCGACATTTGAGTCACTTCTTAGTTTCATAAGAGCTTGTTTGGCATCGTCAACTTTGTCGATGTAAACATAAAAGTATGGAGATTCTGGCATAAATGGGAAAAATATACATTGTGAGACAGTCAAAACAATTCCTATAATAGGAGCCGCATAGTAGGGTCCGTAAGAACCAGTAGTATAAACAATTAGAACACCCACCAACATCATAAGGTAAATTGACGCTGAGAGAAATCCTCTTATACGATGATGAGCTATTTCGGCTACGTACATAGGAGCAGCAACAAAACACATGTCACCGGCCATTCCAGAAAAGAATCTTGCTGCATACAACACTTCTTTATTTGGAGCAAATATAATTGTAGTCCAGCAGAGCGCACCAAGAAAAGAAGCACATAACATGGATTTTTTTCTTCCTATTTTATTTACAGCATAGAGTACAAACGGTAACCCGGCAGCACTTCCCAAAAGGTTAATGGTCTCCAAGAATTGAGCTTCTGGTTCTGTCATTTTTGGTATATGACTATCGTCACCAGTAAAATAGGGAATCATAGGTGAAGTCCATCCGTATGTCATACCATCGGATACTGCCATCAATGTACCTAAAAAAAAATTAAAATTTTTTAACGTGTTTATTAGGTTTAGTTTTATTACCTATTTATTATTTATTATACTGCCATTATGTATAATATATGCAGTAATATAAGAAACTAATAAATGTAGTGTGACAATACTAACTTTAACAACAAAATTTGCTCTTAAATACATAATATTTTTAATCTAACTTAAAAATCATCATAGCACGTCGCGTTGGTTTATGTTGTCCGGTAGTGATGCGTAATAAATATTGTACTATTGTCAACTATTCCATACAACATTTTCTTGTGATGAAATATTTACACAACAAAAATAAAAAAAATAATAATTAATGACATTTTTAAAATTGTAATTTAATTAAATAAAGGTTATTTTTACTTTTTAATATATTTTCTTTAAACCTGTTGCATAAAAATAAAAAAAGTATTTTTTTTCTTTCAGATTTTTTTAGAAATTTTTAATAGAGGTTCTATAAAATCTTTTAAAAAAATATAACATTGTGTTCATGAGTTGTAGGGTGCCTGGGCCATTGCTTAGTGATTTAAGTGCGGAACGGCTCGCAGGCAAAATCAAGTGACAGAATGTCTCTAAAGTTTCTTTAAAAAAGCTCCTTACATATTCCTTGACCAAAATAGGCTCAAACTTGTCTAAGTACAAAGTTGCTTAGTTTGGGCACTAGACGCTGAAAACCATTTAAAGATTGTCACTTCAGTTGACCAAACTAAGCAACTTTGTACAAAGACAAGTTTGCTTAACTGGCCCTATTTTGGTCTAAGGAATATGTAATAAGCTTCTTTAGAGACCTTTTAGAGACATCTTGTCACTTGATTTTTTGGTAAAAACTACTTTTTAAAATGCAAATATCTCAAAAACCGTTAGAGAAATCGAGTTTTATTAGGGGTTTCTTTTTTGTAGCAAGTAGGTTGGTTAGTCTGAACTTTGTACCTAAACCACTCTTGGTCCATTGAAGAAAAAATGTGAAACAAGCATTTATTAAAAAATCCAGGTTCTACGCCCAGGGACTGATATTAATTATAATCATGCCAATGTACCAAATTTCTGCAACATAGTATGAGCAGTTTTTAAATTAAACGAGAAAATAGATTTTAAAATTGTCACTTAAGCGTCGTCTATATATATATATATATATATATATATATATATATATATATATATATATATATATATATATATATATATATATATATATATATATATATATATATATTTATATATATATATATATATATATATATATATATATATATATATATATATATATATATATATATATATATATATATATATATATATATATATATATATATATATATATATATATATATATATATATATATATATACATATATATACAGGTGGCCCACATTCGCCTCGGTTTTTCATGAGAAATAAAACGAGTTGGGAAAAACTTTTAGCACGATACATGTGGGTCATGAGGACATATTTCAAAATATTTTAAAAATATACAGGGTGACCCCAAAAAAGTACATGTCAAAGTTATATTTTTTCTTATGGAACACCACATATTTTTTATATTTTTAGATACTATGGACCAAATAAAGAGTCATTGTTATATTTCCTATACCTAAAACTGACCGTTTCTGAGCAATTAAGAGAAATTTAAAATACAGACCATAATTTAAAATTGTTTAATCCTGTAACATATAACAGCTGCCGTGATTAAATTTATTGCTTAGCTCAAGGTTTGCTTTAACTATTACATAAAAGTTTAACCTTAATATTATATAAAAATTGCCTCAAAGTTTGAACACACATTTTATTAAATAACTTCCTTTAGTTAATGGAACACCCTTATTAGTGGCCTATTTTGATGGGATCCCTTAAAAACCATATAAGGGTTTCCTATACTATTCTTCTGCTTTTTATTAAAAAAAGGGATTTTATATTTGACTTATCATTTATCTTAAATGAAACACCCTGTATTGTAATTAAAAATCTTTTTTTCGACTACGAGATTCCAAAAACACAAATGTAAATTTTTAAATAAGATGTATCCAGTAAAAAAAGGGGAGAAGTAAGAACTACATTTTTGTCATTTTAAAATATTAAAGCATTCTAATTGAGGATCGAAATATAGTAGAAGGCACACCCCTCAATTTTTGAGACGAAATATGATGAATTACCCTTGTTTCTTAGCAAATGATCAGACTTTATGGAAAAAAACTACTCAAACCAATTATTCCTCCCCACACGTTAACGGACCATCTGTGCTGGGGATTAAGGGTTCTAAAAAAATTAGGATTTTCGTCACTGTAGTAGTAAAAGAATGTCTGTTAAATAATCCGTTGTTATGAAAAATTAAGTCTTAATTTCTAAGAAACAAGGGCAATTTACTATATTTCGTCTCAACAATTAGGACAGGTGGGCCTTTCTATTTTATTTCGATCCTCATTTTTAAGATATTTTGAAATGACAATAAATTGGAGTTATTACTTTGCCTGCATTTTACTTGAGATACATCTTATTTTCAAATATTTAAACTTGCTATCAGCGAAACTAAGTAATCCCTAAAAAAAAGATTTTTAATTACAATACAGGGTTTTCCCATTTTAAGATATATGATAAGTCAAATAAAAAAAAATGCCTTTTGAAAAAGCAGAAGAGATGGGATATGGGAAAACCCCCAAATGGTTTTGAAGGGGATTTAGTTCCACGTTAAAATAGGCCACTAAATACAGGGTGTTCCATTTAAGTTAAGGAAGTTATTTAATAAAATGTGTGTCCAAACTTTGAGGCAATTTTTTTCAACACTGTATAATATTAAGGCAAAAATTTTATGTTATAGTTAACTTAAACTTTGAGCTAAGCAATAAATTTAATTACGAGCAGCTTGCTATATGTTACGGGGTTTAACCCAAATTTTTAAATTATGGTCTGTATTTTTAAATTTTTTTAATTTTCAGAAACGGTCAGTTTTATTTTAAGGAAATATAACAATAACTCACCTTTTTGGTCTATAGTATCTAAAAATATAAAAATATGGGGTGTTCCATAAAAAAAAATATAACTTTGATATGTACTTTCTTTTGGTCACCCTGTATATTTTAAAAAAATTTTTCTAAAATATGCTCCTCAGCCCCACATTATTTATATATATATATATATATATATATATATATATATATATATATATATATATATATATATATATATATATATATATATATATATATATATATATATATATATATATATATATATATATATATATTATTTTTTTAAAATACATACATTATATATATATATTATAATATATATATATATATATATATATATATATATATATATATATATATATATATATATATATATATATATATATATATATATATATATATATCTCGTAAACAACTAAGAGATACGAAGTCGGTTAAAAATGGCAATGTTTTTATTTGTGTAAAGTCAAACCGGGTTTTACTCAATTCCATGTTTAAATTGAAAAAATATATTGAAACAACACAATATCTTATAGCAGATTTAATGGGCACAAAAAAAAAACTTCACAGCTCTCCCAAACATGAAGCAAATTTAAAACATAAATTTTTTAAAAACACTGCAATTTTACCCAAGAAAATCATCACCAGAAATTTTAATTAAGGAAATGATTCATATAAAAAAAGAACCACAAGCTCTCAATGACAAACAAGATATCAGCAACCTCAGCCATATATCATAATCTAATATGTTAACCATCCTAACCCCTAATTTTTAAACCAACCTGTATATAATTTTGTAAATTATTTTATAAATTAAATCTAAATAGAAAAAAATAACAAATAAAATCAACATTACTTTTCTTATAAATCTAAAATTCCTAATAACAAAAAATAAAATATAAGCATTTTTTAACATATTCTAAGTTATTTGTACCAATACAATTTAAATAGTCCGATTACCAAGATGTTTCTTCGAGGTGCGTATTTTAAAAATTAAAAAAAAATTATTAAAACAATGTTTTTAAATGTATATTAAATCATCGTAGTGCCATTGTAAGTCGTGTATGTTTTTGTTGTTTGTTTTTCTTATGTATATGTAAAATCTATTGTTAATTTTGTTCCGTTTTTAGGTTGATAACCAAAAATAAATGTTTTTTGAAAAAGCCCATATAATGGGCGAAACGTCATGAATGTGTTTCCTTAATAAAATAACAAAAACCTACAATATATTATATATATATATATATATATATATATATATATATATATATATATATATATATATATATATATATATATATATATATATATATATATATATATATATAACAGTCATTTTTTGACCTTTTAACGTGAAATAATAAATAAAAACCTTGCTCCACATTTACTTCTTAACTTGATTCCGAACTTACTAAAAAAAATTTGATTTTATAAAAAATAAAAAAACAACATTTTTGCAAGCAGGTTCACATTTTACTGCTTTTACTTGATTATTACCTTTAAATTACTAAACATTAATAAAAATAAATATGTAAAAAATGTAAAATGTAAAAAAATGTAAAATACAA
Organism: Listronotus oregonensis; assembly: GCA_019359885.1. Lineage (NCBI taxonomy): Eukaryota > Metazoa > Arthropoda > Insecta > Coleoptera > Curculionidae > Listronotus > Listronotus oregonensis. The sequence continues at coordinate 106,967 of JAHBCN010000723.1, forward strand.
AGGTACCTACTTGCAAAAATTTTGTTTTTTTTAGTTTTCGTAAATTCAAATTTTCTTTCAGAAAGTTTGGAATTAGCATTAGAAATAAATTTGAAGCAAGTTTTTTATTTATCATTTTAATTAAAAGGCAAAAAAACGACTGTTTGCTTTTGTTTGAATTTATGTTTTTGCATTTTTGAGACGCCCCATGATAACAATTATTTTTTTATTGTAGTTTTTATTTTTTCGACAAGCAAAATTATTTTTTTTTTTTATCAAGAATAACTTTTTTGTATCTTTTTAAATTTTTGGTCCATTTGTCCTCTTTTTTAACCCGCATTCTCGACATACTGTATATATATATATATATATATATATATATATATATATATATATATATATATATATATATATATATATATATATATATATATATATATATATATATATAATATATATATATATATATATATATATATATATATATATATATATATATATTTATATATATATATATATATATATATATATATATATATATATATATATATATATATATATATATATATATATATATATATATATACTTCCCTAAGAGAAAAGATTGGGATAGAAACATTTAACATTTTTTAACGGGTGTTCAGAAATTGAAAATTTAAAAATGGTAAAAGAGTAAAGTGATTTATTTGATAAGATAATATCTTATCCAATAAAATGCACTTTACTCTTTATGAAAATAAGTTACTGGGAAAAGTTATTCAAAATTAAAAAAGGGTAGTCTCTCATACCAGTTTGAAAAAATGGTCTATTTTTTATTTATTTGTAATTAAATTTTTTTTAATATCAATTTAAATTTTTAATATCACTTTGTCAAATTTTTCTTTTAAATAAGCAATTGGGGCTAATGAATTATAAAAGCAAATGTCAATAAAGCTTGTCACTATCAACGCCTATTTAGTACAATAATGAGTTGTTAATTTGGAATTAGTTAATTAATATTAAAATAATTTTTATCAGAAGTTAAAAAAAGTAGGCCAATTTTTTTGAAAATTGATATAAAAACTATCTTTTACTTTTAAACAACTTTTCTAGTAACTTATTTCCCAAATATCTTCCAAATAAATGCACTTTACTCTTGAACCATTTAAAGTTTTTTTCAATTTTCTGAGTACCGCGTATAAAATTTGTTAAATGTTTTTATTCCAATCTTATTTTTAAAAAGTAAATTTTTTTTAAGAGTATTTTTTTTTGATAAAATCAAAATAAAAAAGTTTTTTACATTCAAAAATTTTCCGTGGACGAAATAGGGTTACGGAAAAGGTGTTAGTAAGAAAACTTCTTTATTTTTAATCTTATCGAAAAGTTATTTTAGATAAAAATTTATTTTTTAAAAGAGCAAGATTGGGATAAATTTTTTTTAACATATTTTTTATACGGGTGTTTAGAAAATTGAAAACTTAAATGGCAATAAGAGTGTGCGCATTTATTTGAAGTTTAAAATAGTTACTAGAAAGTTTCTCAATAAAGGTTTGTCCCTAATACATTTTAAAATGGCCCATTTTTATTTATTTGTAATTAAAATTTTATTATCAATTAACAAATTTTAAAAATTTTTTTGTACTAGTAGGCGTTGATAGTGACAAGCTTTATTGACACTTGGCTTTTATAATTCATTAGCCGCGGATCGTCAACTTTAAATGCTTATTTAACAGCAAAAAATTTGATTAAAAAATTGATATTAAAATAAATTTAATCACAAATAAATAAAAGAGGGGATTTTTTTCAAAAATTGGTATAAGAGACTAACTTTAATTTTGAACAACTTTTCCTAGGAACTTATTTCTATCTTATCAAATAAATGCACTTTACTCTTTACATTTTAGTTTTTTTCAATTTTCTGAACGCCCTGTAGAAAATATGTTAAATGTTTCTATTCAATCTTACTCTAGAAGTAGAAAATTTATCAAGGTAGCTTTTTTCGATAAAATCAAAATAAAAAGTTTTTTTCTTCAACACCTTTCGTGGACATAGTTTTTTTTTTTTTTTTATATATATATATATATATATATATATATATATATATATATATATATATATATATATATATAAATATATATATATATATATATATATATATATATATATATATATATATATATATATATATATATATATATATATATAATTTTTTATTAATTTTAAATTATATTTTTTTTTAAAAACATTTTTTTTTATCTTTAAAATTGTTCTTAAATGTATTTACCCAGAATCCATGGGTGGCAACTATAAAAAAAACATTAGCACTAACCAACGGAAATATAAAACTTATATTATTAGGGTGTTGCCTTTTACATCTTTCTTACACTTAGTGAAAATTAATTTCGCAATATAAAAAAAGAGTAATTGGCCAGAAGTTCTGACTTGCTATAATGCCTTTTTTGTTATTGATTTATTATTTACTCAAATAAAGGTGTCTGTTACTACCACTAGTTTTTAGATTGATTAATAAGACGCTTGGGGTGATTTAGTAAAGCGTGTGACACAGGAAATTTAATGAATTATAGGTGCTACAAAAATGAAAATAAATTATTGCACAAGGCTGCTGAAAATCAAAAAGAAATAAATTTCCTAGGAAATATAGCTTTACTGGACACTACACTTACACAGAATTGTTACATATATCTGAGGTAAGTTATGCTTGACAATATTTTTTGATAAACACATTTTTACTTATAGGATGAACACGTGTTGTTATGGAATTTAGGTACATATTTATCTAAAATACGAAAAACACAAAAAGTCAATATTATTATAAAGTACCAAATCTTACTAGTACATTAGAAATGGCAAAGCTAATCAGGTTTTCCATTCTAACATTAACTCTGTGTTTAAAATTTAACACCAATAATTCTCTGTTATAAACTAATTCGCAAAAGTCAGAAACAATAAAGTGTTTTTTTTTTAATAGCAATACCACAAAAATATATTGACTTTAAATGGGGCAACAACTCTTGATATACAAAAAATGTATATACAGGGTTTTACTAGTCACAGTTTCATTATTTTTTTCAGCATAATTTTAGGATACAGTGTAGATGAGCAATTAATATTACCCTACATTTTGTACCATAGGAATATAATATATATATATATATTATATATATTAATATATAATTATTTATATATATATATATATATATATATTATATATATATATATATATATATATATATATATTTATATTTACATATAATAGGCCAGTCGCGCATTATAAACGCTAAATTAAAAATTAAAACAATATTTTAAAATAAAAAGCCCAAAATACATATCCAAAACTTGTACAAGCACTTGGTTACTAAAAAAATAACAACTTTTAAATGTGTTTTTTAATTTTAATTTCTATATAACTTCAAAACTGTATACTTAAGAAAAGATTTACAGAAGGTATTTTTTGTTTAGAATGATCCAAAAAATCTAAAAAGCAGATTTTTGCAATTAAAAAAAAAAGAAAAATTGGGACCACCTTTCGCATAAGCAACATCTTGAACCATATTCTGGTGTGTCTCACGAAAGTAATTATAAAAAAAACTTATGGGAATATTTTTCTTAACAAAGTCGATGTTTTCGCCTTGTCTATAAGAGTAATATATTTTTAAATATTTTGTAAATCAGTTTACCATTTGCATATGAAAAACACGGTTATAACGATTTGATGGGCTTTAAAGTGAGGACTAAGTATTTTCAAAAAAAAAAAAAAACTGAAGACCCTATCATTATTCCAGTCAATTAGACATTAGAAAATTTACATAAATATTCCCGGAGGAAACATCACAATTTAAAATTTTTGTTTGCACCCGTTTTTATGTCGATGAAAATACCTTTGCGGCGTTTTTTCTTTAAAACAGAAAAAAGTTTCTCAATGATATTTGTGTTCAAAACCAGTAATATCCATATTTTTTGACTAATTTCTTAAAACTGTAATTTTTTTTCCTAAAAAAATAGTGATACTTTTTATCAAACTAGTTTTTAACACTAACTAATTTTACAAAAGTGGATATAACTGGTTTTGAACGAGAACTTTCCCATTAAACCTAACCGTAACCTGAAGTGGTAAAGGTTCTTATAATGTTTTGGGTTTACCCTTATTTAAGAGAGGTTTTTTTTCAATTATCTCTTAGGGGGATTAGGTACGTATCTTATACCTTGGGGTGATTATTGTTTCCATGGTTCGCTCCATTTAAAGTTAAGGTTAAAACACTCCCTATACATTTATTCTGGAAGTCGTCAAGGGATATTTGATATTTTAGGATCTAGCCTACATTGTAATCAACGATATCTTTTCAACTGGGTAGGTTATTTTGGGTAATTTAATTTTTTATAAATTCTCCTACTCACTGCTTTTGGATGAGCAAAATGGGCCGCTAAGGACTGACTTAAAAAAAAGCCGTTTTTTAGCAGTTAGATGTATCAATGTAAAAGCTGCAGTTTAAGGGTTTGAAGTAAATGCTTCCCAGTTAAGATCACACAGTTTTTTGGGCGTTGTTGTAATTAGGCGTTTAGATTTAAACTATTGTATTGTTTATATTTTTTTTATAGAATTTAGTTTAGCACAGTGTTTTTTTAAGCAGTATTTTTTTTGTTATTAGGTGGCTTATAACTTAAGGTTATCTATAGCGACCAGTTGTTTTTCGTCTGTTCTTGACGTAAAAAAAATACAAAGATTAAAGAAGATCAATACAAGTACAGAAACACATACAAAACAGTCCGTTGCTGAATTTGCGGTTCCCGTTGGTAGTCCATTACCAGCAATATTGCTCGAATTAACTAGTGTATTACCAGCAATATTGCAGGTTGCTTTTAAAAACAAGACTTATTCTGTTATATAGTACACTTTCCAACAGAAGCCAAAATGGGAAGGGTTTTACAGAAACGTTCAAGGTGCCATAACTCGTATATGGCAAACAATTTTTATGTAAAATGTATTATATTACAGTTGTATATGTAATCTTGGTAAAAAAACAAATAATTTAAGAATAATACATATATGTAAACGTTTCTCTAAATCCTAATTAAACAAAATAGATACTGTCTATTTAGGCGGAAATTTATATTTGTGATTTCTAGTAATTCGTTTAAAATAAGATACTTGAGATATTTATTTCATCCACTTACCCAAAAATGTGGCAAATATCTGAGGTAAAGTATCCTTAATAATATTTCCTGTTACAGTCATATTTGTATACTACTAAGACACTTTTACAACACTGATAATAAAACGTAAAAATGTAGAAAAAAAATCAGATCAGTTTCTTAAAGTGTACTGTTAGCAGAGATGAAAATACATTTTCCAATCAAAATAAAAGTATTACAATCTGACCAAATCAAAGCTGATAACTTATAGATATAATTAGTTAACATAAGAGGGGTCGTTGAAGTAATTTATTGTTTGTAATTATATATCTAATCTGCAGCTTCACTAATATTTTTATAAGTAAAAGTAGACTATAAAAAACTAATAAAATATCAAAAGTAATTAAAATAATATAAAACGTAAAAAAGTTTCCCAGCAACTTTTTAAACTGCTTAATAGAAAATTGGGAAAATTAAAAAAGGATGTAAAGTACTAAGTAGAATTTCACCTTAGATATTTTCTTCTTATTATTCTAATGCTTAATTTGCATCTTCTAAAAATAAAAATGTTTGCGTGTAATGGGTCATACAGGTAGAAATAATTATCATAAATGTGGCGTTTCTCGTAATTATAAAAAATTTTAAATAGCCATTTGTATGTATTTTTGCATTAAAAGGTAAAAAAGCACTTCAGAAACTGAGCAAAAGGGATACGACATAAAATTAACATTTTCCTTATTTTAAAAGCGTCTCTATTTTTTTTTTTTTTTTTTTATACGTTTATTAAAAGTGATTCCTAATTTATATTTAGTATTAACAAAAGTAATTTATTTCGGTTAAAAAACAAGATTTATTAATATAATAAAAAAAAACAAAAGATAACAATACATAGCTAAATAGTCGAGGAAACGTGCAGTAAGATGGATTTGAATGCGGTTTTTTGCATTCGATTCATATAAACGTCTACAAACTTTGTGAACAAATTTAATTAATGGAAAATAAAAAACTGCATTTGTGCATTAAAAGAATGCTTTTCCGAAATGCATTTTACAGTTTGCAATTAAAAAAAATTAAAACTAGGTAAATAATGATGGAAATTATTACTCGGGAGGTTTTCGAGGTCGCTAAACACGAATATGAAACTATCAAGAGCCTATGGAGTACCTGGTGCCCGTTAAGGATAGGATTGAAGTCGTCTTCTGGAGTTTTACAATTTCTCCTAATATTAGCTCAATTTTGTTACTCGGGGGTTTTCGAGGTCGCTGAACACGAATATGACATTGACAAGGACCTATAAAATACCTGGTGCGCGCTAAGAATGGTGTAAGCGTCGTCTTCTGAAGTTTTACGAAAAATCCTTTTAATATCAGCCCAATTTTTTTACTCAAGAGGTTTTGTTGTTGCTGAACACGAATATGATACTGACAAGAGCCTGCGAAGACCTGGTGCGCGCTAAGAATGGTGTAAACGTCGTCTTCTGGAGTTTTACGACAAATCCTACTAATATCGATCAAATTTCTTTACTCGGGGGTTTTTAGTGGTCGCTGAAAACGAATATGATCTTGGCAAGGGTCTCAAAACCCCTCCAAGAAACAAAATTGGTCTGATATTAGAAGGAACTGTCGTAAAACTCCTAAAGACGACGTTTCACTTTGCCGACCTCTGAGGCTCTTCAGTATCTTCGTGTTCAGCGACCTTAAAAACCTCCCGAGTAAAGAAATTGTGCTGATATTAGGAGGATTTGTCGTAAAACTCCAGAAGACGACGCGACGTTTACGCCATCCTTAGGGCGCAACAAGTACTCTGTAGGCCCTTGTTAATGCCATATTCGTGTTCAGCGACCTAGAAAACTCAAGTAACAAAATTGGGTTGATGTTAAAAGGAATTGTCGTAAATTTCCTAAAGACGACGTTTACACCATCTTTAGCGCGCACCAGGTAGTCCGTAGGCCCTTGCAATTCGTGTACAGCGACCTCAAAAACCCTCAAGTAAGAAAATTTGAGCTCATCTTTATCATTATTTACCTAGTTATAAATTTTTTATTATTGCAAAATTTTAAATGCATTTCGAAAATACTATTTTTCTATTGTACAAAGGTAGTTTTTTATTTCCCATTAATTAAATTTGTTCACAAAGTTTGTAGACGTTCATACGAATCGAATGCAAAAAACCGCATTCAAATCTATCTTACTGCACAAAAAATCCCTCGGGCATTTTTTCGTTTCCTCGACTAAAAATGCCAAAAAACAAAACGTTCATGTTTTTCAAAAATTACCCAACACCGATCGTCTTCAAACAAAAGCACAATTGAACTGGCTTATGTAGCGCGTTCATATTAGATATGTGACGTGTCCAGACTTGTATCTAGTAAAGCTGTAAATGTTAATATTTGCAAAATCTACTTTAGCATTATTAATGGACAAAGAGCAACAACCAAGTACCTAAAGTTGCCACCTTGGCAATCTGACATTATTGTTACAGACTTTAAAAATATCTGTTTAGTTAATAGAATTGTAAAAGGTTAGAAATTTATTTTATTTGGGTTAATAATTTATTAAAAATAGGTTACCTTAGTTTTCCCTTTTTCGACGGTCATTGCGGATTATCCTGAGGGCGCTGGAGACATCTATTTAACACTTTTCTTGCATCCTGTATTAAAAGAATTTTTCCAGCTAATTCTAGACTTTTCCATTCTTTTCCACATTACTATATAAAGCGCGAAGGAAATCCGCAAGGGCCAGTTTAGTTTTGTCTTCCGACGAGATAAAAAGTTGACAGACAGTTAAAGGTTAAACAGTTGTCATTATTACGTTACGTTGAAGTGTTACCATAGAAACATTTGTAAACCTGATATCCAATAAAAAGGTGTAAAACCAGGATCCGTGTTTTATACGGGGTGTCACGGAACATTATTTTGTTAAATAAATAAAATAATTTCATTATTTTTATGTAATAGTTTATATTTTACATATAAAGATTACCAGGTTGTAAGTGTATATAAGTGTGTGTTGTTACATTAAGTATAAAAAATTGATGAAAGTGCCATTTAAGAAGCGTAAAATATAAATATCACGAGTGTTTACTTCCAATAGATTAAATTGTTGTATTTGTTACCTTTTGCTTTGTGTTTTTTATAACTTACTAGACAATAAAAAGTTTTTTGTTTAAACATTTTGTAGTATATTAGGTACATTGCAAAAGTAAATTATAATTTATTTAAAATTTTATAATATTTACGGTAGTTTTAGTAAATTTTTATTTTTTTTAGGTGATCTACAAATTCATCGGGGTCAATTGATTCTGTGCTCTTCGTTAGTGCACACATCTATACTCTAGGATCCGAATCAAACCTGGTCCCTTCCTGCATGTCTGATGAGTACCCCAAAAAATATTTTGTAATAAATGAAACCGTCACAACAATATTACTTATTTACGAACCTTAGAGCCAGCAGATTTAAAAAGAGCATTGAATAATACAACCCTTGTAAAACATTGACATTGTTATTCCCTCTAAAAAATTTTATGACCTTTTTACCAATAGATAAGATTTCTTCAAATTAGGTGAAAATTTATTAAAATTTGAAGAGAAGGTCTACATGTATAAACTATAGCACGTTGTTATTCCCTTACACAATAGTTGTTTGTGTTAAAATAAAATTTTGATTAGTATTGTAATTAACTTAACAAATAATTGTAATCCTCATATAAATAACACAGCCCCACAAAAAAAAGTTGAAGGTCCGAAGAGTTGACGTATGGTAGGTATTTTTATGTTTTCGGATCGCCGAATCCGAATCCGGGGTTAGTTTGACCCCATGAGGTCAGGGTCGAGAGCATTTCAAGGTCAAATATGCAAAATTTATCGCAACCAAATATATACAGATTATTACAGTGTATATTAATGTTTTTAAGGTTCCTAAATGCCAATCCATGGTCAGTTTGACCTCATCAAATTTGGTTGCGATTTGACCCCATGAGGTCAGGGTCGAGAGCATTTCAGAGTCAAATCTGCAAAATTAATCGCACCCAAATTTATACAGATTTTTACAGTGTATACTTATGTTTTTAAGGTCGCTGAATACGAATCCGTGGTCGGTTTAACCTCATCATATTTGGTTGCGATTTGACATTGCAATATTCTAAAAAAAAATAAAGGTCTATAAAACTTGATCATGGTATCTTCATGTTTTCTGGATAGCTAAATCCGAATAACGGATCAGTTTAACTCCATCAGGTCAGAGTCAAGGGTAAATAACAACCAAAATTGATGGGGTCAAACTGACCACGAATTTGTATTCAGTGACTGCGAGTAATTTTGCAGATTTGACCTTGAAATGCTCCAGACCTTGACCTGATGGGGTCAAACGGACCCCGGATTCGAATTTAACGATCCCAAAAACCTAAAGATACATTAGTCAAGTCTTTCGGGGCTGTGTTATCAACGAATTACATCCAGCCGGATTATTCTTCTTTGTCCGCAACATAATCCTTTACATACTTTTAAGAAGTAATAAATTCATATTTAAAAAAAAAAGTTTAAACATTTATTAAAAACAACTTTAAATTAAGCCCCTAAAATAAGCACAACGATTCCAGTTTTTAAGTTAAACATTTCGAGTTTAACTCAATGATTATAAGAACTTTTGTTCAGAAGCCAGTATTGCTTGTTGACTGAAGCTAATTTCTCTAATACCTACACAACTTCAAAACATTTCGAGGGGTAATTGATTTTATTGTCAAATAAATGACCAGGGCAGGGTTCTGTAAAAATATAAGGAAAGACAATGTCAAAATAGGATCACATGTCCTTGTTGCCCTTAAAGGTAATTCATAAGTTTGTCACTGTTTTAAAAGAGATAGGGAAAAGGAATGTCAAAAATGTTCTTATAGAATCAGGCCCCATATTACATATGTAAATATTTGTGTCATTTCTGTGTTTCCAAAAAGATACTTCTACCCTTAAAAAGCGTCCTCCCACTTGGAGATACTAAGTAAGCGTTTGCAACTAGCGTCTCTAAAAACTTTCTATAACAATTTTTATAATATTTTAGTAATTTCCCGTTGGGTTTACTAGCCTGAAAAGTTTATATACTAGGGGACTGCTTAGATCCTGGTTTCGGGGTATAGCGACTGAGTGTGGTCAGTCCTATTGACCTCTTTAAACTGGCAGATCGCCTTAAACAGCAAAAAATTCAGGGATCCGCAGCATAACTGACCTCACTCAGTCCATACCCTTACCCGAAATCAGGTCGAAGCAGTTCATTTTATAAACTTTCAGCGGTTCACAACCAGAAATTATTAAAACATGAATTTGCAACTAAACCTAAAAGCATATTTACACTTACAATATTTGTAGCATTTAATAATGCTTTGATATGCATGAGTAATGCTTCAATTAGGGTTTGCCGTCTGGGATCTCGAAGTCTCGGGTTCCCGGTTTGTTTTAGTCTCGAAAATCGCGGAATATCAGTTATGGTAACCTTGAAAATCCATTTTTTTAAATAATCAAATTTTAATTTATTTTCGATGGTTCTCGTGTAAAATGTATTTTTTTATTCTTTATCAGCAGTTATTTTCGTATAAATCTTAATACTCTTAACGTAGTTAAAAAAAAAATGAGATTTTATGAGCATGGATTATTAAGAGGTTGATATTTGTTACGAATTACTAGAGACAATTTTTAAAATATATTATTTTAATTTACATGCAATTTTAATGCAATATAATCATAATATTATGATACTGACAGAAAACACGCATCTGGAAAGTCGAGAGCATTGATGAATAAAAGGGTTCGCTAACATTTGGCGCGTCCGTAAACATACCCATTCTGATGTCATTTCCCCCCATTCTACCCTTTCCTAAGCATGCTGTCAACATTGCAAAAGAATCGCCAGATTTGGAGATTTTCCGACGGTTGGAATCGTTTGGTTTTTGTCGAATAGTTTCGGATCTTAGTGCTGCCAACATCCGAGTTTATGCAGCGTTTATTTCCAAAAAATGTTATAGGATCAATTAATAGATCCACACATATTTGTCCTTGTAGCGTGACTTGGACAAAATGTCAAGCCTCGTCCTTGAATATTTACTAACAGTAACACAAGGTTTGAAAGTAAAGAGCCCTTTTTTGCGTACATTTGCACCAAATTTAAACCTAAGTGACTTAAAAATTTAAAAAATTTTTCTGTTTTAACATTTTTTTATTAACTGAAACGAAGTGTTAGATTTTTTTCTTTTAAAGATTAATTTAAATAATTTTATTTATTAGTCCTATAATAGTAATTTAATTTAATTAAAAATTTTTTTAGGTTGATTAAAATTCGTTTCAGATCTAGGATTTGGGTTTTTATTGAAATTTTAAACAAATGCCAAGAAATTAAAACCTTTTTAATACAGAACATTGCATTAATATGGTAAGGTTAAAAAAAAAAAAAAAAAAAAAAAAAAAAAAAAAAAAAAAAAAAAAAAAAAAAAAAATAAGTGATAATATAAGTGTTATTACATTAAGTATAAAAAATTGATGAAAGTGCCCTTTAAGAAGCGTAAAATATAAATATCACGAGTGTTTACTTCAATAGATTAAATGTTGTATTGTTACCTTTTGTTGTGTTTTAACTTACTACAATAAAAAAGTTTTTTTTAAATTTTGTAGTATATTAGTACATTGCAAAAGTAAATTATAATTTATTTAAAATTTTATAATTTTAACGGTAGTTTTATAAATTTTATTTTTAGGTGATCTACAATTCATCGGGTCAATTGATTTGTGCTCTTCGTTAGTGCACATTATACTCTAGGACCGAATCAAACCTGGTCCCTTCCTGCATGTCTGATGAGTACCCCAAAAAATATTTTGTAATAAATAAACCGTCACAACAATATACTTATTACGAACCTAGAGCACAGTTTAAAAAGACATTGAATAATACAACCTTGTAAAACATTGACTTGTTATTCCCTCTAAAAATTTTATGACCTTTTACCAATAGAAAGATTTCTTCAAATTAGGTGAAAATTTATTAAAATTTGAAGAAGGTCTACATGTATAAACTATAATGTTATTCCTTACACAATAGTTGTTTGTGTTAAAATAAAATTTTGATTAGTATTGAATTAACTTAACAAATAATTGTAATCCTCATATAAATAACAAGCCCCACAAAAAAGTGAAGTGAAGATTGACGTTGATGGTATTTTTATGTTTTGGATCGCCGAATCCGAATCCGGGGTTAGTTTGACCCCAGAGGTCAGGGTCGAGAGCATTTCAAGGTCAAATATGCAAAATTTATCGCAACCAAATATATACAAATTATTACAGTGTATATTAATTTTTTAAGGTCCTAAATGCCAATCCATGGTCAGTTTGACCTCATCAAATTTGGTTCGATTTGACCCCATGAGGTCAGGGTCGAGAGCATTTCAGAGTCAAATATGCAAAATTAATCGAATCCAAATTTATACAGATTATTACAGTGTATACTTATGTTTTTAAGGTCGCTGAATACGAATCCGTGGTCGGTTTAACCTCATCATATTTGGTTGCGATTTGACATTGCAATATTCTAAAAAAAATTAAAGGTCTATAAAACTTGATCATGGTATCTTTATGTTTTCTGGATAGCTAAATCCGAATAACGGATCAGTTTAACTCCATCAGGTCAGAGTCAAGGGTAAATAACAACCAAAATTGATGGGGTCAAACTGACCACGAATTTGTATTCAGTGACTGCGAGTAATTTTGCAGATTTGACCTTGAAATGCTCCAGACCTTGACCTGATGGGGTCAAACGAACCCCGGATTTGAATTTAACGATCCCAAAAACCTAAAGATACATTAGTCAAGTCTTTCGGGGCTGTGTTATCAACGAATTACATCCAGCTGGATTATTCTTCTTTGTCCGCAACATAATCCTTTACATACTTTTAAGAAGTAATAAATTCATATTTAAAAAAAAAAGTTTAAACATTTATTAAAAACAACTTTAAATTAAGCCCCTAAAATAAGCACAACGATTCCAGTTTTTAAGATAAACATTTCGAGTTTAACTCAATGATTATAAGAATTTTGTTACAGAAGCCAGTAGTTGCTTGTTGACCTGAAGCTAATTTCTCTAATACCTACACAACTTGCAAAACATTGTCGAGGGTAATTGATTTTAGACAAATTAATGACCAGGGCAGGGATTCTGTAAAAATATAAGGAAAGACAATGTCAAAATAGGGATCACATGTCCTTGTTGCCCTTAAAGGTAATTCATAAGTTTGTCACTGTTTTAAAAGAGAGAGAAGAGAGAATTTAAAGGTTAAAAGGCATATGTCAAGATATTTGACTTTCTAGTGGTTTTTATTTAAATTCAGGCTTTATTTTTAAGAATAATATAGTCAAATTTTGTTGGGTTTTATTTTGTTTTTTCCAAAAGGGGGTCTTTATTTTAAAAAACGTTTTTCCCCACTTGGGATTACAAATAAGATGTTTTTTAAATTTGGTTTAAAAATTTTCTATAAAAAAAATTTTTTTATAAATAAAAATTTTAGAATTTCCCTTTTTTGGGTTTTACCTAGCCCTTGAAAAGGGTTTATTTTATTTTTGGGGAAAAGCTTAAAAATTTTTTTCCTGGGGTTTTTGGGGTATTTTTCAGAGCTGATTTCCCGTCCTATATGACTTTCCTTTAAACCTGCAGTCGTTTTAAAAGCAAAAAAATTTCGTAAGGGATGCCAGTTCATTAATTGCCGAAACCCATAGGGATTTTTGCCCCATACCGAAAAAAACAGGATTTTTTGGTCTTATTGTTAAAAATTTCCCGGGAGTTTTAAAAATTTCCCCTAAAGAAATTTTTAAAACATAAAATTTTGCAACTTTTTTTTAAACCTAAAAGGGGATTATTTACAAATTTTAAAAAAAAAATATTTTGGGGAGAAAATTTAAAATAATTGGCTTTGATATGATTTTAGTTAAAATGCTTTTTCCCCAATTTAGGGTTTGGGGCCCTCTGGGATTTCCGAAAAGTCTTTCGGGGTTCCCCGGGTTTGTTTTTTAGTCCTTTTTTAAAATTTTGCGGGGGGAATTATTTTTTAAAAATTATGGTAAAACCTTGTTAAAATTTCCCGAATTTTTTTTTAAAAAATTTTTTAAAAATTTTTTAAATTTTTTTTTCCCCTTGGGTTTCTCCGTTTTAAAATGTTAATTTTTTTTATTTCATTTTATCAAAGGGGAAGTTATTTTCCCGTTATAAATCCCCTTAATTACCCTCTTAACGTTAGTTAAAAAAGAAATGAAAAAAATTTTAATGAAAAAAAATTTTTGGATTTTAATTAAGAGGTTGATTTTTTGGGTTACCCAATTTTTTTTTTCTAGGAAACAATTTTTAAAATATAAAAAATTAAAATTTTAAATTTTGGCCAAAAGAATTTTTTTTTTAATAGCAATTTTTTAAAACAAATAATATTATGATTTTTGGCAGGGAAAAAGGGAAATTTTTTAAATTCAGAGCAATTAAATTTTAAAAGGGTTGCTTTAACAAAATTTGGCGCCCCTCCGGAAACAACCCCTTTGAAAATTGTCATTTTCCCCCCATTCTTTTTTCCCCCTTTCCCCTAAGCATGCTGTCAACATTGCAAAAGAATCGCCAGATTTGGAGATTTTCCGACGGTTGGAATCGTTTGGTTTTTGTCGAATAGTTTCGGATCTTAGCAGTGCTGCCAACATCGCGCAGTTTATGCAGCGTTTTTATTTCCAAAGATGTTCATAGGATCAATTAATAGATCCACACATATTTGTCCTTTGTAGCGATGACTTGGACAAAATGTCAAGCCTCGTCCTTGAATATTTACTAACAGTACCATCTACAAGTTTGAAAGCTAAAAGAGCCTTTTTTCGGCGGATACATTTGCGACCAAATTTAGATCGCGCTGAAGTGACTTAAATTTAAATACATTGCTGTTTTTAACATCATTTTTTTATTAACTGAAACGTAAGTGTTAGATTTTTTTTTGCTTTTTAAAAGAGTTTTAAGTGTAACTTAATTTTTTACTTATTAGTCCTATAATACGATAATGTTATATTTTAATTAAAAATTGTTATTAGGGTTGATTATAGAATCTCTGGATACCGAGATCCTAGGATTTGGCTTTTATTCCGAAATTTTTAAACGAAATGCCAATCCCGAAAATTAAAAACCCTTCTTTTAATACCAAGTCACACATAGCGATTAATAATGAAGTTAAGGTGTTAAAAATCTTATACAGGTCTAAAAAAATAATGGCTTCTTTAAAAATTAAATACACTGTATATATTTATTCTATGGTCGGATGATAAAGTACCAAATATTACAGTACTTTTCACACTGAAATAGATAATATCGTACATGAAACAAGATCTTTAATTATGCAATTAACATTCAACTCAAAGATATAATAAAACGTAGTCAAAGACCAAAGATACATACATCTCAAACGTAGTGAAATTATCTAGATATAATCAACACCCCAGTCAGTATTAACTAAACTCTACTGCATACAGTTATGAATAGCTGTAAAAAGTTAGACAAACATTTATTGAGTGAAGAATACTTAACTTAAACTAAGTGCTGAAGAATACTCTGTAAGTCGTTTCATTTAATTAAGTTTACTTTTTAAGAGGCAAATAGTCGGAATGAGTGCCTTTTACCTACCCTTTATTTAAACTTTATTTTACCTTTAATTGATAAATGTCGAAAATTATCATTACATAAATAATTTTCCTGATGGACAAAACTGAATTAGAGGTTCTTTATTTTTGTTCATTATTTAATTACTCCTTAAGAAATCTTCAGTAAGAGAAAGTGATAATTGGAACTATTTTTGGTAACTGAGTTGCAACCGTGGTATAATATTTGCACGTTTTTAGTTGTTTTCTATAAGAGATTGGAAAAAAATCGGCTTAGGTTTATGTGATTTGCTTTAGTGTTTTTTTATGTTTTTGTATCAAATCTTTAGGAAATATTTGTAAGTAATTTGGTAAAATATTCTTTTTGTATGTATTATGTTTGCAATTGACCTGCATTTTAGTAAGAAAATTGATCATCAAATAAAACAATTTACAAAACTTTTAGTCTTATGGAATACCAAAAATGTTTTATTAACTTTACTTTTATTAAAATTATGATTTTGAAAGCTGCCGTCTAGCCGAAGTACATCTAAGTTTATTTTTTAAATATACGATTTGTAGGAAAAATTTTCAAGTGATTTTCCATTTAACTCAGTTTAAAATTGTTGATACAAAAGAATTATTAAATATTTCCTTCACCATTTAGACAAGAAATATTGTATGGGAAATTTCCTAAATAATAATATCTATTTTTTTTTAATTTCTTTAAGTCTTTTTTTATTTTTATCTGTGTCAAATAGTAAAAGTTGAAATCTTTTATACGACAACTCGGCAGCCTAGGGATTTGGAGCCGGCAAAAATATGTATGATAGAATTACCAGATCGAAATTAAAACAATGAACGTTATAATGCCTTTATGCTTTTAATCTTTTGTTGCCTTAAATCTTTTTTTAGCAGAAACCCTGATTAAAGACTCGCCCCTCAGACAAAGAATGATTTATTTAGATATACGGGTTATTATTCCTTTTTCATCTATATCTACGAAAAGAGTTCATTAATTATAGATCCTTTTTCAGTTAAAATTCCACTGTTTTTTCCCTAAATTCTTCTTCGGTCCGTCTTCTTTGGGTAAATTTTCTATAAATTCATGTAAAAGGGAGATCTGGATTATCGTATGGCTGTGTCAAGAATGATACTTGTTTTGACGTGTACTTTCTATGAAAGTATCTTTTACAATGTTCCATATTCAGTTTTGGTTGGGGTGGGGCAATACTATATATGATTATACGTCGTTCTTGTTTATAGGGTATTTTTTAAGTAAATATAAATTTTTCAACAATCAATGTGTATTATATATTATTTTTATAAAGAGGCTTATTCAAAACAAAAAATAATACATAGTTGCTATAAAGAATATACAATTTTAAGTGGCGATGTTACCTAGTCAGGCAGTTTAATTATATTTTTATTATTAGTAAAAGTAACTTCTTAATATCCTTCAAATAGATTAATTAAAATTTTTGATGTTTATTTTAAATATGGCAGAAAAACGGATTCGCTCATGCACATACTCATGTCTAAGTACTAGAGTAACGTGGGTGCCGAGTTTTTGCGATATTTAACCTATTTTTCCCTAGTTCCGTCAACGTTGTCCAAGCACTGAAACATGGAAATGTTGCATTTTACAGCACCTTTTAGACAACGCGGTAATGCCACCACGGACGTTCTTTTAAATAACTACTACCCTGATATGTCTTTTCAGCTAGAAAATGCACCCGAGTCGCATGCGTGAAAAGGAGATACTTTATCCACTATGCTATCAAGGAAACATTGCATTTACTTTTCGTGTGAATCTATGAACCTTATCCAACATTTGTGATATTCAAATATTATTTGCAAAATACTTAATAACTAATCAAATAACATTTTTTTATTAAATGTATCTTACTACCTTGCTATTGTTTGCTTTTATAAGATCTACCTAAATTTCTACGATCTACCATTAAATTCCTCTCAATATGTGTCACACAAATTGATAAAGTTCTTAATCATATTACAATTGACAATTTAAAATTTTCGTAAACAACTAAAATTAAAGTAATTTTACAAAAGATCTTGCTATACTATACAGGGTGTTATAACAGACTTCTGATGTCAAAATAGATCGACTTTAGATATCATAGTTACATCTAAAATTGCTTCACTTAGCCTAAAAGCGTCAGTAATTTACAGAGATATTGATACTTCTTAAATTTTTTTGAAAACAAACTAATTAACTAATGTTTTTTGATACACCTATAGTTAGACAGCAACTTTTTTAATAAATAATTAACTATCTACTATAAAAAGAAAGTAAAAGTTTATACAGGGTGTCCTGATAAGGTCGTCCTCCGGCGATATTCTTGAGAACCCTTCATCGCATAGGTTTCAGAAAAAAATATTTATAGTAAATCCAATCTCGAGAAAATGCTGAAAATTAGTTTCAAGTTTCTAATTCCACCGCTAGAGGGCGTAAAATTTAGAACAAAATTAAAAACATGGATACTTAAAAATATGCCATATTAACTTACGTTGTTGATAGTTTTCTCACAAACTATGTAATATAAGAAAACTTTTTTCTCTCAAGCGTTTTTTCCTAACATGTCAAATTTAGGAAGGAGGAGGACCAAATGTACATTTAAAAAAATTTAATAACTTTTTTTCGGCTTAACCGATTCTGATAAACTAGGTCTCGTTTGAAAGAGCCCATACCAGATCTTAAGATAAAATATTGGTATAATTAATTTATTTTTTTGTTTTATCCCTAAAGACTAATTTGTGTGGAAGTTATAAATTTTGTCAGTTTTTTCAAAAAATTTAAGTATATAATTTTCATAAACCCATTAGGAAGAGCATTAAAAAGTAAAGAAACTGGTGAAATCGCATTTCGATACCTTGATTAATTGTTAATTAGGTGACATTATGACTTAATATTTTCTCTGATTTTCTATATCGTTAACGTTATGGCACAAGGTTATTGCAACCCTGATTACATTATACGCTAACTAAATAAATGTATCCAAAATTTTTTTAAGCCCATAAACACCTTATACGGACTCAACCGTTTTGCCTAAAAAAAATATTATATCCTTGCGAACAATAATAATTAACTGTAATAGTAAAATAATAAAATATTATTTAAATAAAACATTACTTCAACAAATGTGCAAAATAACCTCCATTTTGCAGAATACGCTTATTATCATGAATGCATAAATGCAGTTTTACTCTATTAAATGTTCTTGTTGTTGTCTTGCAAAAAAAAATTTAGGAGCAAGCCAGACCTATTTAAAACTAAAGAATGGGGTAGCCATTATACCAGTTTATTATTTCTTCTTCTAACTTATTGCTGACGCTCACTACTGGTATATGTTTTCTGGCCTTATATATAGAGGCTGGAAATTCTAATCGCATAAACTCCAATATTTCGACCCTTACTTTGCTTAAATTTAAATGTTATTGCAACCCAGTTATTAAAACAATCATTTTTAAAAGAGTTTTTCCTTATTCCTTTATTAAACTAAACTAACGTTTGCAAAAAAATGGCCTAATCGACAAAAAATATTGAAGGTTTAAAAATATTTAAATACACTCAGTACCGAAACAAAATATATGGGATATTGATAAAGAAAATCATTATTGGAATCGGCAAATCAGGTACGCTGTAAAAAAAGCAACGGCGATGACTGTTGCTTTCTCTTTCTAATGCGACCACGCTTTTAAAGCTTTGCTTTGTCCCTCCAGGAGTATATGCTCTAAGATTTATACAGACGAAAATGTAAATTATTTATATTTTTTGAATCAAAACGTATTATTATATCTTTATTAACTAATTTTTCATATATTTCAATGCAAACACAAATTCCTGTAATAGTTAATAAAAATCACTTTAAAATTGATTCACAGCCTATAAAAATGACTTGCAAGTTTTTTTAGACACAGCTAAATCATGGCATATTCATCGATACGAAAAATGTTGAGTATTGATAAAAACAAAAAAAAATAAAGTTAGATATAAAAATATATATGTCAACAATAAAATATTATCTAATCTTAATATAAGGTTATTAATGATTATGTAAATTTTATCGGTCAATTATTAATGGAACATTTAAAATTTTTGATACACTTTATCCGGTTTTATTAGACAAAAATATATTTTTATTGTTTACATTTATTTACCTAAAAAAATATATAAATCGAATTTAAAAGTTTACTTATGCGCATAAATGAGATGAACTTTATAAATTTTTGAATAAAAACCAGAAAAATGGGGCTATTAAAGCGTAAAATAACACTCTTAAAAATGTGGAATGGTTACAGTTACAAAATGTATACGAATTCTCCATAATATTGTGTAATTATTTTGGATTAAGGGATAATTAGTTGGGCCCCAAAAGTAAACAAATTGTACATAATAAGCCTCAAAATTATTACAAAATTTTATGTAGAACTAGTACACATTTTGTTACTGTAACCCCACATTTTAAAATTGAATTATTAGACTAGTATACAGATTGGCTAACCTTGATCTTGGGATATAATTTACGTGTAAGGGAAAGGGATATAAATAAGAATAACTAAGTGAAATACGTTACACCTATTTATTTATTATGGTTGTTGAATGTTATCCCCTACTTACAATTTAATTGGTTTGAAGGGGTAATGTTTCAATTTAATTGGTTTGGACTGCCCTTAGATGGAAGGTGGTAGCGTCGTAGAGAATATGCTCCTTGCTTGATAGGCATTCTCTGTCCCGCTTTTATATACAATATTTTTTTTATTGGTTACCTATTTTGCTTAATTAAAGAACGTCTAAACGTGTTTAAATCCAACTTTCAAACACACGCATATTTTAAAAGTTACCATGGTACATCAAACAACAACACGAGAAAAGTGAAGTCTAAGATGACATTGCCAACTTTTAACCTAGCATTTTGGCAAATGCCAGGCATTTTAAAGAACAAAAATAACCTGACATAAGTACCTTATGACGTCAAATAAAATATAACTACAACAGATGTTTCAAAAGCAATTAAAAAAAGCGTAAAGAATTCTTGGATAACTGTTCTTTAAAATACTGGCTCTATTTCAAGAACTCCGGCCACGCAGTCTTGCTCAAAAAATCTTGCGTAAAGACCTTAAAGGTATGGTTCCTTTCACGCGGCCGTCGCATGCGACTGTCGCAATGCGACTAACGCATGCGGCAGCCGTTTAATCAGGTGGTTTCTTAGGACCGCGGCTCAAACTCGCGATAGCAAAATTATTAGTGTAAAGGAAATAATCTTTGGTAAAAGTCGTGATGGATGATCTAGCATTACATTTATTAGTAGAAGAAAAAGAGGATGACGAAATACACCTAAAACATAGAAATGTCCCTAAAAATCCAATATTTAGGAAAAGACGCAATGAGGGTTGTTAATGATGAAGTAAAATTTAGAGAATATTTTAGACTAAATAAAGCACAGTTTAATTTTATTCTTTACTTAATAAAAGACAATATAAAGTCCAAACCATACAACAGAGTTCAGTATTCAATAACCCCAGAAGAAATATTAGCCATTGTATTAAGGTAAATATGTACAGGGTGTCCCAAATTTAAGCCTTATCATTAGGATCTCGGAAAGTTGAAGAGATACGAGGTCGGTAAATGGAGGCAAAGTTGCGCAATTTAATGCTAATCAAAATGCCACCTTAGAAATTTGAAAATTTCGAATACTTTCAATGACTTTAAAAAAAAAAACGATTATTCGCGATTTCGTTTTTATTTTTTTCTATTACTATATTTGAATAGATGTAATAAAATAAATTTTTCTTTCCTATTGCTACTTTTTCTGTTCTACAAGATAGTTTGATTAGATTTATACATCGAGGTTTCGTTTTTGAGCTGCCATCATCAACTGTTTTTTTTTAAATACGGACCTGGATTTTTTTATTATTAGGAGCGTTTAAGTTCCCAAAACCAATAGTGTATATATTGGCAATTTCCATAAGAAACCATATGTTATAGAGAGAGAGTCAGACAATAGATTTTTGGCAGGATCTTAGGAAAACATTAAACTGATTTTTTCGAATAAGTGCGATACATCATTGGATTTGGAATCTAAAAGCTCGTAAAATACGTAATAAAAAATGTAGGATCTTATTTAAAAAATTAAGTTTTAATTTTCATCAAATAAAAAAAACACCGAAAATTCAACACAAAACAACACAAACAAAATATCAGACGCACACACGACTGCTTCTTCAGCATCGTCGCAGCAATGCAATTGTTGACAGCGGATGCATACGACGGTCGCTCGGAAGAAACCAGGCACATTTAAAAACATAAGTAGAAGTGCTTTGCGGCTAACGTAGTGCATCAGCCGCATGCGGCGGCCGCGTGGAAGGAAACATACCTTAATATCCATATATACTCTAATATACTCTATTATCACGCTTCCAAAGAAACGTAGACCCAAAGTTATTATGAATTGATCTGTATAACTAATACAAATTTTGTATTAAATTAAATAGATTTTTATTATATATTGTGAAGCAAAAAGAATACTAATAACATAAGAACCGCCATAGGCCTTTAAAAATATGTGTAGGGATAAATAATTGCAGGGGAAACACTTTTTTTATACGAGCTTTAATTTGGTTATTTAAAATCCTTCTTTTAAATTTTTCTTTAAAATGCTAATTTTTCCCATTACCACAGGACAAATTTTTAATAGGTTCAATTTTGGTTGTGGATTAAGCAAACCTAACTAAGTTCTTCACATATGAGTAAATTTTCCAAATGGTGTAAAATTTTTAGCAGGCACTGTCTTATTTTTTATTTTAAGGTAAGCGATGGGTAATTTATGCGCTATATATAAAAACGATTTGTAATACACAAAAATATTTACAATTTTCCCATTCATGTTTACATTAACTGATAACGAACAAGTTTAATGGCAAACGCGCTATTTGGCTACCTTCGTACGGAATTTGTTCAGTTGCTAAAAATATTTTTAAATTTGAATATACAGGGTGTGGCAGCATAACTTCCTTTTTTTAAAAAATAATAAAACGCATTGTCTGAATCAGAAAATTTTAATTTGGTTTTTACAACGTTGGTACATACCTAAAGTTTTGTTTCACATAGCTTTGAAGAGAAAATCACGTAGGTGACGTCCCCCATTCTCAATACATTGAGTAAACCGATTTCTGGCGCGGCAGCATAACTTTCTTTTTTGATCAGAAGCGATTTGCAATGGCCGGCAAGATCTCCCGATTTATCCGCTTGTAATTTTTTATAGGGTGTTTTGAAATTCCATGTTTATGTAAACCGTCCAACGACCCTTTAAGATTTAAAAAACAACATTCAGAAAGAAATTGCCAACATAACGCCTGCTATGCTTAAAAGAGTCATGAGAAGCGCCAGAAATTGGTTTACCCAATGCATCGAGATTGGGAGACGTCACCTACGTAATTTGCTCTTCAAAGCTATGTAAAAGAAACTCGGTCGCGGGCTTCGGTCCCTTTTTTTTATCTTGGGACAGTCCACGAAGGCTGATGGCTAAGTACTAACGTACCATGGGTGTCTTAAGTATGGTGAGAGGGAATTTATTTATATGGGATTTAAATATTTAGAGATTGGGAGGAGAAGGAAAAAAGGATTAAACGACTCTTTGTTCTGCAGAACTTGGCCGCTCATATGTAAGGGATGAGCATTGGCTGACTTTTTTCGAGACAGCGAACATGACTGTGCTTTCGAGGCATTAAACTGAACAAGATTTTTGGCGCCCCAATCCAAGATAAGTTTTAGGTCTTGTAAAAGAGATATCTGCATTGATCTGCGCTTGTTTTACAAATCAGAATCACATGGTGGCTTAAGAAATTAAATTCTAGAGTGGAGGGTACTATAGTCAGCAAAACTATTAATGGGATTGATTGTGGAAGAGAGAAGATCGTTATTATGTAGAAGAAACAGCGTGGATGCCAGCACTGAGCCCTGGGGCACCCCAGCATTAATTTGGTAGAAGCTGGAAGAATGACCATCTACAGTAACTGATATACGTCGATTAGAAAGAAAACTGGAGAGCCAAGAGCAAAGCTTAGGTGGAAGACCGTAAGAAGAAAGTTTCTTAAGAAGCCCATCATGCCAGACCTGATCGAAAGTTTTGGATATGTCAAAAGCAACGATCTGGGATTCACCAAGAAATTCAAGGGACTTGTTCAGTTGTGAGAGACAAATGAAAAAAGATCAGCTGTGGATCTACTGTGACGAAATCTATACTGTCTATCATGTAAGATCTTATGTTTTTCAGATACTCTAAGATTAGGGAATTAATGAATGTTTCCATTACTTTTCAAACAACAGAAAGAAGAGATAGGTATATAGTTAGAGGGGAGAGTTTTGGATCTGTTTTTGGGGACAGGTTGCACACGTGCAGCTTTCCAACTCTCCGGGAAAATGCCCGTGTCGTAAGAGATTCGAAAGGGGCGAGTTAGGATGGGTGCAAGCTCGGGAGCACATTTTTTAAAGAAGATTACTGGTATGCCAACCAGCCCAGATGATTTTTTATTATTCAGAGAAGGGAAAAAATTTATATTGTCAATTATATTTTAAAATACAAAAATTAATAACGGGGCAAACAGCCAAATAATTAAGAAGGCGGACTCTCAATTCCTGGGTTTAGGACCGTCAACCGCAATACTGGGAAGGAATGAGATATTGAAGTATTGGTATTTATTTGATATGTAACTATATAAAATTAATAAAGACTTTTAAAGAGATAGGAAGTCAAGTCGGCAATCCGCCCAATTCTCCACATATAAATAAATTTTTCAAATGGTTTAAACTTTTTAGCAGGCACTGTATTATATGTTATTTTAAGGTAAGAGATAGGTAAGCTATGCGCTATATATAACAACGACATGTAATGCACAAAAATATTTACATTCTTTCCATTTATGTTTACATCAAAGGATAATTAACAAGTTCAATGGCAAACGCGTTACTCGGCTATCTTCGTACAGAACTTGTTAAATTGCAAAACATTTCTAAATTTAAATGTTTTTGACCTTCGGCATTAATCCTATTATACAAATAAAAAAACTGCATATGTGTTAAAAATAACAGTATTATATTACCTATAGCAGTGGCTTTTGCCATTTTAATTAAAGCACTACACAAAATCACAAATTTCACAAATGAATACTTTATTATTTATTAAAAACCACAACATGGTAAACTAAAATTCGACATTAGTTAATTAATACGTTGTAAAGATAAATATACCATAAATCAAATGGGATTACCGTGGGACCATATTTTCAAACACTTCAAAGTAAAAACCATAGAAGTTGATGCAATTGCTTTTTTACTTTTGTGTTTTAAAACATACCAGCCCAGGGCATGTCCATATGTTTGCTGATTGGTTTAAATGTTGTATGTACACAATAAAAAGTGATCATATCGTTTAAATGAATATTCAGTGGTTATAATAATTTCAAATTATACGAATTATTGGGTAACTTATTTGTACAGGGTGCTTCTAAAGCAGTTTTAATATTTTAATCTTTTGCACAGGTAATAATAGAAGTTGTCAGCTGAATCTCATCGGGAGTCATCCTCCGCTGGCCCAGAAATATTTTAAATACTTTGTTTGGAAAATAAATACCTCAATTTGCTATTAAAAGTAAAAAAAAATAAATTCTATTAAGAAGGCGTTTCAGAGCTGTGACGTATGCAGAAATTTATTGCTGTCAATTCTACCTATTAATATTTATAACATTTCTTTTTTCAAAAACTGCCAAAGGGTTAATAATTCTTTTTATTTTTAGCTTATAAAAATATTTAACATAATCAATTGTCCATTTATCCATTTAAATTTTACATTTTTATAGCGCCCGTACAAGGTAAGTTAAGATTTACACACTTGGTAATTCCGAAGCAAATAAATTTTGGTAGGCGAATTTTTTTTATTTAAATAAACATAGAAGTTCAGCAAATATGAGGGATATTCCTAATATGTTAATAAACTAAAAAACTAAACGTAATTGTCATTACAGTGTCTTAATTTTTTTATACCCTATATATTTTCATTTGGTTTTAACCTAAGTAGTTTTCCTTCTTCCTCTTGTTCCTTCCTCTTTTAGTTTTTATTTTTTCTTTTCTTTCTTTTTCCCCTTTTTTTCTTTTCTTTTCCACTAGGCTAAAATTTGAAAATAATGATGATAAAACACCTGAAAGTAAAGTATTCCGGAGGTAAAATACCCCTCCATTTGGATCTCAGGGCGAGGGGTGCATTTGGGGGGCTACCATCGAAAAGTATGATATCAATCACAAATATATGTAGGCTTAACTCTGTCGTTGACTCTGGTTACCGTTATCTTCAATTTTCCAAACCCACATACTGTTTCTTACCGAAACTCAAATAAGTCCCACAACATCAACCAGGGGGTTGGGGGTCCAAGGTTATGAACTCATTTCATCTTTTCGAACCCCCAGAGTTTCTAACCTCGAATCGGGTGGGCATGATATTCTTTGACTTAGTTAAGATTTTCAACCAAATTCATCTCCTGTATATACGATCACCATCTGACAATTCCCACACCCAGTTTTTTGGTTTCCTTTCAATAAAGTTTAACACTATTATTTTCGAGTTTTCATTGGCCAAAGTAATTGTCCTCGGGGATTTTAATGTTCATAATAAAGACTGGCTAGGTTCTACAAAAACTGGCACAAGGCAGGGAAGCCGAAAATTTCGCAATCAGTAACTCGCTCACCAATTTAATAATAAAACCTACCTACTTTCCTAGGTTTCTCACCCATAATTCTAACCCTCAAGATCTCTTTCTTACTTCCACCCCCGAACTCTACCAAGCATCAGTAACTGCTCCTCTTGGTCGCTCAGATCATGGTTTGGTCACCGTATCATACTTCACACATTCTCAGGCAACGGAATGCATGCCGCCACGAACCGTCTGGCACTACAACTCGGCCGACTGGGATGGTCTGAGAGATTCTTGCCACCTACCCTTGGAATCCTGCTTTTCTACTTAAGATCCTTCCGAAATATGTAAACAAATCACCGAAACAATTTAACTAGGCATTGAGACGTATATTCCTCATACCAAAAATGACCCCATAACTCCGAATCACAAACCGTGGCTTTCTAAATCCTGTGACAAAGCCAGACTTTTAAAAATTCAAGCCCACAAAAATCAGAACCCTAGTACTGACAAGCGATAGGCTAGCATCGAAGCAATAAATCAGTATGATCAGACAATCTCATAGGCAAAAGCTTTAACAATCGTATAAAAGATTAAGTTCTCTCTTCCTCGAATGGCAGTAAAGCCTTTCGATCCTTTATAATATTAGTAAAAACTTCTACACAAATTCTTTTCAGTCCTTATATTTGAAAATGAAATTGTTTCAACCTCTGAAGGAGAATTAGAACTATTTGCCAAACAATTTGCTGCCAGTTCTACCCTTGATCCTCCTATTAATCTTTTTCTTCCACAGTTGCCCCTGTTCCTCGTAAAATGTCCGATTTCTTTTTTTAAAGTCAAAAAGGTCAAGCGTATTATTTCTTCTCTTAATACTAAAAAATCGTCTTTCGAATTTCTTACGACACGGGCATTTTTCCGGTGAGCTGGAAAGCTGCACGTGTGCAACCTGTATCTAAGGATGCAAAACTCTCCTTTTTGACTATAGACCCATATCTCTTCTTTCTGTTGCTTGCAAAGTAATGGAAAAATTCATTAATTTCCAAATCTTAAAGTATCTTGAAAAACACAAGATCTTACATGATAAGCAATATGGATTTCGTCACAGAAGATCGACAGCTTTTTTTCCCTTTGTCTCACACAACTGGAACAAGTTCCTTGAGTTTCTTGGTAAATTCCAGATCGTTGCTCCTGACATATCCAAAGTTTTCGATCAAGTCTGTCATGATGGGCTTCTTAACAACTTTCCTTTTTACGGTCTTCCACCTAAGCTTTGCTCTTGGCTCTCCAGTTTCCTTTATAATCGACATATATCAGTTATTGTAGTTTCTACCAAATTAATGCTGAGGAGCCCCATGGCTTAGTTCGATAGTACCCTTTGCTCTAACATTTAATTTATCAAGCCTGTCCATAAACCTGATCTGGAAATTAAGCGTTTATGCCAAATTGAGTGTCTCTATCAAAACTATTTCTTGCGAAAAAATCTGCCAATGCTCATCCGTTAAACATAAGTGGCCAAGTCGTTTAATTTCGTCGGCGTTACTTTTGAAAATAACCTCAACTGGCAAATCAGCTCTTAGGTTATAAAAATTAGGCACCTTGAGCTTAAAATTATATAAAAAGATATTATTGTCTCTAAATTACCATTGGAAAATGTAATTGTTTTAAACTTTCTATATTTTTACCAGTGTACATAAAATACAAAATATTTCTAATGTGTATGACGCAATAAAATAAATAAAATTTGCTTATCAAGTGTTCTGTGATACCAATTTTAGTATAACAGTATTCCTCAAGGTTCCACTGCAATACTAATA
Organism: Listronotus oregonensis; assembly: GCA_019359885.1. Taxonomy (NCBI): domain Eukaryota; kingdom Metazoa; phylum Arthropoda; class Insecta; order Coleoptera; family Curculionidae; genus Listronotus; species Listronotus oregonensis. Next base: position 135,221 of record JAHBCN010000723.1, read on the forward strand.
TTCCATAATTATTTTTTATACATTAAATTGTATTCTTGACGGCACCAAACAAACTGTTCTTTAATGTGCCGGGTGTCCAAATAAAAAAGGACGCCGCCTGTATCTCGGAAGTTGACAGTTGTCAGTTTCACTCCAATTTTAAATAAATAAACTGCTAGCATGTTATATGCTACTTCATATGAAATTCTCATTTTTATGCAAATTAGATTCCAATTAGGCCACACCTATTTAATAACTTTAAAAATGATTCTTGTCATTTTCCATTCCTTTGTTCTTGTTTTTATTTCCGAGCCTTTTTGACCAATATTTAAATTAGAGTTAAAAAATGCTCCAATTACGGCATTTTCATGTTTTTGATCGTTCATTCTGTTCTCTAGTGGATGCAATACAAACTTTTAAGTATTTTCCAGATTTTTTTTTACTTTGCAGTAATTATTCGTTTACTGTCACAAAGACTGTTTATCATTTGAAAAACAGGTTACTTTGAAATAACTCGAAATCGAATGCAGATATAAAAACGCGGTATTCGCAAGAGTTTAGGTATTTTTTTCTCTTTTAAACCTACATTAAAAAATTATAACATCGTATTTAACTTTCTTGAGTACCCGCTTAAACAATATTTACTAAACCATGTAGGAGATAGAGCTATTTAAAAGTTACCTTCATTATTAGAAATACGACAGAGTCCCTAACCAAACTGATGCAGAATTGGTAAGAGTTTTTGCTGATGTTATCAAAATTGTACCTTATACTAGCTAATTTTGGAGAAATAATATATTTTTTAATTTACCGTTGCGGTTGCGCCATCTCGCGGTAGTTTAAGAAACGTAAAAATAATTTTCAGCTATTTTTCTTGACCACTTATACTTAAAATGTTTTCCCCAACGCTGTGCAATAAATAGTTTCCTATATACAGCCGGGGCCCTTTCTTATTTGGACAACCGGTACAGGTCGGATTAAGTGCTGCTCGCATGTCGATATCATAATTTCGTGATGCAACATATTATTTTTTTAAATATATTAAATCGTGATATTGGCAAATTCACGGCAATGGCGTTAAAACTTTAGATTAGATTAGATTATTTGAGCGGAGATGGCAAAAATGACCTCCACTACTGCAACCTTACAAGATTAATTGTGGTTTCTCCTATCGTTCTTTAGGGTACCTTGTCCAGGCCCATCTTCTTAACTAAACTCCAGAGTCTTAAAACTGACCACTCCATATATCTTGCCGGTTTTGGCTTTTTCTCACCAAACCTAGCAAACCTAAGCCTACATAGTGCTTCGCAGTGGCACCACACATGTACGGCTGTTTATTCAGCCTCCTGGCAGAACCTACACAGGCTATGAATTATTTCCATGACTGATCCGCTTTTGGCTAGGTCGTCGGCCTCTTCGTTACCTGGGTGGGCCTCGTGGCCTGGTATCCATGCTACCGTAAGTTTGTTTGCAAAGCCGACTTTTTCCAGGGCTGTATACAGTTCCTTACTAGTTTGGAAATAACTTTTGGAGAACTGATGGCCTTCAGGGCCGCTTAGCTCTCTGAGTAAATGACAATGTGCGTTAAATGTTTAGTTCGCTGTCATCATCTGAACGTTGGCGATATGGAGTATGCGACATTGCACCTCAAAAAACAGCACGTGTTTACAGTATTTGGAGCGATTTTTTAATTTGGTTTGCAACACAGTCATGTTTTCGTTCGACGTGGAATGACATCAGCAATACCCATATACCGGGTGACACAGCGAACCTGTAACAGCCCCTAACTTCTGTAATATTAAGATAAAAGTCGATATCGATATGTTTAATGGGGTGAATTTTCCTAATGTCTTTTAAATACTTATTCCTCAATCTCACTTAAGGCATCTTGGAAATCAGAGTTTTCCTCATCTGACATCGCCTCATTGCTTACAAAATTATTTTTAAGGTCACTTATGTGCCAATTTCCAAGATCCTTTCCAATTATATCTTTTAAGTTATATGAAACCTTCGATAATACCTTATTTACGATACAAGGAATGTACTTTGGTGCTAACTTGGCTGTAAAGTCATTTTGAGCATTAGATAAGAGGTAGTTCTTTTTCCAGAGTTTGTCTCCAGCATGATATTGGATGTCTCTTTTTCTTAAATTGTAATATTTTGCATTTTTATGATATGCCTGATATAATCTTTTTCTTACCTCCCTATATAATTCTGGTAGCTCTTGCATATCTTTTACATGATGTAATTTCTCATTAACTATTGGAAAATTTTTATAGGTACATTTCTACCAAATGTTAGAAACGCAGGGGCAAATTCCGTGACATCGTGTTTTGCCGTTCTTATAGCTTGCGCCACGTTATGAATGTGATTATCCCATTCTTTATGGTTATCGTGTTTGTATGATCTAATGCATCGTACTATGTCACGGTTTACCCGTTCTGTTTGGTTAGATTGTGGATGGTATCTTAAGTTATAAATGGTTTTTTGCACATCACATTTTTTTAGAAAATTCTTAAAATTGTTACTGGTAAATTGAGTGCCATTATCACAAACAAATATTTGTGGTACACCAAATATCAAAAATATTGAATTTTCTAAGAATTTTATAATGGCTGTTGATGTGGCATTAGACATTGGATGTATCCAAACAAATTTCGTAAACCAATCCACAACTACCAACACATAACGGTTACCCTTTTTGGATCTAACATATGGACCTAGTAAATCTGCCGAATACATTTGGCAAGGAAAGTTAATTTCTTTATATTCACCCATTAAACCTGGAGTCGCAATATTCGGACTATTATTTGCTTGACAAATGTCACACCCTTTAACATATCTATAAACATCTTTCCGCATACCAGGCCAGTAGTAAAGAGAAATTATTCGATATAATGTTTTAGTTATACCAAAATGTCCTGCATTTGGTTCGTCATGGCATAATTTGAGTATATCTCTACGGTTCTTAGTAGGAACCACTATTTTCCATTCTATTAGATTACTCTTTATACCATGTCGATTCGAAATATGTTTATAGAGTATATCATTCTCCACTCTAAAAGTTGGAAATAAGTTAGGGTTTTTAGATACCTTTTCTATCATAGATAAATACCATTTGTCAGGAACAATAGTAGATATATCTAATACAGAAACGTCAATATTCATAGCCTCACATACAATAGACCTAGATAACGCATCCGGAACCACATTCAGAGAACCCTTGAGGTGTATTACTTTAAAATCAAATTGGGAGATTTTTAGTGCCCATCTGGCTAATTTGCCAGTAGGGTTTGTAATATTTTGTAGCCACACTAAAGCTGAATGATCAGTGATTACCGTAAATGAATCAGCCTCTATGTAGCCTCTAAACTGCTCTATACCAAAAATCAAAGCCAACATCTTTTTTTCCGAGACAGAATATTTTCGTTGTTGTTTATTTAGGGTTTTGCTGGCATATGCCACCGGGTGTTCAAAACCATCATTTTCCTGAAATAATACTGATCCCATCCCGGTGTCACTGGCGTCTGTTTGGATAAAAAAAGGTTTGCTAAAATCAGGGCTTGCTAATATCGGGGCATTAGTTAACAGCTCCTTTATTTTATTAAAGGCATTGTCTGCCTCAGGTGTCCAAACTATAGGTTGTCCCTTTTTTTTACCTTTTAGTAAATCTGTAATTGGTGAGGCGACAGAAGCAAAATCCTTAATAAATCTTCTATACCAGCCGACTAGACCAAGCAATCTTTTTATTTCAGTGCTATTTTTAGGGGTATGCCTTTACAGCTGCCACTTTTTCTGGACTTGTTTTAAGACCATCCCTATCGACTACATATCCTAGGTAATTTAAAGAAGAGCGACAAAAATTACATTTTTCGAAATTGATGGTGAGATTAGCTTCTTTTAATTTTTTTTTAAACTCTTTTAAAATTTCTATATGTAATTCAAAGTTTGGTGTGGCTACTATCTAGATAAACAAAACAAAAATTTTCCAATTCCGGGCCCAATATCTGGTCCATTGCCCGTTGCATTGTGGCTGCGCTATTTATTAGGCCAAATGGCATGACTTTGTACTCAAACAACCCTAGACCTGGGACTGCAAAAGCTGTTTTAGGTCCGAAAAGTTATCTAGTGGAATTGATGAAATGCTTTGCGTAAATCAATAAAAGTAAGAAATTAGCGTCTCTAAGTTTGGACAATATAGAATCTATTCTAGGCATAGGATACGAGTCTTTAATCGTAACTTGGTTAAGTTTTCTTGCGTCATAACATATTCTATATTCTCCTTTATCTTTTTTTTCAACCAACCATAAAGGACTTCTCCAGGGACTCCTTGATGGTTGTATGATACCTAGTTGTAACATTTCCTCAATTTCATTTTTTTGGATATTGGTTCATTTTTGGTGACAGTTGATATTGTCTTTGACAAACAGGTTTAGCATCGCCTGTTTCGATACTATGTGAAATTACATTAGTTAAACCCAGACTTTCTCTTGAGTCAATAGTTTTAAATTGATGTATAATATTTTTCAAAGTAAATTCTTGTGTAGTTGATAGGTTTTCTCTACCACAAATAAAGTTGTTATTATCAATCATTGAAACTTCAGTATGATAAGTTAAGTTATTAAAATTAACATTTATTTTGTACATTTTTAAGAAATCAACCCCCAAGATTAATACTTGATTTATATTTGGTACTACCAATACTTTTATTGTCTTAGAAAGATTACATACTGTAATTGGTAAATAGGCATAATCCAAACAATCTTGCTGATTTCCATCAGCAGTAGATACAGAAAGACCTGGATCACAATGTATTTTAATGTTTAAACTTTTTAATAGTTTAAAACCATTGGATCCGATAATACAGCTATTTGAACCACTATCTATTAATGCAAGAATATTTATACTATTTACAGATACAGAAAGGTAAGGTCTATTATCGTTTAATTTTTTAGAAAAAATTGGACTTAGGTAAGAAGTTTTGCGTGAAAGAAATATTTTTACAAAGTCAAGCCAATTTTGCCATTCACTTCGCGAGGTATTTATTTCTTTCCCCTTTTGTGCATCTGATTTTTTGAAGTTCCCTGATTTCCAGGTTTTATTGGGGTATTTGTTGTCTGTATATTTTGACTGTTGGTGACGTTCACTTCGTGGTGACCGGCACCAGCTGGAAGTTTTTGAACATTTGGAGACAGTTTCCCTTATATAATTTTTTCTCCCACATCCAAAACAAAATAAGCCTTTTTGATTCTCTACAATTACTATAATTGTGACCACTTTTTCACAATTCCAGTGATCTAGGTATTCTCAATTCGAACATTTTGGAGCATCTTTCTTTTATGACTATTTGCGGTTGTATATTCTCCTAGAGTAAGTTATTATTATTACAAAATACAGCGCTTAAATCAGGTTCTAATAAACCCTCGGTATTTGTTTTTGGTGGTTTATATCTTTCAGACCAGGATTTGGATTCTTCCAACCGTTTACATAGCTTGTTTAAATCCGAAATAGTTAAGATATCTGTCAAAGCTAATTGATTTACGAAATAAGGCAATAAATTTCTACGGATTTGGTCAACACGTGTTTTTTCATCCGGTATATTAGATAATCTACGAAAAAGACCCTCCATTGTAGAAATAGATAAAGTTACTCTTTCATTTTCCCCCATAGTTCTATCTTGTATTTCTCTAAGCAAATCTTGTTCATAGAAATAAGGTAAAAAATCATCTTTTAGTTTTTCTATTAAATCATTCCACGTATTAAAGCTATGACGGTTGGTGATAAACCAAGTCCAAGCCTGACCCTCAAATAAGTCACCCGCAGACAAAAATAAGTCCTCATTAGATACGTTTCTACTAACTTTAAGCTCTTCAACCTTTTCAAGAAAAGAGGCAAGTGATTCATTATTTGAACCCGTAAAAGAAATATTCCACTTATATGGCGCTATAGATGATCTATTGGTTGATGAAATATTATGTAAATTTACTGATGCATAGGTATTGGTGGGTGTAGAGGTAGGCATTTCTGTGTTTGTGATAACACATATTTTACTGTCCAATTCACCCTCCAATTTCGTGATTTCACGTATTAAATGTTGTTTTTCTGTGATTTGTTCTGGCTCTATAGCCAATAATCTTTGAACTCTACCATGCAAATGGGTAAGTCTGTCTTCAATCTTTTTTTGTTCGTTTTGTGCACCAGAAAATTTATCAATCACAATAACTAAATCATTAAAAGTTTCGCGAGCACCCTGAATATCGGAGGCAAAAGGCTTATCGTTAGCAGGTTCTATAAAACTACGGTTAGTAAGTTCCTGTCTTAGACATCCACGAAGTAATTTTCTTTTTTCATCGACACTCAATTGAGTAGCGTTTTCTACATGTCTTAATTCTAATTCATAGGTAAGCTCATTTGCTTTTAAATTATTAACCTCCATTTCTATGGAGATCAGGTAAGGTATGAGTTAAGAACGGTAAGATACTAGTTAAGAAAGAAAAAACAAATAAGCTCACTTAGCTAGCCCCAAACCTAAAATACTTATCCTCTGAAGATATTCAAATAGTTGGCAATAAATAGATAAGGTAATTTCGATAAAGGATAGAATACAGGCTCTCAATAATTAATATTTCACAAATTTTGTGAAAGGATAAGATAAATTATAAAGTTTTCGATAATTAATATTTAAAAAAAACTTGAGTAAAGATAAAGCATTTAAGTTAAGTTAAGATATCCACCAATTCCTTTGCAAGCGAATCAAAATCAAAAAAGATCATTCTTTTCTTTTTGTTCACCACAAAAAGCCACGTTGGGCGTCACTGTAATTGTTTGGAAAAAAGGGCGTTGGGCACCACTTGTAAATTGTTATAAAAAGCCCACGTTCCACTAGGCTATATGAAACTCATCTCGGGTGAGGTTGTTGAAATTATAGCTTGGTTTGACTTTGAAACTTAAATTTTTTTTATGGGCGCCAGAAATCCCAAGGCACTATATAATTTAATGCGATAAATTAGGTAATTAACAAGTTATGAATTTAGCTTTAAAACTATCTTTTAAAGAGACTTTAAAATGCCTTGAAATTTCGTTTGCTTGCAAAGAAAGGGAGATAAAAAGATATTATAAATTACAAATAATTTATTAAAATTATAATTGTGTTCACAATATTTTAGTTCTTAAAAGTGAATCAATATTTTGATTGAAATTTGATATTATTAGACATTTTTACATATTTGAAACATCTTCAGAATGGCATAATGTGTTATTTGGATGTTTCACCTTTTATAAACTATGCTTTCTGTGTATGTATTGACTAGAGGATACTTCCCAGTGCAAGGCAGCTCTGTCCTGATGATGAAAGTTGTCTCTTGAGGTTAGAAGGATCTGACTGTGGAGACCTTGTTTTGGGATGCAGGGAACCTATGCCTGGAGTTCCTCGGATTGGCCTTTGTTGATTTGAAAGCTGTTGACTAGGTGTTATATCTCTTAGGTTCTTGACAGCCTGAGAGTTTCTTCCGCCATTGGATTTTGTTTTACATGTAAAAAGGATAAATGTCTAATTTCTAGTATAAAATTAGAATAAAAATAAGATATTCCAAGAACACTGGTAATAGTACATCAATCTCCTTGTTTTACAGATATGAAATAAGTTTATATCGGTAATAAAGTTACAGAAAATATATTATTAAGCTGAACGACAAATTATTTTATCTTAGTTAAGTAATGAACGGTTAAAAAAAAATAATAAAAATTATCGAGAATCTCTCTGTATTCTTCTCCTTATTCCAGGTAGAAGTAACCCAAATTCGGAAATAATATTCCAAATTATTTAATTTCTTATAACTAATAAAATTTGATTTATATCGTCAGAGGCAATTTACTAAAAATAGATATGAATTTACATTAAACGAAAAAACAACTTAAAATAATTAAATAGCTGACGGTAGATCTCTCCCTGCCTAACCCCACTATGATTTATGCTGTCTGATACTTGCTAATTCATAAAATTTTACACGAGTTGAAGATAAAATAAAGAGAAATTTAGATAAAATTCAGTCAGAAGTGGAGAAATGCTCGGTACCGTTACACAAATCAAGATATGGTAAGTTTTCCTCAAACGAGATTTAATTTATTAAAAATAAAAAATAGACATAAAAAATATCGAAAATTTAATAGGAAAATGGAAAACTTACCATACTGTACTTAACTTGTTGATGCACTACTAGAGCATGTCTCCTCAAAACTGCTTCAAATTTAACTTTCATCCAGGACTCGTTGTTTCGTTTATCTGGTCTCTCTTTGGTTACATTTTTCTAATTTACTCCTTTCCTAAAATCATAATTGATCGGCAGAAACTGATTTTTAAATAGATGATTCGTGTGATATTCTTTGCAATATTTTAGTGAGTTTATCTTTGACGAAATTGGTAAATTTTCATAAAATTTAGATCAGTTCCCAAAAATATTTATTGTGATAGAAAGATAGAAGTTTGTTTGTTCTATTCTAATTATAAAATTGTTAAAAAGTTGCACGATGAGTTGGATTAAACGAGAATTTACCCAGAAAGGTTAAGCTGTTAAAACGTGTTTTGAGGTTATTTTCTTTCAAAGGTATTCTAAAAACAATACAAACCCTGGAATCACAATTTGTAATTCATAATAATTTAGAATAATCTAAAATCAAGTAACATTTACATAAAACGAAATAAGTTTTATAAATGAATATCAAATAGTAATAGCAAAAATCAGACAACTTACCAAGTTGGGAAATAGGAACGAGATGATCCCTTTATTATTTATTAGTACCCAAGTAAGCTATCATATCCCCCACCATATTCTTATATAGCGGCTGAACTTGTATTATATTTCTTCCTAAATATTTTCACCGGCGCATGCACCAAAATATATTATAAATATCCCAACTTATTAATTAATAATTAGTAGTTAGGATTACAAGAAAAACCTCTAACGAAATATATTTCATATATTTCGTTACAATTAATTGGAATTAATTTTTAAAATTTGGGTGATGCACCTGTTATAAGAACATGCTGTTAATGACTAAATAAAACCAATTTTTTTACTTCTGGTTGAACCGGAAGTAACACTAAATTTTAAATTTTAAATAGCACCCTGTACTCAAAATTCTATTTTCAACCATGTGTCACAAAACGATTTTTTCCCAAAATTTTAGTAGGCCATGATGTGACAATTTCAAATTATCAGCATGTAAAAGGCGTTGAGACATAAAGAATAGGGTGTAAAAATATTTATGAATTTGTTAATTTTAGTCTAATTAATAAGAGTTAGGAATAGAGGTTAATTTTAAAAATTTCAGAAATGTATTTTTTAACGCTTAATATCTGAAAATCCAAAATAGGAAACTCCAATTTTAATTTATTGTAACTTTAGATCAAACATTTACTCTTTTACATAGTTTATCAAAACTGGTATAAAAAACTGACTTTTTTATTAAAAACGTGAAATTATACATATTATCTACATTTTTTCGCAAATACGTAAATTATATTAATTTAAATAACACGCCAAGTAGGCTTTGTTACATCAAACAAATGTTTGTAGCCATTTTGTATCCATGGCTTCCTAGAATTGTTTAACGTTTTTAAAACCAACCCTAGAATATGCTGACTATGCAGATCCGATGTCATCTTAGCAAGATATATTATTCATTTTTTACGAAGAGTAGTTAGTCAGTTGAAGTCACTTGATTGTCATTTACAGTTAGTTGTAAATTTTAATTATACCTTTGTATTTCATAATTTTTGTATTTTAATAAAATAAATTGTTTTTTAAAAAGGACTTTGTACGGTCAAATAAGTTAACTGGCGCAGTCGGATCGGAATTTCGGGAATCGATACGAATCGATCGTGTTGGATTTTTTCGTTTCAACGAATTAACCGAAAAGAACCAAGTGTTGTGAAGTTGGTGGTGGTGCTTGAAGCAGAGTGGATTTTTCTGAACATCGAAAATTCCCAATCTATCAAAGAACTGTGGATTACCATTTATCAGCTGATCATCGGAAGATAGGACCAGCATTGCCTATTTTCGCAAGGACCAAAAATTTGGGAAGGACTACAATCGCCGAACCAAAGCTTTGCCCTTATAGACGGAATGACCAAAGAAGCCCTCATAGCTTTAATGTAAGTGTAATTGATGAATAAATGTCAATTGATAATCTCATTGCCGATTTAGAACAATTAACCTTAGAAAAGACACTTTCAACTGACTCTGTTTCTCGAAATAATTTGGAAACAATAAATTTAAACGAAAATAATATTCTTAATTTTAATAATCAAATACTAGATACTTTATTTGAAAACGAAATGGCACAATTTAAATCTGAGTACCTTAATTGTGTACCTACTTTTGACGGAAATCCTAATGATTTAAATCGATATTTAGCTATTTGTCAAACAATTATTGATTCTTTTTATGATAGGACAAAAGGTCCTGCAGATTTTCAAAATATTTATTTAATTAACTCACTTATCAGCAAACTTAGTGGTCAAGCAAAAATTGTTATAAATATTCAAAATGTAGATACGTGGGAAGCACTTAAAGATACCCTTAGACGTAATTTTGCTGATCAGAGGGATGAAGCTTGTTTAAATCGAGATTTGGTAATGATGAGGCAATCGCCTAATGAAAAACCTAGCCAATTTTATGATAGGGTTCTACATATTCTAAATTTATTGTGTTCATATATTGATTCGCATGAAAATGATGCGACAGCAAGAAATTTAAAAAGAACACTTTATAATGATCTTGCTCTTAAAACCTTTTTATCGGGACTAAAAAACCTCTTGGCACTACAATACGGTGCATGCGTCCTAATTGTTTAACACAAGCATTACAATTTGTAACACAAGAATATAATGTGCATTACTTTCAAAACCAAACAAAATCTCAAAATTTTACTATGCCAAAAAATAATAATAATTTTAGGCCAGTTCAACAAAATAATCATGTTCAACCATATCAGCCAAATATAATGAGGCCAAATTTTAATTTAATAATCAAACGCCTCATAATGCTTTTAGACCTAGTTTTCCCTCACAACCTATAAATATTAGGCCAAATTTTAATAGGCCACCTCCTAAATACTTTACTAACTCTCAAGTGTTTAATAAACCAGGAAATAGAACAAACGTTTTTAGACCAAATCAGCAAACACCGGAAAATAAACCTACACCAATGTCAGGTGTATCGACTTCAAAATTTAAACCATTACCTAGCACATCAAATCAAAACTATAATCCACCAAAATTTGTTTTCGAAGAACTTTATAATACCGATACACAAACAGAACAACCTGTATACGCCGATAACTACTATGACGTAGACAACCATTATTGCTACGAAAATAACGAGTATTTTGACCCTAATATACAACCTGATAATAATACATATATACCCGACCATGACCTAAGTCAACCAAACTTAAATAACGAACAAACAGAAAATTATGAAAATTTTGCGAAGTGACTCAAGAAAACAAAGAAATTTAGCACCGGCTTTAATTTCTCTTAATATGTCTAACAATAGCGAACTGTCATATATTATTTTTCCAGAAACCAATATAAAATTATTAATTGATTCGGGATCAACTCGTTCATTTATTGATCCAAATATTGCAAGAAAATTTTACCCCGATCGAATAATCGATGATCCTTTTATAGTATCAACAGTGTTTCAAAAATCTGCACATCAATACAGTGCCCTAATACCTTCATCAAAAATTTTTAGATTACCTCAAAATAAAAATTTAAAATTTTATTTATTCAAATTTCATAACATATTTGACGGTCTCATAGGATTAGATAATCTTAAAATATTACAAGCTAATGTTGACTTTGGTAAAGGATATTTAATAACACCTTATACCCGTATTAAATTACTTTTTCAAGAATCTCAACGCGAAATAAATTGTATTACAATTCCACCTCGTGTTCAACAAGTTATAAAAATAAAAACCTCAGTAAAAAACGGTGAAATAATTATACCACATCAAAAATTTCATAATTGTGAGATACCAGAATGCTTATCAGTTGCTAGAAACGGATTTGCTTTAACAACTATCTTAAATAACACTTGCGAACCTGTTACGTTAGATTTTCTAGAACCCATTGCCGTAGAAAATTTTAATGAAAAAGAAATGTTAGAAATTGAATTAAATAATTTTAATGACTGTTCTGATTTGCCAAAATTAGTTTTTTCCAAATTTCGAACTGACCATCTTAACGATGAAGAAAAAAATAAAATTTTAAAACTAATTAACGAATATTCTGACATATTTTATAATGAAAACGACTCTTTAACTTTTACCAGTAAAATAAAACATAGGATAAAAACTACCGATGAAATCCCCATTTACTCAAAATCATATCGTTACCCTTTTATACATAAACAAGAAGTAGAAAAGCAAATAAAAAAAATGTTGGACCAAAAAATTATACGAAACAGCTGTTCACCTTGGAGCTCACCAATTTGGGTTGTCCCAAAGAAAGCTGATGCTTCGGGGGTGAAAAAAATGGAGGTTGTTTGCGACTTTAGGGTGTAAATTCAAAAACCCTGATGATAGGTATCCATGCTAACATTACAGACTTACTAGACAAATTGGAAAATGCCAATACTTCACAACCTTAGATCTGGCAAGTGGATTTCACCAAATCCAAATGCATGAGGACGACATAGAAAAAACAGCATTTAGTACCGAAAATGGTCACTATGAATTTCTCAGGATGCCATTCGGTCTAAAGAATGCTCCTGCAACGTTCCAGAGAGTTATGGATAATATACTTCGAGGAATTCAAAATGAAAAATGTCTCGTATATTTAGACGATTTATAGTTTATTCCACCTCACTACAGGAACATCTGGAAAGACTAAAAAGTTTTCCAACGGCTGAGAGAATCTAACTTTAAGATCCAGCTAGATAAGTCGGAATTCCTAAGAAAAGAAGTAGCATACCTTGGACACATAGTAACATCTGATGGTGTCAAACCGAATCCAGAAAAAATTACAGCCATAAAAAAGTATCCAATTCCAAAAACAACAAAGCAGATTAAAGGATTTTTAGGACTTTTGGGATACTATAGAAGATTCATAAAGGACTTCGCGAAAATAACAAAGCCACTTACAAAATGTCTAAAAAAGGGAGCAACTATAGAGCATAACCAAGAATTTATCGAATGTTTTGAAAAATGTAAAAATCTTTTAGTTAACGAGCCAATACTACAGTATCCTGATTTTTCTAAGCCGTTTAACTTAACAACTGATGCTAGCAATGTAGCTATTGGAGCTGTGCTATCACAAGGCACAATAGGACAAGACTTGCCGGTTGCATACGCATCAAGGACACTGAACGATTCTGAAAGGCACTATTCAACGATTGAGAAGGAACTGTTAGCGATTGTGTGGGCTACCAAATATTTTAGGCCCTATATTTTTGGAAGAAAAATTAACCTAATTACTGATCATAAACCATTACAGTGGTTATTCTCCTTAAAAAAATCCAAGTTCTAAATTATTAAGATGGCGCATTAAACTCGACGAATATGATTATAATATTATTTACAAGAAAGGAAAACTTAATACAAACGCCGACGCATTATCGCGCATTGAATTACATGTAAAAGAGACAAGAGAAAATTTCCCATTAAAAGACTACATCGATCAATTTAATAAAGAATTAGAACGAGAAAACCTAGAAGAAAATGAAAAATTGGATCAAATTTCTACTGTTGCACAAGTGGATGCCAACGAACCCGTTGATATCAATCCTGATGAAACAAACCAATCAGCTGACCGCGAACAGGTAGATGACAATGTCACTGTACACACAAATGAAAGCGAGGATCCAATAGTAGGCATTTCTATATCAGATATACCTGTCAATTACGGAGCGAATCAAATATTTATTTCCTCTGTACTACACTCTCCAGCAAAACCAAAAATGACAATATTATTCGAAAAGAAACGCAGAATCAATGTTCAAATTTCACAAAATAATTTCGATGAAGATATTTTAAAATTTGTAAAAGAACTAATAATCCCAGATAAACAATATCACCTATATTTCGAAAACCCCGAAATTTATGAACCATTTTGCGAAGTAATTCGAAAAACTTTTAAATGGCCTTCTTTAAAATTAACGCGATGTCTTAAAAAATTGGTAGATGTAACGATAAAATGATATTTCAGAAGTAATTCAAAAGTATCATGAGTCCAAAACCAATCACCGCGGAATTGACGAAACCTTAGAACAAATTAAACAAAAATATTATTGGCCAAATTTAAAAAAATCGATTCAAACTTATATAAACAACTGCGAAATCTGTCAGAAAAGTAAATATGAACGACACCCTTTAAATATGGAAATGAATTATACACCAACAGCATCAAAACCCTTCGAGATTATACATCTAGATACTTATACTCTTGAACAAACTAAATTTTTAACAATAATAGACACTTTTTCCAAATATGCACAAGCATATGCAATTCAATCTTGCAGCTACCGAAATTGTTGATAAATTGTTATTATATTTCTCCCACCATAGTGTACCTAAACAAATTACTGTAGATAACGGGACTGAGTTTAAAAATACCGTAGTAACAGAATTCTTAAATTTACATAAAATTAAAATTCATTTTGCTCACCAAACCACCCTCAATCGAACGGTTCAATCGAAAGACTTCATTCCACTTTAGCCGAACATATACGTTTGCTTAATAATCAAAATTTTGCCAAAACACCAATTACACAAAAAATTATTTATGCAATACTAGCATACAATCATTCAGTTCATTCTGTAACTAGTCTAAAACCAATTGATTGTAATAAATGGTCACCTTTCTGCCAATACCCCTTGATATAAAACTAGATCAAATACTTTTAAACGATTACGTCCATGCGCATAAAGAAAAATCAAAAATTTGTACAAGCAATTAATCAAAAAATTGCCGAAAATAAACAAAAGGTAATCTCAAAAATAAATGAAAAACGAGATAGCCCAGAAATATTCCAACCTAATCAAAAGGTTTACGTTAAAAAACATGTAAGACAAAAACTCTCAGATAAGTTTTCTAAACCTACAGAAATTCAATCCGTAAATAAAAATCGTAAAACAATAACAACAAATACTCAAGGCAAAGTTCACTGGACAATCTCAAACGCCCACTAAGACAAACTTACAGTTTTGACTAACATAAAATATTGTATTTCAGGCTGATTGCTGCCGTTATCGGAGACGGAGATAAAATAACAATTAAACCACTAGATGACAACCCAGGGATTTTACCAATAAAATTAGGACAGGCAAAATTAATAGAATACACTCATACTTTAATTCACTATCATGACTTAAACCCAATCATTATAGAAATCAATAAACTATATTTTAAATCAATAAATATAACGAACTCATTAGTTACGCATAAAGAATATTTTGCTGAGGCATCTAATTATTTAAAAATATTAAATCTTACACAAACCAGAGTAGAAAATAAAATTAAAGAAATAATACCCCATCCCCAAAGAACCAAAAAGGATTATTAAATATGGTAGGCTCAGTATTTAAAGCTGTAACGGGAAATCTAGATGCGTCAGATGGCGAACGCTATGAAAAACTAATACAAAATTTAGAAGAGAACCAAAATAAATTAGCTAGTAATATTCAGAACCAAAACTCGATTTCGAAAAACGTCATTGACAAATTTAAGCTTACTATCGAACAAATTAATAAAAATGAAAAAACCATTGAAAATAAAATAAATCAAATAAGTGTAATAGTACAAAGTACTACTTACAGAGAAAATATGCATCTTATAAAAGACATTTTAAATCAAATTATTAATTTGTATGAAATTATCGATTCAATATTACAAGACATTGAAAGTTCAATGACCTTTTCCAAATTAAAAATTATGCACCCAAGTATAATAACATTTAACGATCTTTTAAAAGAACTTAAAAATTTAGAAAATAATATAGGTAACAACCAGTTGCCTTTAACACCAAACTTAGAAAATATTTTTATTTTGAAAAAATTATCAACGTCGACTGTTACATCTTAAATAATAAAATAACATATTTATTAAGAGTACCAATCACAAATTTAAGAATATTTGAATATTATCATTTATATTCGGTACCAGTAATACATCAGAGTCTGTTTAAGGTTGTCATTCCCGCGATAAATATTTAATTAAAAATCAATTGCACTATACACATCGAGGAACCCCCTGCAAAGAAATTTTGCCAGCCTCATACATCTGCAGTAAAGAAGACTTAAAAGAAGTAGGAAAAAATAGTCCATGCGAGTACAGCTGTTACAAAATCCACAGGCACCACCACCTGTCAACAGATTGACGTCACCATAACACACCCTGTTGTAAACCAATTAGATGATTTAATAAATGGTTATTGATACTTCCTATACAAGAAATATTAGAAATAAAATTGAATTACAAGAAGAAACCGAAAACTAAGTGGAACGTATCTGATTACCTTGCCCTACAGGATGCAAAGCAAAAGTTGCCGAAATCATGATCGCCAATAATCAAAGAAAAATCCATTCTGAAAAACAACCTATAATTTTTCCAGACTTCGAAGAAACATACCACAAATTCCGTTGCTAAATTTGAGCTTTCATCTACCACAAATAAAGCTAGATGAATTACAAGAACTCAAAAATAAAATTGAACAAAACCAACCAAATTTGTTCCCCAACAGAGTTTCAAAAATACCCAACATCTGGACCATATTGATCTATGCTATATTGATTTCAATTGGAGGATATTAGTTACATCAAAACAGCCGAATGAGATGCCTGTTAAGAAAAACTACCACAACAGAAGCCAGCAGTCCATGCATTGAACTACCCCTAAACACAGTGTAGTTCAATCTAATGGGGGAGGAGTTATCTCACCGCTCAACCCTAGAATATGCTGACTATGCAGATCCGATGTCATCTTAGAAGATATATTATTCATTTTTTACGAAGAGTAGTTAGTCAGTTGAAGCACTTGATTGTCATTTACAGTTAGTTGTAAATTTAATTATACCTACTGTATACTGTATTTCATAATTTTTGTATTTTAATAAAATAAATTGTTTTTAAAAAGGACTTGGTACGGTCAAATAAGTTAACTCACATCATTGCCTACTAAAATTTTGGAAAAAAATATCGATTTTGGCAGCCATTTTGAAATTAAATGACAAGTGTGACACACGGTTGAAAAGAGAATTTTGAGGTGGATCAGGTAGGCTAAAAATATATACAGAGTGATATTAAAAATTTAAAGTTTAGCGTTACTTTCAGTTAAACCGGAAATGAAAAAAATGCTTTTATTAAGTCATTAAAAGCGTCTCCTGATAACAGGTGCATTACTCAACTCAAAAAAGTTATGGGCTGTTACATGTTCGCTATGTAGGATAAGTTAATTTCTAAATATAAGGACAGAAGAACACAGAACCAAGCGAAACAAGCTTTTTCGAGGTTTTTAAATTAGAAAAAATTTAAAAATTAAAAAACAAAAATGAGTTTAATGTTTCTATAGCAATGAAATTTATTATTCTAAGCTTGCCTGGTATAAATTTGTACACGCTTTCTATAATAAAAAATTTGAAACATTTGCGCCTGCAGTTTCAAGTTCGACCATTTCTATTCCAAGACATATGTCGCAACACAGTGTGGACGTGAGAACACCAAGTGTCATGATATTGTATAATGAACACTTACACGACATTAGATGCTACGACATCAATGTCACCGTCTGAACGGAAATTTAGAGACAAAAGCCTTTTAACAGAGGACCCTATATTTAATTTATTTACCAATGTCGCTTTATAATGTTTCGAAAGTTTTGTTTTTATGCACATTTTTTACTTTAAAAGCATATTTTATACATTTATTGTTATAGATAAAACTATTTTATCTACTTAGTTAAGTATTTTAAGCAAAAATGCTGGCAATCTGTATACTAAACTTATATAAGCATCTTACGTAATAAATGTTTTAAATAACTTGATATAATTCTAGAATACTTTTGATTGAATAATTTGGGCAATATACAGTGTGACCAGTAAAGCCCGCAGCATACGGGATCCTTTTTTATTAATACAAAGCTTTATTCGAAATTTGGCTTGGGCATGAATTTCTGCTTTGATCAAGTCAAAAATAGCCAAAGAAATAGTCACATGATTTGCGTTATCTGTCAAATTATATATATTTTTTTAGTACCAAAAGTGGGACTATTATGAAATAATCTAAAAAAAGTTATTAAAAATATTGTTTCTAAATGAAATTATTAGCCCAGTTTTGGTAAATTGCACGACTGTTGCAAACTAATAGCGGAATTACTGTACGTCTGCAAAGTAAACTTGCAAACGCAAGTCGCTAGTAGCAGATGTAATTTCCAAAACCAATTTTTTAGGTACTGCAGACGTAAGCCACAAATTTACACTTGCTTGAGACATGAAGTAAAAAGTCTGCATGGATATCGGGTATATTATTGGCATAAGACATTGATTTTATTGGTTTTTTTTATTACTTTAAGCGGTAAAAAAACAACTATGGTTAATTTTATTTTAAAGAACCACCAGAAAATCTATGAAGTTACCTTATTTTAGGTATTTACATCAGATAAAGGGATATTATTTTATATATTTCTTAATTGAATATTGCTTTTCTCTTTTTATATACTAGAAAAAAAATAGATTATTATTTACTACTATAGCTCTTTTTCCTTGGGTGGCTTTGACTTTTAAGGTAAACAAACCAGCGATGGTAAAAGAGTTTTTTCTTTTTGGAATAGGTGGCACTTTTTTAGCAGAGTTGCATCATCAAGTCGGCCAAATTTGCAGATCTGCAAAGTTGCAGTTCTAGATGTACCCTAAGTCCACTGTAAGGCTTAACGCCATCCACAAAATAGTCCTTATTTTTGACGATGCTTTATACTAGACACATTTTTTTAAAGTAGTGCCATATTAAATGTTTGGTTTTTCGGTACAATCCAAATTGGGCTAATAAAATTAAGTTATATGATGTAAAGTTTATTTATTTTTGACCCTGTATAAAGTAGCTTCATAAAATAACTATTTTTCATAAAGGTAGTTTATGTCTTAAAGTATAATATTATAATTAAGTCAAACAATTACACAGCGCCATAAGTTAAGACTACGAGTGGAAAACAAATGTATGTACAGGGTGGGCCAAATTGGGTACTTTTAAGGGAAACTCCCATTTTTAAAGGAGATAGATCCGATGTGCTTCGTTCAGTTGCGTATTGCTCTTCGCTGCTGGGCGACCCGTCCACGACTCGGTCGCGAATTTTGGCTCGACGCGCTAGTTTCACAAGCATTTTTAACAATGTTCTCCAAACTTATATCAAAATGTGAGATACTAATCGGACATTTGCCTAATACTCACGGCACTTGCAAGATAAGAGCCTAATTTGTTTATAGGGCGATTAAATAAAAACTATTAATGCGACAATTTTCATTTTGCGGCAGCAAAAGTATACCGGGTGACAACGAAATCACTACCCAGCCCTTTATTTTCTTGAATAAAAACATATGGCTTTCAAATTTTAGGATGACATAACATATAATAAGATGCCGATTTTGGATATTATAACATGTGCCTATCACTTCCGGTTTAACCGGAAACGACATCAATTTTGATTTTTTTAATGGAACACCCTGTATATTTTTCCGAATTTGGATTCTGCGGATCATATCTGATATAATATCTATACTATGTCCTATACCTATCTCTGCTTGTTTTTGAGATAATGGCGATTAAATATGTTCAAACTACCGCACATTATGCAGTTTTATGGGAAAACAAATAAATGTTATAAAAATTTATTATGTCTAATTTATTTCATTCTGAAGACTCTATCTGTGCAGGTCACAATAAAACCACTTCCGGCTTTACCGGAAGTGCTGCGAAAATTGACTTTTCTAATAATGTTACTTCAAAAATTTAAATGCAACACCCTGTATATTTTTTAAAATTTGGATTCTACGGGTCATTCCTGATATAAAATGTGTATTATATCATATACCTATCTTTGTTAGTTTTTGAGAAAATGGCGATTGAATATGTCCAAACCATCGCACATTATGCAGTTATAGGGAAAAATTTTTTTTTTTTCTAAAAAACTAACAAAAAAAAATATGGATTTAATACAAAATTTTTATAAAAATTTTTCCCATAAATTTTTAAAAAATATACAGGGTGTTTTTTTTAATTTTGAAGTAACATTAAAAAAAAAGTAAATTTTCCAGCACCCCCGGGAAACCGGGAAATGTTTTATTATGCCCCCCAAAAAAGGTAAAGTCTTTGAAAAATTTTAAAATTTGAGCATAATAAATTTTAATAGCATTTTTTTGTTTTTTCCCTAAAATTTAAAATGTGCGATCGTTTGGACATCTTTAATCGCCCCTTTTTAAAAAAAAAACAAAAAAATAAAATTCAGTTTTTTTTTTAAAAAATCCTGAACCCCAAATTTCCCAAAAAAAAAATACAGGGTGTTCCATTGAAAAAATAAAAATTATTTTTTTTAAAAACCCGGAAATGATAAAATTTTGATACCCCAAAAACGGCATTTTTATAATTTTAATATATCATCCCAAAAATTTTAAAATATTTTTTATTTAAGAAAATTAAAACGGGTTTGTATTTTGTTGTCCCCCTTTTATTATTGACTATTATTTCCCAAAAAAAGTGTTTTAAAAAAAAAGGGGGGTTTTAAGTGTTTTTTTCGGTTTTTTTTGGTGAACAATGGCGATCGGGATTTTTCAAAAACCATTTTGTAGATTTTTTTTTTTCTACAAGCGTTTTTGATAGTAAAGTGATGAGTACTTTTTTTTATTAAAAAAAAAAAAAAAAATGTCCTTTTTTTAAAAAAATTTTTGTTAAAAAAAAAATACCTGAAAAAAAAAACTATTTTAGATTTTTGGTTTTTGTAATCTACAGATTATTCCGGAAGACATGGCGCAGTCTCTGTTAATCTTTAACATTAATTACAGTTAATTACAGTTAGCAGTTAATCTTAAAAATTAATTACAAAAAAAAAAAATTTTTGGGCTAATACGCCGAATTAAAGAAGCAATAAAAAAAATACATTTTTTTTTGGCTATGTTTCCCGAAAAAAAAAACAAATAATTTTTGAAAAAAATTTAAAAAATTAAAAAAATTTTTACGAAAAAAATAACCGAAACTAAATAAAATTTTTTATTTTTTTAAGTTTCGTTCAAGTAAAAGGGGTTTTTTTTTTACTTATTAGCATGTTGTATATTCAATAATTTAAATATTTAAAATGAGCCAAGATGATAAATATTGTATATTACTACAAACAAAAAAAAAGATTAAAACAGTTAAAAAAATCAAATAATTTTTGAAAATTGTAAATCTAAAATATTCTAACAGAAAAAACTAACCGGAACAAAAAAAATTTTTGATATTTTTTAATTTGTTCAAG
>JAHBCN010000724.1:0-156631 GCA_019359885.1 Listronotus oregonensis
TAAAAAAAATTTTTATAAATTTTTTAAAATTTTTTTTAAAAAAAACCAAAAAATGTTTTAAAAAAACCCGGGGAAAAAAAACAAAACCCAAAACCCCAAAAAAAATTTTTTTTTTTAAAATTTTTTGGTTAAAAAAATTTTAAACCATTTTTAAAATTTTTAAATTCTTTTCAAAAAAAATTTTGGTTATAAACCGCTAATTATATTTAAAGGCATGTTATCAAATAAAAATAAATGCAACAAAATTTCATGTTTATATATGTGCAAAAATAGTTAAAAATATAAGCACATTTGTATAAATTCATTGATATTTTTGAAAAATATATTCGGACGCATTTAAAAGATATTTCCAATCGTAAACGGGAACAATTTTAAGTAGGTTTGTAATGCCAAAAACGGAAATAATTTTTCCCTCTGGCTTTTATAATACATTTTAAGTTTTTTAGAAGTTACGACCTATAACACAATTATTTTTCCCAATTTTTTGTTGTTAAAAAGAAACAACATATAGGATTATCAGTTTTTATTATTTTTTTAATCTTAATAAATAACGGTGGTAAATACACCGCTCTGTGTGAAATATTTAACAAGACAGTGTCATTAGTTAAAACAAATGCTTACAGTATGTAAAATACATTAAAAAATTAAGATGTGGTAAGAGCTGGGTAGGAATCGAATCCTTTGGGAATCGAATCCAGGAATTGATTTCTTTTTAAAAATAGGATCCGTGATCCGAATTCGTTATATAAATTTTGAATGATCCGGAATCGATTTCTTTTTAAAAGGATTCGATTTTAAAAAGGAATCGATTCCTTATATTTCTAATTTGAGACAAATCGGTTTATAAATACCAAGATTCGCCATATGCCATTTTAAATTTCCAATTTTGACCATATAAAATTAATTTCCAAATTTTGACCTAGCACCCTTAAATTCTAAATCTGAGGCAAATAGATTTATAAATGCCGAAATCAACCATTTTAAATTTCCAAAGTTTTACCTAAGATTATTAATCAGCATCACATTAATTTTCGAAAATAAAGATGAAGAATTTTAAAACATCTACCTTCTAAAATCTCTAAATAAGGAAACTCACCTAGCTTGTAATTTTTACCTAAAATATGTTTTTTGTTTTAATTGCTTGATCTTCATAATTTTTTAATATGTTACCCTTGAGATAATCCGGAGGGACTTTTTAATAGGGCATTGTATTATTTCTATTCAGGGTGTCTTACAAAAATAATTAAAAATTTTAATACATTTTTATATTCTGCAAACAGAAAAATTATTAAACGGTACTTGTAAAACTTTCCGTAAAATAACAATAAGATGTGCCATTTATAAGTTGCTTGAGGTTATCTTATTAAAAAAACCTTATGAGGATCTAGCATCGCATGTTTTGGAACTCAGTTCGAGAAAATATTCCATTTATTGGTGGTTTCATGCTGATCTCAGAAAAAATATATTCAAATTTAAAGAATATTTACCAAAAACTAATTTGCCTAAAAGTTAAAGTACTTTAAAATAAGGCTAAAATTATATTTTGCGGCTCGGGCTTCGTGCTAAAATCTTTGAGGATTGATTTATCACATGGATTATGTAGTATCAGTCGTATCGTAGTTACCATTTGTAAGTATAAAAACTACAGATGATCCGGATTTGTGACCCGATAAATAGGAATCGATTTCCTGGATTACATTCCTTTTTTCCTTAAAAAAGGAATGGTGATTTGTATTGGTGATTCGATTCCATTACGTGGATCCGTTGCAGCTCTGGATGTGGATTACACGGGTTGTCCGAAAAATACTCGTGACGTCAAAATGGGTCAATTTGTTATATACTTGAATTTTTTCGGATATGCAGTTATGTCAAAAAGCCCAAAAAAACGTATTTCTTAGCTGTTAACAATTGACATACCAAAGGTGCGTTCGATTTGTATTTTCAATTTGCGCATTTGGTCACACCGTAAAAACTTTTCGCTCCGAACCTGTTGGAGATGGATCTGACAAATGCTTTTATAAATGTTTCATTTATATTTTTTTACAAAAATATTTCTTTATAATTTGATTTTTTTTATAAACTGTAAAGGCTCTATTTTCCATACTTTTAAGAAAAACTAAAAGTTTTTTTAAGAATATAAAATCTGATATCTTTTTAAAAAAGTGTACAAAAAATGCTTTCCTAACAATACTTTAAAATACAAACAGCTCATCATTCTAAATTTATAGGCGTTTTTTGAGCTAGAGAAACAACAAGAAGCTGCAGGAATTGCCTTGAACCTTCAAAATTTGGTGGAAAGGACAGCTGCCCCAACGAAAGTAAGTGAAGGAACGATATTTAGTTTAAAAAAAATGGACTAAATTGGGACAAAAGTTTTAAAGAAGTATCATCAACAAGGGCAAAAGGATATTCCAAAAGATGTTGATTGCAATACAATGCAATTTAAACCAATGGTAACAATAGGAAACTTAATGTGTGGCAAAGTGATTAAACTAAATTTAAATAAATAAATAAACAATTTTTAAATAAAATATTACATGATATAAATCAAAGATCGTCAAGGTCAGATAACAGATCGTCGCTCTTATCTTCGTCATCGGAATCAGTCACTATGACAGGGTTTATATCTGAAGAATCGCATATTCTGATTACTTCCCAAACTTCTAGGATCTCTTTTTGGGCGTGTCGAATGTAGTTCTGCCAATGCTCAGCGGTTATCTCGCCAAGTACCTTTTCCCACGTTGCCAACACTTCAGAAGAGGTTCCTTTTAAGGCAGAAATATATTGGTCATATTTTCTTTTGCACTCTGACCAAACCATTTCGATTGAATTGTATTGACAATGGTAAGGTAGGAGTCGAAGAACTTTATGACCAAAAGGTTTCATATATTCGTTCTTTTCTAAACTTCGGTTTTTTTCTACCAAATCCCAGAGTTGGTCTTTCATGGCTGTCTCAGGGAAGGCAATATTTTATTGGGAAAACCACAGAATTAATCTTTTTTGGTCCAAGATTTGCGGGGATGTCTTCTACCAGTCCGGAGTGGTAGCTAGCGTTGTCCATGATAATTAATAATGATTTGGGCGGCAAATTTGGAACAAGTTGATATTTAAACCATTTTTCGAAATTTTGGCTGTTCATGCTATCATGGTAGTCGCCACACTTTGTACCACTTTTAAAGACTAAACTAGCTCCCTTGATAAATCCGTTTTCATTGCCGGCGTTGACGACAATATATCTATAACCTAAAAAAATTAACGGTTTTAACATTGGCGCAAAAGGAAAAAAAGTGTTTTTATAGTATTAATTTAGATGTCTAGTATAATTAGAAACATATATTCACTTCATCCCATCCCGAATCCCAAGGCAATTCTCAAATCCAAGCCTAGCACATTAATCAAAACGGAAAAAATGTTAGGGCGCAAGTGTAAAGGTATTGGTAATTGATTCCCTATCAATGGTTTCTTTTTGAACTTTTACTCACCTTCACTGTTTAATAATCGACTACAGAAATATGTAAATTAATGAAAGTGACGTCGTCAGTTAATATTTTTTTCGATATTCTGTCCACTGGTCACTTTGCTACAATTGCTTAAAGTAATTTTTCGAGAATAAAATACTGAAAGGGGTTTTTAGCCTTAATATAAATATATTTTAGTCCTAAAAATACTCTTTTCTAGTGTGTTCTTAAAAAGACAATAGTTCATTCGGAAAAGTTCACTATATTTATGTGTTTTGACAGTTCATCGATTCTGGAACAAAGAGTCGTAATGTTTAGTAGATTAAATTTTGTGGGTTGGTTTAAATGAAATTGTTTGACCACCTTATTAAAGGGTTATTTTTTATTATATTTCAGTACTTTTTTAAATATACATTTATTACTTTTAAAGTTTATAAAAGCTCGTGACAAAAACTAATTTAGTTGGAGTTTTTATTTTGCAAGTTAGTCAAATAAGTAGTAATATTAAGTTGTAAGACAAAATATTAGATTTTGTGCTATTTTGTAAATACTTAATTTTTAAAAAAATTAAACTGACGTAATTCCGGAGTCGACATTATTGATTTTGCTGACCCAGAAAGTTTCTGGTAAAAAAGACTAAAAACATTTCTCCAATCCCCTTATTAGGACCTTAGACACGTCTCCAATAAATATCGAGTCAACGCTTTAGCCTGTAACTTTTATTTTCTTTTTGAATACTTTTTCCGTACGTAAAGACCTGTTTAACCAAATAATGACCAAATTAAGGTATCAGTTTGGGATATTATCTTTTGTTAGCTTTATGTTCTTATATAGAGTATAAAACTCATCAAAAATCAAATTCTTGGTTCACTTTGACATAAATAACCCTGCTTAGCCTAATAAGTTTTAACCGGTTATATTATTTCAGTTGTTGTTGCTAATAATAAACTGGAATGCTTCTAGCATTTTAGCAAAGAAAACTTGTTCAAAAAAACGTAAAATAAAGGAAAGTGCATTTATTTTATTAAATAAGGACAGATGTGTAGCATCAATATCTGTTAATTTAAATAATACATGGTTACCTATGCTTGATGCTGAAGTAAATTCAGGTAAACTTAAAATCAATTAACACATCATACCACCGACCTTTCTGGTCTTTTTAAATACTATACATACACCAGTCCAATAACCTAGTGTCACTTATGACAAAAAGTCATTAAAAAGCTAGTCAGCTATCAGAATATCCTAAGTTTTTAAACCAAAAATTTCTTAAAATTTAGTTTTTAGTTTTCTGTCTTGACAACGGTGGCCGACTTGCCACCGAAAAGTAGACTAGTATTTGTAATTTTTTTGAGGGTTTTCTTCTTTTTTGTTGCAGGCGATCTGCAAGTTTATAGGGGTCAATAGGGCTGGACAGGGTCAGCCCGTATACCCCGGGACCCGGACCAAGAGGGTCCCATTTTCTAAAAAGTAGAAAGGCGAGTAAACCAAATAAAACAAACTGAAACATGAATCCGCCACAAAACTATAGAACATATTAACAATTCGGTAATATTATGTTGATGTTGTGTTGTTGTTATATGGTCAACAAAAAAAACTGTTAATTTTGTTTTAACTACATCACCTTTGACCCTGAATGGACCCTCATGCATCCCTATAAGCAGACTCATCACTAAAGACTACCGAATTTATTTTTAATTACCAATATTTTTTTTTGCACTATTTAAGCCAATTGAGTCGATATGCTACAGTTAACTAACTACCAGTACCGTCTGTACGAAAAAAGCTCAAAACTTCTAATTTCACGACAAACAGTTCGCATTTTAACTCTCCTTTCATCTTCTATAAACCACTGACTGCTACTCTCAATCTGGAAGTAAATTATTAATCCCACCAAAACCAGTTATGTAAAATAAGGGCCCAATTGCTATCCAAAAATTTCGGCCTCTTAAAATAATCCGATCTAAAATTTTGTCCACAATTTTGTGTCACTCTTTTTTGACTTAGCAAGTGTTACTGATTTTCTGGATTAACGTCTTTTTTTATTTTTGTGGACAGTTTTTTTTCATTAATACAGACAATTAATAAAAAACATGCCAAGTCAAATAAGAGTTGAACCAAATTGTGGACAGAACTTTTACAAAGGTTTTTTTGGGTGGGATCTCCTCTTATTTGCCTTAATTCAATAAATGAAAAAAAGAGGGTGCTGTTTTTCTCTCTCTAGGTAGAACCTAACTATTGAACTGAATAGAAAAATTGTTCGTTTTAATGTTCATTAAATGGCGCCTAATTCGGCGGCAACTTTCTTTGTTAAGTTTTTTGTTAAATTCTGAGACAATTATGACCCCGGAAGTCAGGTTTAATTAGATTTCAAAATAAAGTACCTCTGAAATTACGATATAACGGCCCTGTTTCAGGGCTTTTCGAGTAAATATGTGCAGTTTTCAGAATTTTTGCTTTACTTGTGTGTTAATATCTACTCACATACCAAACTTTACGTTTCTACTCCCTCGGGAAGTGCCTCATAATTTTGATGAGTCAGTCAGTCAGCAGTAAAATCTGCCATTTTTAAAATCGAATATCTCAGAGGTCACTTGAATAAACTTTCTCAATTTTTTCACAGATAATTAGAATAATCATATGAATTTACTTACGAACTTTCATACCTTTATGTGGAACGAGAACGAAGTTATAATAGGGAAAAAAATCTGTTATTCTATGGACTCGTTTTGTACCTTTTTTTTTTATAGGTTTCTTAAACATCTTGCCCTAGACGGCGCTCTTTTAGCAGTCTTCCGAAGAGAAAATCCTGTCTTAAAATTTTGTGACGTTACGTCATAAAAATTTTCAGCATTTTCAAGATTTTTGAAGCAAAATTCAAAAAATTTTAATTTGAATTGTAGTTTAATTTCCATTTTTAAATTCACTTTATATTTTAAAAATAGTGACCATCTTGTCGTTTTAAAGATTTATTTCTTAAGTCATCTGCAAGTTTTTAACTTGCACCCTATTTGTGCTAACCCTGGTATCTAAATCGAAATGGTCCCTTCTGTATGTTTAGCACAAAGAATATTTTGTAATAGACCATTGATAATGCAGCTAAATTTCTTGCGTAGTTTATTTTACTATAATAGGTAATCTTTCTTGTGATGTTGCGCTCCTTCGGGTGACTTGTCAAGTTATTGCCTACGTATTTCTGATTCTGATGGATTAGTAGAGAAGCCGAGGAGAGATCGTTCTTCCCATCTGTTAACAGGATGAAACCCATTTTTGTGTTAATCTTACACATAAACAAATGCATTTTGAATATATTGCCTACCAAAATATAGTCAAGAATATTTTTATATTAACTTTAATTAACTTTTTTTTTAAACTTTGACCACGTGATAGCTAAATAAATTTTGTATAGATCGAAATTCTAAACCGTAAAAAATATGCCTAGCTGGTCTTGCCCGCTCATTTTTAGTCAAGACTATCTGGCAAGCAGGTGCAAACAGGTAAGTTTTTATAAGTGACTATTATAATTTGAGAATAAAGATAATTAAATATAAAACGCGTTGATATACTTCTGCCATCGAAAAAATGTTTAAGTGACCTATTGTCAAGCTTTGAAGTTTATAATGTCACTAAAAATTAAATTAAAAAATGGATAAAAAGTGTTTTGTGTGTTACCAAAAAAAATCTGTTATTAATTTTAATGATGAGACATTTAAAAACTGCTCATTATTGTTGAATTTTCGGAAGCAAAGAAATTTGAAATACAAGTTAATTTTTAATATTATTAATTATATTAAATTATCTTTTTCTCAAATTATAATAGTTAGTTATAAAACTTACCTATTTGCACCTACTTGCCAGATAGTCTTAACTAAAAATGAGCGGGCAAGACCAGCTAGGCATGTTTTGTACGGTTCCAAATTTCGATCTATACAAAATTTATTTAGTTATCACATAGTCAAAGTTAAAAAAAAAGTTAATTTAATTAAAAATAGTCTTGACCATATTTTGATGGGCAATATAGTCAAAATGCATTTGTTTATATGTAAAATTAACAAACAAATGTGTTTCATCCAGTTAATAGATGGGTAAAGAACTCTCTTCGCTCTTAGACTAGATGACAAGTTTACGAAAACCGTCGTCATGCGACTAAAAAGTATATTTATTATTTAAACTGCTAAAAAAGCTTTTATCATAAATACTTTATTTCAAGTGACTCGTCCTAATAGCCCATTTAGCTTTACGTTGTTCGATAAATATCAGCCGCAATCACCATTAGTGGTCAATTGCTTGCTTCCCAATAATAACGAGAGCGCATAGTTATATCTAACTTTGCCATTTATTGGAGAATAATCAACTTACAAAGTTATGTTACTGTTGCCGCTAAAGTTTCCAACTAATGCCCACTTTCACAATATAATGTTACCATTAACCTCGGGTTAAATATCATAGAAACGACAAAATACCCAAAAGTTATTGATGTTGCCAAGGTAACACAGGCCCACAAAAAAAAGTGGTGTGTGCTGGATGTCGGACTGGAATTCTGGCGTATTTTTTTTTCTCTGAACACGAATTTAAAGTCAAAGTTGGGGGTCAAACAGCAAAAAATGAAGAAAAAGCATTATTTCAGATATTAACGATTTTTTTAATTTAAAACGTCAATATCTTAAAAACTATAAAAGATACACGAAACTCAATAACCTTTTTGTCTTAATGCAATATTTTTCTAGTTATAATCAAAAAATCAAATGTTCACTATGTTTCTAGAACCAATTTTAAAAATATTTTTTTAATTTTTGGATTTTTTTTACAAATTTTCAGTTATTTGGGATTTAAATATATAAAATTAATGATTTATTATTAAAAACAAAACAAAAGTCACCTTAATAAAAAAAAATCCACTTTGGACTGAAATTTTATGTCAAAATTACATTTTCGTTTATATCTCCTTTGTTATTTATCTTATCAGAAATGTTTATATAACTTTTTATAAAGACAATTTAAAAAGCTCTCTTAAGTATCCAGATCTAAATATTCGACCAAAACATTAATTCCACACAATAATTAAACAAAGTAACAAAGGTCAAGTCCCCTCAGATGAGAGCAGAACGAGCAGATTTTTATGTCACATGGTCTCGTAGTAGATGATCTGCTAATGGAACACGTGACATATGATGAATGGATGAAATAAAGGAACGGTTTTAACAAACTGAGCAAAAAATGTAATATTGGAACTTGACTAAAATAGGTAGCCAGAAAATAATTTAAAAATATTCATTAACACACAAAATAACATAAAGCAGCATTTATCTAACGGTACAAATATTCTGACAAACAAGAACAGAGAGTTACTAAATTATTGCAAAATTTAGTAACTTTTAGGGGTTCTTGTTTGCCAGTTCTATAAACAACTTGGCTATGTTTTAACTTAAGTGAACCATCCGATCCTTAAAGTAAACCTAATATTTAGGTGACACTTAGCTATGAATTGGATTTAAGAAGAACCTTTGCACATAAGTAGGTAGTTTTTTGATAATAATACAACTCCTTATTATTTTTTAACACTTTCTGCCATAAGTGACACTTAATTTCACACATTTTATATAAAAATTTTAAAATCTTTTTGGTAGCAAAATTTTGAACAAAAATGTAAGTTTGTATGGAGATTTATAAAAAAATTTAACACATAATGTTACATAACGTATCAGAGTGGCAATCCGTGTTGCTCTATTATTAGCTGCTAAGGCAGTGAATTACATAACCTAATTCCTTAAGCCGCGTTTACACCATGCCAGTTAAGGAGATAGTTGTCGGGGCCAGTTGTCTTGGGCCAGTTGCGTGAATGTCTGAGTCCAGTTGAATGCGAAGTTGTTCACACGGTGAAACTATGGCCACGGCAGTTGGTGACGAAAAATGACGGAGTCCTCATCGTCTGTTGTGTCTCGTGATGAATTATGAGTAATGTGTCATGATTTTTGTCGGGAATTTATCGCTGAGGCTTCAAAGAAGAGTTAAATAAGACGAGGGAGTGGTCAAGGAAATGGCTATTGAAAAGAGACAGAGCTTCATCGCAATTGATAAGAGAGTTACGAATGGAGGATCCATTGGAATATAAAGCTTGTTTAAGGATGAGTCCGAAAAATTTTGACGAACTATTGCAGCTTGTTGAAAGTAAACTATCTTACCAAGACACAATAATGAGTCAAGCACTGCCTCCTAAGTTAAAATTGAAAGTGACACTATCACATTTGCTACAGGAAATAGTTACAGAAGTCTAAGCATTTCTTCCGAGTGTCAAAACCTACAATATCTGACTTCGACTGACAAAGGCATACTGGCCCAAAACGAGATATCTACTGCCCTACCACGTTCACACGGTGCCAATTGTCAAGACAACTGACGTGATAGAGTGGTAGGGGGCGTCACTGCTCCCAGTCAATTGTCCTCTGTCTACTCCTGGAGACATCAGTCGAATTTCAGGACAACTGGCAGGGCAGTTGGCACGCCAATTGGCCAGAGGTGTTTACACGTAGCCAATACTTTTATATCATTAAGCTGTCCTTTGTCAATTGTCTCCTCAACTGGCATCGTGCAAACGCGTCTTTAGAGCAAAAGTAATAAAAATACTTATAAATGGCTCCCCTTTGTGTGGTAGAAGGGTCTGATTTGAATTCAAATTACTAAGTTGTTTATAAGTTTTATTTAGTACTTTGGCAATATAATACATGAAAGGGATAATGTGAAATATAATTACCGTAGCAGGTGCGATAAATCGCTAATAAGTCATTTAATATTTCTGTTTAGGTACAATCTATGTAAGTGTTTAGTCTAAAAATATATTAATAAAAGTTACAAATGCACGTGAGAACCTCTACTTAATAGAAAATGAGGTTTAGGACGTAATTTTCTTTTATAGTGAGATAATGATATCCCATTATAGTCATGTGCAAAATATAATTTAATTTCACATTTAATAGTTTTACCATAGCTAATTTAAAGCAAACGTAAAGTGAAAAATAAGTAGGTATCTAGGTTTTCGGTAGCAGTAGCGGTCTATGGATTACCAAAATATTGATTTTCTTGAAAGCACATTTACCATATTTTTAAGTTAATTAGACTCAATTTTTCTGTGCTTTTATACAGGGTGTCCTAAGATTAATGAAACACAGAGCAACAGCAGATTCCTAAGGTCAAAATATTGCAATTTACGTAAACTTGCCTTATCCCAAAGTTGATAATAGCTAAGATATAGGGTGTATAACTTTTAATTTTGTTTTCGGTTTTCCATAATAATTATTTAACTAAATAACATACTGGTACAAAATTGGGGATCTGGAGGTTGTTTGAGGCGAGAAATTTTAATTCGTCCATGCTTTTGATGTTGCTACCAGAGGGCGCCAGCTACGGCCTACCTCAGTTATTGTTTTGGATGACATTTTTTAAGGTTAGTATATTGACCTGTTAATTTAAAAATAAGATACTATAATTCCCTCTACGTCAAAAATGTATACCTTATTTAAGTTCCTAGAAGCTAGTGTTTTCGAGATAAACGCACTTTAAAGAACCCCGAAATTTTTTTATAGAAAATGGATTTCGGCCAATTGCTCTCAAACTTGCATGGTGATAGCTCTTAACACGTTGATCAAAAGTCTCACGGAACTCGGGCACAAAACCCGAAAACTCTTCCAAGCCTCCCAAAATCATTCTCAAAGGTCACTGGGATCTAGGAACTTTTGAGGGTGATTTTGGGGAGGGGGTAGGGGGTTTTCAGGTTTTGTGCCCGTGGAGACTTTTGATCAGCGTGTTAAGAACTATTACTTGCAAAGTTTAAAAACAGTTGACCGAAATCCATTTTTCATAGGAAAATTGCGGGGTCCTTTAAAGTGCGTTTATCTTAAAAGAGTTGCTCCTAGAGACCTAAATGAAGTATACATTTTTGTAGGGGGAATTATACCAACTTATTTTTTAATAAACAGGTCATTATACTAAGCTTAAAAAAAGTTATGCCATCTAAAACAAGTGGCATGAACGGATTTGAATTTTTCGCCTTAAAGAACCCCTGAATCCCCAATTTTGTACCGCTATGTTATTTAGTTAAGAAATTATTACGAAAAAAATGAAACAAAACAAAAATTAAAAGTTTAACACCTCGTATTTTAGTTATTATCAACTGTTGCTCTGTGTCCCATTACTTTTGGGACACTCTGTATATTCAATTCCATAAATTGTATAGTTATTGCATAAAATAAATTATAAAACATAAAAAAAGATTTTTCCAAAAATATTGAAATTAACCAATATTTTTTAAAAGCACATCTACTGGATTTAACATTGTTTTACCCGATTTGATTCAGCGATCTTATTTGATAAAATAAGCCCATTTTTATTTAAAATTATTAAAATAAAGCATTATCATCCTATCGTCCATTATCTTTCGCATCTACTTCCCTTGAAAAAATATTGTTGAAAACGATATGTTGCTTACTCTTCTTAATAATTCCATGTATAATGAAATTAGGATTATCTCATGCCGTTCGGGAGTTAAGACCTCATACATGTTATAGTTCGTTCAAAACGCGGGTCCTGGGTACCCAACTTCGCTTCAATGGAGAATACCTTCAGGGTATACGTTTTTTGGAACGCTGATTTCGAATTTCGAAGTCCCGCCGCTTGGAAGTTCTGGCATCACCCCTAAAAATGCAAAAAACGCCCTTTTTAGGGTTTTGGTACGAAAATCTTATGAAAATGCTCTTTAGGTACCTAATAAATATTTCTAAGGTAATTTTGGGGACTTTTAAAACAAATTAGGGGGCCCTAGAACATAAATCTGAACACCCAAAAGGTCAAAAACCTTTTAAAGTTTTTAAAATAACCCATAAAAATGTATAGAAATTATTTAATATTAATAAAAATTTGTATTTTTTATGGCATTATATTAATTTGAGCCAAAATTAAATTTTAGGGTAATTTATTGGGGGTGAAACGACCTCCAATCATCCCTAATATATCGTACATTAAAGAAAAATGTGATTTTTGCCTTAAATTTTGGATAAATAGCCATTTTACGACCAAAAAAGGATTGCCCTCGCACCACTTTTGGGGACTTAAAAAATATCAAATTCGAATTAAAATTAAAACAATGAGTTTAAAATAATTTCTTATGGATTTTTATTACAAATACAAATTAATATCAATATTAAATAATTTCTATAAAATTTTCATAAGATTATTCTTAAAAAACCTCTAAAAAGGATGTTTTTTGCCCTTTTAGGGGTGACCCTGGGAGTTTTTTCTAGGTGCCTAAAGAGCATTTTTATAACTTTATTAGATTTTTGTTAAAAACCCCTTAAAAGCGTGTTTTTGCGCTTTTAGGGATGATGCCAGAATTTCCGAGCTGCGAGACCCCGAAATTCGGAATCAGCGATCCAAAAAACGTAGCCTGAAGGTAATTGTTCATTTGCAGCGAAATTGGGCACTCAGGTTGAGATATACACACATCATTTTATTTTTTTTTTTTATTTCAGGTATGGAGGCGCTAGAAACCTGCATAAGCTATTGGGAAGATGCGCTAGCCATCTACCGATCTAAAGATGGTGGAGGGGGACCTTTGGCCATGCTTAGTCCAGAGGAAACAGGATTCTGCAAAGATCTACAGCTTCTATTAGACTCTGCCATAGAACTACAGGTAAGTTGTTAACTTTTTTATGGTTATAAATGTAAATTAAAACACTGAAAATTTTCTTTCGTGTAAATAAAATGTTGGTTATTTTAATCTTTATTAACCTACTTTAACGTAAAAAAAAAAAAGAAATCCTTTGAAAAACTAAAAAATTATTACTTTTTCCTTGCCTTTAAACAAGTTACATTTTAAGATCTGAAGAAATTACGAAGTAATAAAATTAAAAGAATTTTATTTGTAAATCTAAAAACACACACCAAAATAATTTTTTTTAGAATATAGATATTTCTGCAAAAATTTGCGCAATTTAAAAATTTAAATAAAAATCAAAATTAAAAAGTAATTTTCTCTTTAATTCAATTACTTTTAAAAAATACATTTAGATTAAAAAGAATGTAAAATTAAAATAAAACACATTTAAAAGTTATTTTCTTTTTTTTTTAATTACTTTTAAAAAATATGAATGTTAGAAAATTAAATTAAAAAAAAATAAAAAAATAACAGTTATTTTAAAACTTATTTCCCCCAAATAGCATTTAAAATTTAAGAGCTTAAGGAATCGTGTTTTTTCCCAGAACGGGATCCAAAAGGGACCCTTCCCCCTCTGACAACCAGATAAAAAAATTTTTACAAATTTAAATGTAAAAACATCCAAATGGGGTTCTTAAAAATTTTGGTTAAAACTATGATTAATTTGAAAAAAAAACCCTTTTTTAGCCCGTATAATGTCAATTTTCAATGAATTCAAAAGGGATAATTTTTTTAAAATTTTTAAAAATTTTTAAATATTTTATTAAATTTTATATTTCACAAATTTTCAAAGCCTTTATTTATAAAATCGAAAAAAAATGAGTGGTATATTAGTACGGTTATGTAGAATAGAAAAAAATAAAATTATAATATAAAAAATTGTTTTTTTTAAAATATTCAAATTTTTAAAAATCATTTCAGGTTATTTTTTTTCAAAATTAAAGGTTTTTTCCCCTTAAGGAAAGGGGGGGGGATTGCACGCTGCCAGTATTCAATTTGAATAGATGTAAAAATATTCCCGATGATTTTAATTTCCCTGGGCCCCGCGCGTCGCCTAGTGGGGGGCCCCTTTTTTATTACATGTAAAGGCCTGATGATTTTTAGCGCCGGTCGCTCCCCGCTTGCTTAGTGATAAAAAAAAGTTTTTTTAAAGGGTTGGGATGGTGAAAAATAATTTTAAAATACCCTTTTTCCGGTGATTTAATCGCCGACAGAAAAATATTTTACTTTAATTTTTCATAAAAAAAACTCAGTTTTTTGGTCAGCAGCTCCAGTTTTTTAGTTTATGTTCAATACAATAGGACGCAGGCAAGTGAAAATAATATGCAGCAGCAAAATAAATCACGCGAGAATACTAATAGCCGCAAATGATGAAAACACTAGTTTGGACTAGTGCGAAAAGTCGCGATCTCGATAACATTGTTAAATCGCCATTATTTAAAAATCGCAATCGCTGATAACGGCGTAAAGCAAATATCGCTGTTTAGCTCATTCCTAGTGTTTTTGCTTTCTTTTTTTTTGGTCCCTCGGTGGACGTTCAACCAGCCCCCCCTTTCCAGACCCCGTTGTTATCAACGTGGCTTTCCCAGGCTTTGTACGTGGAACTTCTGGATAGTCGGGCTCTGTAAAAATTGAATTTTTCAAAAACTTAAATTCTCAAAATTTTCAAATATTTTCTTATCGATGCAGGCAAAAAAAAAGGACATCCGACCAGATGACTGCTACTGGTATTGCAAAACCCTTTTCGTAGTACTGCCTCTTTGCGACGCGCAACATCTTCCCATTAGGAAAATCCCTCGTGCGTGGGGCTCCCAAAAACAGATATAGGAATCATCGCTCACAGCGTTTGGGCCCCGAAAGGACTCCATCTTTGGCTTGAGTTTCTTCTTGATCCCCGATGGTAAAAGCCGTTGATACAGCTCCTTCAGCCGCCTTCCCGGAAAAAACTATGTAGTTTTTTTATCGCGAGCACTTCGCTGATCGGAGGTCAAATAGGAACTGTCATTCCTAGTGAAGATTGTCTCTAATTCGGATCTTAGACTATACTATGGAGGGTAGAGAGACAGGGAGCACCATCTCTTATGGCGGTTTGGCTCTAAAAGTAGCCCAGAATAGCATTAAATAAAGAGACGCTGGTGTAAACCAATGGGAACCAATGACCTTTACCGCAATATATAAAATAAGGTTTAAAAACGGTCCCCTAGAATACCAGCGCCATCTTAATTTATTGCAATTTAAGGACAAGTTTTGTAACATAGAGATGGTTTTTTCGAATTCATTGACTATACGCGCATTTAGTGGTGACATAATGACGCCATCTTTTTTAAGATGGGCCAGGGCTCTGACTATATTAGGCAATTTGATTCTAATTTTTGTGACTACTTGTGATTTTCTTTAAGCTCAAGTATGTGAACTAAAGCAACATTTCCACAAATCACAATCGGTTAGATTTCTGCTTAAAGATTTCTCGTAATCCATTTTAATAAAACTAATATGAAATCACCAAAATATTCCCACTAAAATAACCAATATAAAAAAATATAAAAAATCTTCATAAGAAACCATGTTTTATTTAGAAACCTATCACCTTCGAGTATATTTCTGCTAGAGGCAACCTTGCCACTTTTCGTACAACCTTTCTTTCTAGGCCCGAAAACCAATATTAGCAGTCAGAGTGAGAATACCCGTATCTTTTTATTTTCTCTCATACTTGTTCGCACAACCAAGCGGCAAGACTGCCTCTAGAAGATATATGCTCAAAGGTCAAACCAAAAATGGACAACGCTTTTATTGGAATTGATTTAAAATCGTTATCTTTCCCCCTAAAAAAAGTGGAATAAAATATAAATATTTTAAAACACTTTCTGTCTAATGTTTTAAGATTTTTAGTTACTTCTGTTTTATACAAAATGCGATGGTTTTTAGGAAAACTCGGAAATGTTATTCTTGGATGAAAGATCAGTACTATTTAGACCTGAAAGTCGAGATGCAAATGGTATTGACACAGATTTGTCTGGTGGGGAAAGTTTCGCATCAGCACAAGATCAGGTAAAAATAAAACTTGCTATTATTTCATTTACTTTTTTTAAGTGTGTTATAGCCTGTTTTAAAAATATTTTTAAATTTATTCTTTATTTTGAATGATATCTATTAAGCTATTTATGGCCAGTACACCCTTAAATTGTTAAAGAACACAACAAGTGTGATTGATTAGAATGACGAGGCCCGAGTCGTTCTAATCACATAAGTGTTGTAATCATGTTTAAACGCACGTGTGATGTACAACGTTTTATCTGCAACCGAAAATTTATGAAAATACTGTTTTAATTTTCGCTTATTAGTTGCCTACCTTTAACACCCTTTACCATGATATTTGTCATATTTTTTAAATTCTAGCTGTAAAGAATCCTCCCGTGAAAAATTAAAACCTAGTAGGTTAATCCTTGGCGAATTTGTGATCTGTGTAATCTAAATCTTTTAAGTTTGGCCCTTATGCTAATACTCCAATTGCATGATTATCTCAACAAAATGTTAGGATTAACCTAATAGGGCGAAAACTTCATTATTTTTTATTGGAAAAATATAGTAAAATATTTTTAAATGGAAAAAGCTAGTACATTCGGTTTGCTATTAAAAACAAATAGACCGGGATCCATTGGGCTGTTTTTTTTGATAATTTATAACAAGCTAAACGAGTCGCCCAAATTCTGCCTGCAGTAACATTGGACCGTGATAGGACTGCTTTCGAGAAACCTCCAAACATGCCGATTTTTCAGGTGTTGCAAAATTGATACTTAACAGGTTAATTCTAACACATTTTGTTAAGATTTTTATGAAAAGAAATAAAAACTATTTGTCCTACAAAAACTATGATAGGTATACCAAGTCCTCCACGTCAAACATGTCGAAAAAACTTATGGGTATAACCTTATCACTAACAAGCTAATTTTTTAAATATTGTATAAAACATATTTTTAAAAATTATTCACAGTATTGTCCTACAAATAGGTCAATAGGGTTTTGTAGTCCTACAACTTACGTATGTCAATTTCAGAGGTGGTACTGTACTCATTACTAACAGTGGGACAAGAGTAGCAGATATTAGGTTAGTATATTCCATGAAGAAAAAATAAACTCTCCTACAAAAATAGTGATAGGCAGAGCTAGTCCTACAAAGGTTATTTAATTTTTTTTTTCTATAAGATTGATTGGATTTTATACAATAGTTTGATATTTTGACAACGCAAAAAATATTGGGCACCGCCTAAGCAATGTAAAATTTCGTGTAGAATGAGAATCTATTCATATATTTGATAAATTATTATGTAGATAGTCGGAAAATTGGAGAAACAGGTTTTTTTTAATAGGCAAGTAAAGTCAACTTTTATTCAGATTTTACTCCTTTAATTTTGAATAAAATAAATCCAAAATTGTATACCTATTCTTTGCAACATTTAGAAGGCAAACATGTGCTTCTTACCAAGATTTTCTGAATGTTTTTTCTTTTGTCGAAAAATTTTTTGAAAAAATTTGAAAAAAAATCGCATACTTGCCCTTCGTAATGTTACAAGGATTCGATTTAATTCGTGCAATATTTTTTTAGTAAGATTATAATAAAAAATAAAACTGCTTTTAAAAAATTAATTAAAAAAAAAATAATAAATCAAAAGTTAAAATTAAAAGAAGAATCATGTTTGCAATATTAAAATATTCCTGGAAAACCGAAATTGATGCTCCTTCTGATTTTTACTAGATACTTTTTTCTGAAATTAATATTTATTTTAATTTAATATATATTTTTTTAAGAAGTAAGAAAATGTCTGGATATAATAATTATTCTTTATCACTTTCTACGTCGGAATCATCATCAGTGACTTCGGTATTAACATCATCTGTACCTTTTTCGTTGTCATTGATTTCACTTTTATCTTGTTTTTTGGCTAATAAATGAATTCAATATTTTAATAAATTGTAGTAAACTAATGTAAAAGGTAATTATTATCGAAGAAAATTATAAATCGAATACCGTTAAAGGCAGTAGATAAATCTTTAAAAGATGGGCTTTGGATCCATCGAACCAGTAATATTCAAAGCGTTTTGTTTTTTTTCTGTTGAATATCTCATGTAAGCATATGTGTATGGTGCCACTTGCGATATAAACAGTTCTCTTGACCTGTTGTTACAATTCTTCTTTACAAAGCGGTAGATTTGAGGCATTCCTCAAAAAAAATTTTTGAAAACTTTTTTACTAGCCTTTAGACTTATAATTGTTTTCAAAGTATGAAAAATTCTATACGTTAAAATAGAATAAAATCAAATTCCCGGTTCGTAAACAACTTTTTCTTTATTTATAAACCTATCTGATACAAGTCTAAAGGCATACTAAGTTTAAAAATAATCCCAACAGTTAAAAACGATTTTAACTACCTATATGCAAAATATAAAAACTACCGACAGTGTCTTTAATTATTATACCGCATCTTTTGCGGCTTGAGTCTATTTCCTTTGTCGCTCGCATAAAGAAGCCGCGCCGCTTTCGGAATTATTTGATATTTTTAACATCCTCCCCGGCCGGCTCGATTTCCAACGGATAAAGTGACTGAATGGGTCTCCGCAGGGTAGTTCCATTGCTCATACGAATCTGACAAGCTCGTACACGCCCATCTCTTCCAATGTAAACTTCTTATATCTTCACCAGCTTCCACTGCTGACGTGGTACTCGTTCATCATGCATTAAGGCAACATCACCCGGGTTAAAGGTTCTTTGTGAGGAAGGCTTTCCATTATAATGTGTAGATCTTAATTGTTGAAGGTAGTTCACAACCCATTCTTTCCAAAACTTCTTAATTATTTTTGTTCTGGTATCCCACAGTTTTATTAAATCATTTTCCTGTGAAATACTTTGATTAATATGTAGGTTTAATAAATTGTGGTTATTTCCGATTAAAAGATGATTTAGCGTTAAGATCATATTCTCTGGATCATTATCAATATAAGTAAGTGGGCGAGAATTAACAATGGCTTTAGCCTCTATTAAAGCTGTTTGTAACTCATCATAATTCATCATTGTTTTTCCTAAGATGACTTTAAGGGCATTTTTTACTGTTTTCACCATCCTTTCCCAGAATCCACCCCACCATGTAGCTCTCTCGACTATAAATTTCCATTCTATTTGAAATTTTGAGACAACATCTTGGACTCGGTTGTTTAAGTAACCAGCAAGTATTTCAAAGTCCTTAGAGGCTCGTTTAAAGATCTTGACATTGTCTGAATAAATTATATCTGGTACTCCTCTTCTAGGGAAAAATCGTCGTAAGGCTCGTATACAGCTCTCAATTGACAGTTTATCTGTATTTTCACACCATTGAATACCCAAAACTTTTTTCGTTTCACTAGTTTTGCTATTTTTATCCTTATTTATTATAAATTTCCTTAAAACTTCGTCGTTACTGTGCCACTTTCTTAAATTCATGGCAGCTCTAGACGTAATATCTCTAGCTAGCACTAGATCGTCGACATAGAAAGATTGACGTAATATGTCGCAGATATCTTTTTTAGGTTGGCATGAAAGATATTTATTTAAAGTCGCGACTAACAGAAACGGACTACAAGTCACTTCAAAGGAAACCCTTTTCATTCCGAAATCGACAATGTCTGGTAAATTGGTATCGCTTGTAAGCGGTTTCGCGAACCATAAAAATCTATGACAATCCCGCTCACTCTCAGCTAAGATTACTTGCAAAAACGCTTTTTCAATATTAGCAGTCAGTCCGATTTTTCCGATTCTAAAGTTCAATAAAACGCGAAGCAACTCGGTCACCAGATTTTCACCCGAATCTAGCATATCATTCAACGAAAGTAATCCGTTCGTATGTGCACTCGCGTCAAACACAATCCGAATTTTCTTGGTGTCCTTTTTCTCGCGGTATACTGGCCGATGTGGCATAAAGTAGGCGCACTTGCTAATGTCTTTTGACGCCCGCTCCGCACAATCGTTATTAAAATATTCTTGCATTGCATTATCGTATTCCAAGAGTTTAGAGTTTTTAGTTAATTTAGTTACTAACGATTTTAGTCGAGATTTTGCATTATCGTAATTTGAGTCCAGTTCGTTATTTTCATCAATCCACGGCAGTTCTACTTCGTATCGTTCACCGTTAAACCTTATTTTGTCCTTAATAAATAGCGCAGTAGGTTTATTTGTCTTTACCGTATCACCCGCGATTCCGATAGAGTCCAAGTCCCAAAACCGTTGCACGTTAAAATCTTCTACATAGTCTTGCACTTGAAGCACATTTGATAAACTTAAATTGACAGAGAGTTCGTTAGACCGATTAACACCGAGTAAAGTCCACCCGAGTTTAGTGTCCAACGCGGTTAAAGAATCAGTCAGTTTGTTAGTTTTGCCCGTTACTATTTTCCAGTAGTTATCCGCCCCGATCAATAAAGATATGCCATCAAAATCTCGTTGATCAAGTCCAGTATCCGCCATTTTAAAGTTCACAACAAAATTATTAATCACTGGATCATTTACTGACGGAGGCTGAAAAGAATCGAAACATATCTCCGGAAATTCCAACGCCGTTATTTGTATTAAATTTTTATCATATTTTGATCTAACGTTAAAACGCACGCGCCGACACTGCCTTGAAGGTGTAACACTGGCAGTTCCAAAAGGTATTATAGATACACTGTGCGTTCCTATTACTTCCATATCTAACTTTCTAGATACTGATTCCTTAATAAATGTCGTTTGACTACCACTATCCAAAATCAACCTTACGAAAG
Source organism: Listronotus oregonensis (assembly GCA_019359885.1). Taxonomy (NCBI): domain Eukaryota; kingdom Metazoa; phylum Arthropoda; class Insecta; order Coleoptera; family Curculionidae; genus Listronotus; species Listronotus oregonensis. The sequence goes on from JAHBCN010000724.1 coordinate 20,953, forward strand.
CTTGACGGTTGTCGCTAGTGACTATAAACGCAGTTGCAGTCTGCAGATATACATTTCTTGAGTTTTCATTGGCGAACAAGCTTGTAGATCTAGAGGTCTCGTTATTTTCCTTTACATCTATATTGCTATTACTAGAGGTCAAACGGTTTTGTAACATATCTAATTTATTGACATAATTTGGATCACAAAGAGAAGTTGCATGTTTTTTCCCGCATTTATCGCATTTTAAATTTAACGATTTACAAAACCGTGATGTATGGTTAGATTTTGTACAGCGAAAACAACAATTATTTAACTTTAAAATATTCTTTTTCTGTTGCAAGCTCAAAGTTGACCCGCAGTTTATTGTATTATGTTTTCCCGAACAAAACATACATTTTTCCTCAACTGGTGTTAATAGACCCGCTGCGGTAAAAGAACTATTCCTGTCATGTTTGCTGTCTAAGTTTCTCGGTTTTTCATTGTTAGGTAATACATTTTGAGCTTGCTCTAAGATTCTATCTCTACTTTTAAAAACTAAGGAGTTTGGCAATCTGATCCTCATATGATATGTCAGGATCGTTAGACTGTCCGCTTGCTACGGAATTGTGTCTGAGAAGTCTGACTTTTCTCTAGAATATATTTATTAAAGTCGATACGCATAAAATATGGTAAACTTTTTAATATTACTGATTTCAGCATCATTCCGTATTGGTTTGCAGATATGTTTAAAGACTGTAGTGATCTTGTAATCGTTATGGTTGTATTATACAAATTTCTAAGTGAAGAAATATCACTCCTACTTTTTACAGGTTGTAAAGCTAGCAGTTTTTGTATATATGTGTCGACAAGTTTTTCTGTATTGCCAAACTCATTTTTTAGCAATTCAATGGCGTCCTGATAACATGCTTCGTTTGGCGTTAATCCTTGAATTGAAATAGCAGCTTTTCCCGTTAACAATGTTTTTAAATAACTAAATTTTGCGTGACTATCAAGTTCGTTATTATTATGAATGGCTGTACTGTACTGTTCCCAGAACATAGCCCATTGATGCAGGTCGCCATTGAATTTTAACAGTTCAAGTTTTGGTAATCTTACCGACATTTTGGATTTATTTTCTTCCATGTGCTGTGGTACCTGCGATCCTGTCGTTACCTGTTCGTCGTTCACTTGTGTATAATTCTGAATAACTTCGTCTAATTCAGCCATTATTTTCACAGCACTGTCGTTATAGTCCAAAATAGAAATCCATTCCGCACTTAAAGTGTTTTCATCACTACCCGCTAATGTCTCCATGTATCGTTCGTTAGCATCATTCAGTTTATTACGCGCTTCCTTTATACGAAGGTGTTGCACTTTTAATTTTTGAACGTTTTTATATTCACTGTTCAAAAGTTCTTCAGCGGTTTTCGTTAACTGCGTTCGGCACGCGGCCCGGTATGTTTTTTCCATCGTTAGTAGCGTTAAAGTTCGTTACAGTCCGTTACACTTTACGTTAAAAGTCACTAAGTATGTAACACCTCGTATATGCCCGACGTTACCGTTACATCAAAATAGGTCTATAATCACAAAAAAGTTCCCGGGTTTCGGCACCATATGAAAAATTCTATACGTTAAAATAGAATAAAATCAAATTCCCGGTTCGTAAACAACTTTTTCTTTATTTATAAACCTATCTGATACAAATCTAAAGGCATACTAAGTTTAAAAATAATCCCAACAGTTAAACACGATTTTAACTACCTATATGCAAAATATAAAAACTACCGACAGTGTCTTTAATTATTATACCGCATCTTTTGCGGCTTGAGTCTATTTCCTTTGTCGCTCGCATAAAGAAGCCGCGCCGCTCGCACAAAGAAGCCGCGCCGCTTTCGGAATTATTTGATATTTTTAACACAAAGATCTTGAAACGTCATTGATCTTTATTATTTTTTTAATTTTAGACTGTACATTCTGCACACATATACATATACATCTACATAACCGAACTAATGCAGAATTGGTTGGAGTTTTTGCTTATCTTAATAAAATGGTACCTAAAACTAGCTAATTTCAGAAAAGCTATGGATTTTTTAAATTTACCGTTACGGTTGCGCCATGCTGCGATAGGTTTACAGACCTAAATATAATTACCAGCTATTTCCCTTGACCATTTTATTTAAAAATATTTTGCCCCAACTCTGTGCAATAAATAGTTTCCGAAATACAGCCGGAGTCCTTTCTTATTTGGATACCCAATACATGTATATACATTATTTACAAACTATAATTCATTATACATTTTAATATTTTTTAATGATTTGTATTATTATCATTACAGCCTGACTAGTATACATATACGTAACATCTTTTATTTGTTATTTTTTTATACAGGATATAAAAAATTATTACAGTTAGTATAACATAATATGTTTATTTAAAGGTAGTGGTATTAGTTAGTTGTACACTTGGTCAATTAGCGAATCGTATTAAAAAATGCAGTTTTACTATTTTACTTTAATAACCCAAATTTGACTTTTTAACGAAAAATTCTTAATTTTTTAAATAAAATTTTAATTAATTTCCATTAAAGAATATAATAGTGTAATAATAAGATAAAGAAAATTAGTTAACTGTGTGTTTCAAAAAAATAATATTGTGAAATTTTAACCGAAGCCTGCAATTTTATCTAGTATTTTATTTGTAGGGCAAATGTTTTATTGTAATTTAAATATTATCTCTAAAATACAAAACCAAATTCAGCTTGTTAGTAATGAGTACAGTAGCACCCCTGAAATTGGCATATTTAGGTTGTAGGACTACAAAATCCTATTGACTAATTTGTAGGACAATACTGTAAATAATTTTTAAAAATAGTTTTTTAAACAATATTCAAAAAATTAGCTTGTTAGTGATGAATTTATACCTGTGTGTTTTCTCGGCATGTTTGATGTGGAGGGCTCGGTATACCTATCATAGTTTTTATAAGACAAACACTTTTTCTCTTTTTTCATAAAAATCTTTGCAAAATATGTTAGAATTAACCTGTTAGGTATCAATTTTGCAACACCTGAAAAATCGGCATGTTTGGAGGTTTATCGGAAGCAGTCTTATTATGGTCCAGTGTTGCTGCAGTCAGAATTTGGGCGACTCGTCGAAACGAAGCCACTCACAAAGTTTTAGCTTGTTATTAATCATCACAAAAAATGCTCCCGGGATCCCGGTTCAAAAGTATACTAACTGATATTACTATAGAAAAACATAGCATATTTTAGCTGCAACAGTTGGAATAAAATAAAAAAACCTAGTTTACAAAATAAATAAGCATCATGTTTAACAGTAGTTCATATAAATCAAGTAATTTTGCTATGTTTTTCCACTTGAAAATCGACATGTTTTTGAAGCATATAAATTAGTTACTCGGTTGGTTTACTATGCTTTTTAGTAGGTAATAATAAAATATTTTCGTTAGAAAAAGTATATATACCACAATAGTACTGTAATAATGTAAAATTTAAAAAGATCATCCCAAAAAATCCCCAAAACTTAAAAAAAATAGAAGAAAATATACAATCAGTTTTTGACATGGTTTGATGGCAAAAAGGTGAAAAAGTGATTTTAGCATGTTTTAAAAATCATCCACGAAAATACAGCGAATCAAGTCTATGGACGTTTTATTCTATGTTTTAAGCCATAATTTGCTTGAAAAAGAATGTTGATATAAATTTTGGGATCAAGAATCGCTAATAAAGCATGAGGGGCCGAGTGCGAGCCAATCCGATCAATAACCCAATCTATTACAGTTAGTCTTCATTATCATCATCATCATCATCATCAGCAGCAGCAGCAGCAGCAGCGGCAGAGGGATTGTTTTTAAGAAATATAAAAATGTATTACAGATTCATACCACCACTATAGTTGTGTTATGAGTCTCATAACCAAACGGTTGTAATTAAAGGCTTATAAGCTGTTTAATGTCTGTTGTCTGAGTGTTATCAGCTTCGCGTAAAAAGTTAAGTTAATAATTTGGGTTAGTACAGTATGGGACCTAATTTGAGTGAGACTTGACCTGGTTATTGACTGTTTAATCCAATGATATAATTTTTTTTTAGTGGTTATTTTCAAAATTGTACTTACTTAATTTACAAAGTAAAACCAAACATTCCTTTTTTATTCAAAGTAAATAATATTAAATTTTATTTTACTAAAATAAAGTAAAAATATTAATAAAATAAATAATAGGTATAAAAACAAACACTGAGATTAAGCCTAAAAACTTACCATCTGAACAGCCTGTCCTGAATCTAGTATACCACTGTTTTTACCTAATGTTAAGATATTTAACAGATTAATTAAATAAAATCTGTTAGTACGAGTGTATGTACAGGGTTATCTAACATGGGTTAAATAGGGCCATATTGTGGTTTCCTTATACAGGGTGATTCATGAGAAAATGTCAATACTTCAGGTACGTACTCAGGGTCCAAAAACAAACATAAAAGCCTATACAAATATGGGTCCGCAAGTCCTTCGTTTCCGAATACATGGTGTTCACCTCAGAGCTGACGTGCTTAGAAGTAAATGGTGGAATTTTTAAAAATTATTAAACCTAGCTTATGTTTTGCCGAACATAATTTTAGAACAATAATTTTATTGAAAATTAAAATATGTATTGTTTAATTATAACAAATAACAAAATGTTATTTTTTTTTTAAATTTTGCTATATTAAAATCAGATGCGTCGTTTTTTTTTAATCCAAATATCTCGAAAACGGTTGCTCATATGAACTTTTAACAAGTATACCTTTTTGACTTAAAAAAGACAAAACAATTATTTAATTTGCTAAAAAATATATTACAGGGCCGTACCAAAAAGTTGTGATTTTTCAAAATAGTAAAAAGACGTGTAGGTGGCGCCCCTACAAGTAAGAGCCCTAATAAGATAATTAGATTCGAATCCGTCATACCAAAAAACCCCAGGATACCAATTTTTACTCCAATATTGACATTATTATAGATTTTATTTAAAAAATAGAAAAATTAAATAAAAATTTTAACACCCTGTATTTCAAAAACTAAGGCCTTGCGGACCCATATTTGTATAGGCTTTTATGTTTATTTTTAAACCCTGACTACGTACCTGAAATATTGAAATTTCCTGACGAATCACCCTGTATAATTTAATGTGAAATATCCATCTTGTGTATTTTTTCGGTAGATTTAATTCAGCTGTTACTAAAAATAAATTAGACATCCTTTATCATTTCTCGTTTTGAGAGAAATGGGACGCGTTTTAAAACGAACCAATAAATAAGGTGTCCAATTAAAAAGATGCTCATTTTCTTTTGTTTTAATTTGAAATATTTCTTTAGTATTCTTTTAGATTCTACAGAGTAAAAATACACAAGATGGCTATTTAGCGTTTTTTGTTAATACGAGAAAAGCCACATTAATGGCCCTATTTAGTCCTCTTGGATGATCCTATATATAGTTAGTTTGCAAAAAATTCACCCTTATCCCTTGAGGCTAGAAATGCGCGATATTCATCAATGGTCTAAAAACATCGATGCTTGGTGTATCGATGTTTTGCCATCGATGGTCGCGTATCGAAAACATCGATGATAACTGATAACATCGATGTTGCCTTCTAACATCAATATTTTTTGCAAAGGTAAAAAAAGTACAATGTGTTAAAAACGAATAACTTTAAGGATATACTAAAATTGTTATGATGTGTCTTTCTTTGTTATGTAAAGTTTGGTAAAGACATAAACGTTTTGCCCATTTATTTATAAATAAATAATAATTAAATGTTATATAAAATTCAAAAAGTCTTTTTAAAAAAAGAACAAAAACTTTAAACATACATACATACAAATGTTAATCCCTTTAGCTGGTGTTGCAACTTCGTTTCATCAGAACGTCTGTTTTCAAAAGCAGGGCAAACAGTAAATCAGCAGCGAAACAGGATAAAGGGAAAATTATTATCAAAATTACTTTTTTTTTACAAAGCATTACAAAATCTTATAAAGATCTATATTTTTTTATATAAAATAATGTTTTCAGTTTTTTTAATTATCTTTTTTACTAAGAGTTTCGTTTTAGTTTAAAAACACGTATTATTTCTGGTATATTTTAAATAAATGAAGCTGTCTTCAGTTGTATTGGTAGTATTGCTAATAATGCTAATAAACCATGAACGAACCATCGCATCGTACCATCGATGTTAGAAAAACATCGATGTTGTATGTTCGATATATTGTTACCATTGATGGTCAGGTTCGATGTTGCCATCGTGTTTAACATCAATGTTTGGCTTCGATGTCGCATCCCTACTTGAGGCCCCTACAGCTGTGGGCCATTGATTCAAGATAATGGTCATGAATTTTTCTTATATTTACTATGGAAAATCTATTTTTAAAATATTAATGCGTACGCCAAAGTTACATATTGGAAAAAAAATGTTTTTTGGAATTACTTAATTTGTTCTTGGATTAGAAGGTACTGGCAAAGTATTGTAAACCCTAATATTATAAAATAATAATATATAACATGTCTATATTATAGGTTATAGGTCATTGAACATTTTCTTAGTATGTTAGGGTACTTTGAAAAATATGCATCGATATGTGTTTTTTTAAAAACCCACCTGGTTATAAATGCTATTTTATTATTTATTTATATGTATGGTAGGTAATTCAATGTAAGTGCCCTCGAACTTCCTTGTATGTGGTTCCATGATTTATGAAACACATGTACGGCACATATTTCATTTTTACTTTTGTGTTCTAAATAACAGAGTTACACGACCGACTGGTTTCCCCTAAAAAAGCAAATTAATTTATTTTATGCGACAGGACAGATACGGTCTAATACTAAATTATCAATCTGTCGGGAACTTTTGCCGTGACATGGGTGTCTAAAAATACGCTAATATTTAAATTATACATAAGAGCGTTGAAGTTGTAATAGATTTTGAAGGACGACAACCTACTTGCATATTTGCCTTATTGGGCACCTACGAGATTATCGTATCATAGCCTATTAAATTAAAAAAATTTAATGCAAATACTTACTATGGCGGTATCAACTTGTGGAAAATTTAAATATTATAATTCGTGACGTGACGTCTAATTTGTCTATCTTTTACGTAATTTTTATTAATTGTAAAGGTCAGTAAACCAGCCAGGCTGTTAATGAATAAATAGATTAAGAATATAGTTGATAATATAAATTTCTTAGAAAAAATACTGTCTGATTAAAATAATAGAAACAGGATGTCAAAAATATAAGGTTACTATTATACAAATATGTTTTTAGTTTATAGAATTGGACGAAGCTAAAATCATTTAATTTAGTTGAATAATTTTTGTAAATTAATTATCTTAGTCTCCTTTCACTCCAACGACCATTGTAAAGCGACATAAAGGTTCTGGAGTCGTCCATTTTGCATTTTTGTTACCTTTTGTACTGCAAGAATTTTTCTAGATAATTCCAGACAGAAAATAAAGTAAAAAATGCGAATTGGGTTTGTATACCGGATGGTGCATTGTCGGCCGAATGATAGGAAATCCCATGTAGTTCTAACTGGGGTCAATTAATTTCTTCCCTAATTATTTTAAAGAAAATTCTATTGAAGGTTATTGAAGAGCATGCAAATCTACGTCCATGGTAAAAACTTTAGATTTTTCGATTACACCATTTGCGAGTTAGGTGCTAGTATATTTTTAAAAATTGTTTCTTTATTATCGCTTCATATTTAGGAACAACAATAAGAATACCAGTAAGTGTTAATTAACGTTGTCATTTTAAAATTTACTGCTTTATTGTTATCAAAAAATAGTACAGCGAAAAGATTAGAGTTGTATTTATGCAGACGAATTAAGTTAAGTTAAACAAAAGTAACACATTTTAAGAACGGTAATTTTTTACTTACCGGGCCCACGGCCGATTTTATTGAAATTTTGTATAGTGGGGTTTTTTGGGGCGCTGATTACGAATCAGAAGTCAAATTTTGTCGAATACTTTTAGTTTTTGAGTTGTAAAGCCCCACTCAGACCTAACCTAAAACTGTACAAACTTTTCTAATATTCCTCCTTAAAACTGATTACGGTCAAAATGGGAGATTTTATGAAAATACACATATTTTATAAGATAAATTTAATTTCACCTTTATTTAACAAATATTTTGATTTTAGACAGTTTTATGTTGGTAAACCAGAGACCCGCGAAACAATTGAATGGCCTACTTTATAAATTTTAATTTTTTGCGATTCAATTGTTTCTTGGGTCCCAGGCGTACCAACATAAAACTGTTTAAAATCACTAGCCAATTTTGTTGACATTTTTAAAAGTAAAAATAATATTTTTGTTGTGCTATTATTATTGTGCTTTATTAAAAATATTTGTTAAATGAAGGTGAAATCAAAATTATCTTATAAAATAATAGGGGTTTTTCCATAAAATCTTTAATTTTGGCTGTAATCAGTTTTAAGAAGGAGGAATTTTAGGAAAGTTTGTACAATTTTGAGGTTAGGTCCGAGTGGGGCGTTATAACATAAAAACTAAAAGTATTCGACAAAATTTGACTTGAGATTCGTGATCAGCGATCCAAAAAACCCCAGTATACAAAATTTCAATAAAATCCGTGGGCCCGGTAAGTAAATAATTACCTTAAGAACTATCACATTTACAATATTTACATGCTTCAAAAATTATTAGTACTATTACAAATAATATGTTGGAAATAAATTTAGGATTTGAAAAAGTTTTTAAATATTCCTCCATTGGCTGCTAGACAATAACCCAGACGTTTATAAAATTGTCTTCTCTCATTGGCTAGCTGGTAAATTAAAATTTTATTACATTCTGCAAAAATAGCATTTTTTAACTTGTTTAATTTTTATCGTTGTATATGTTGCTTTTAAATGGCCCCAAAGAAAGAAGTTATTTCGTGTAATATCAGGAGACCTGGCTGGCCAATTTATGGTGTGATGTAGGCCAATAACATTTCCATTAAAAGCATAGTGTAAATATTCCCGAAGAGCCACGGTATGATGTGCCGGGCAGCCATCCATTTGGTACCAAACTTCATGATTTTGCCTGGCGACATCATTTAAGGAGGTAAAATAAAATGTGTTCTTCGAGTAGTTCCAAATAATATTAAGCATTTAAATTTCGATTAAGAAAAAATGGTCCGATAATACGTTGTCCGAAAATCCCCGCCCAAACATTTACTTTCTGTGGAAATTGCGTCCTCGTTTCGACAAATCTGTGTTGGTTTTCTATGCTCCCGTATGTTTGCATTTCCATCATATTAAAGCAAAATACCTGCCATCTTATTTCATTCCCATCCCTTAGCTCTTGATGTCTTTTATATTTGTATAAAAAGTATTTATGCCGTTTCAAAATCCTGAGCGCTGATTTTTTCCCATGATATCCTAAAGTCTCCTTGTGCTCATCTTTCCTTCATTCTTAACCACGTACAATAAAACGTCTTTATCATCTCTTACATTTTCTTCTTTTTGATATTCCCTTGCTTCAAATCTGCAGTTATTTATCACTGTGCCTTTGGTCTCAAATTTTTTGATAGTCCTATCGACTGTTGATTTTCCGGATATCGGTGTATTCGGATACTAAGCAGCGAACAAGTCTGATATCTTTTGATAACTATTTTTTTGATAGTACGATTTAATCATAAATATTTTTTTTCCAGTAGTGTATTTGTGGCTAATCTTTTCGCTCTACGATTTTTTGATAATGAAAATGCACTTAATTTCAAAATGACAGCGTTAATTCACAACTAACTGGTATTTTTATTATTGTTCATAAATATGAGGCGATAATAAAGTAACAATTTTTAAAAATATATTAGCATCTAACTCGCAAACGGTGCAACCGAAAAACCTAAAGTTTTTACCATGAACGTAGATTTGCATGCTCTTCAATAAACTTTAATAGAATTTTTCTTCAAAATAATTAGGAAGGCCAATAATTGACCCCATTAAAAATTACATGAGATTTCCTATATCCCGCCCGACTTTAAAGGTATAATGTGTCTTGGTTAGTACCTTCAAATAATAATAAAGAGTGCAGCTAAAGGATGTGCTAAAAATCCTACAAGAACGAGGAGCCAATAACAATTTAATCCAGGTAATAAAACAACTTAATACCAACAACAGTACAAGAATACAGTCAGGCACCTCAACCACAGAGGAAGTGCCGATATCGATAGGTACCAGGCAAGGAGAGCCTGAGTCCGGTGCTCTTCAACCTGGTAATGGACCGCATCATAGACCAGGTGAAAAATGTGGGACGAGATTACAGAATGGGACAAATCGAATTCAAAATCTTATGCTATGCAGACGATGCGGTTCTCATAGCAGAAAACGAGGACAACTTGCAGATAATGCTATTCGAGCCACATCAGGACTCAAAGAAATACAACATAAGCAACTCGATACCGAAAACCAAATCTATGACTATATGCAAGGAACCCATACGATGCAAGCTGGCACTAAACGACCAACGAATCGAACAAGTGATGGGCCTTGAATACCTGGGGATAGTAGCTTTAAGCAGCCCAAACATATGACGAGGTGAAAGTACAAGTAAATAAAGCAGCAAGTGTTCTGGCTATCTACATAATACCATTTGGAAAAACAAACACATGTCGATAACCAGCAAGGCCAGAATATACAGAACAGCAGTGAGGCCCATCCTTACCTACGCAGCGGAAACGAGAGAAGACACCAACCGGACGAAAAAAGCACTATGAACGACCAACATGAGGGCCCTACAAGCAATCGCAGGCGTCACACTGAGGGACAGGCAACGAAGCAATGAGATCCGGGAGCGATGGGATAGGATGCCAGGTATTGTTAGATGGTTACGAGGAAGAAGAAGAGAGTGAGAGAGCATGTCGACAGGATGGGAAACGATAGACTCGCCAAGGCCGCATACAAGGAGAAGTCGAACACGACCAATCCCTTAGGAAGACCACTAAAAGATGGGCCGATTCCTGGAATTCATCATCACAGGACATCAAATAAGTGGACAGGACATAGTCCTATCAAAAGGAAGAAGAAGAAGAAGAGGATAAAATTATCAACAGTTTTAAAAATCGTTGTTTGGAAAAGGGCAAGAAATAAACAAATCCTTAGTGGTTTTAAAAGGGTGAAAAATTCGCAATTATTACAAATGATAGATTTAGTTATTTTTACTTTACTTATTAGTAGGATAGTTAGAGCCGAGCTGGGGACGTCATCGGTGATATAGTATTTTCCATTACAGTGTGTTCATTCAATGCCAATATTTAAAAACCTCCCTGGGCTGACACCCTAGTGGTACAAAGGATAGTTATAAGGGTTTAATTATTGGAAATGGAATGAAAACATTGCAATGGGGAAATTCCATATCACCGATGCCAAATCTCGCTCCATCTCTTGGACTATATAATTACCTTAGCACTAAGCAAAAGTAATAAAGTAATTAATAAGATTAATTTATTTTTAATCATTTTTTCATACTTTTTAGGTCGCTGACTTGAAAGAGTTCGAAGAATTCTCAGACTATTTTCCGGATCTTGAATCCTACCCACTGTATCAAAATGCACTACGACAACTTGAAAATGGAGGAATCCCTTGTAGAACCTTAAGAACAGAAGTTGTCAAATGCGGGTCGGATGGAGAATATTTAGCAAAATTGCACTGTTTAAGACTGGCCTTTCAACAATTACTGCGCGATCCATCAAATTATGTTTGGTTTGCAGATGCTGGACGACAGATTTTGGCTGATCTAATGCTGTATGCTGATAAGGACCCTAAAGACTTTTTAATAGGTATCTTAAGAAATTTCACATTATTGATTTATTATATAATATTCAATATATCCCTTTTTAGCACAATTAAAAAAAAGCAACCTACATGCAGGGCCGTCCGCAGGGGTTAGAGGGTGTCCGTCGACCCCCTGGGTTTTTTAAAATTACCTAAAATAAAACATTTTCCGTCTAAATCCTTAAATTTCACAATATTGCCTATAAATTTAAATGAATATGATTATTATTTTAAAAAAGTTGTGGTTATTTTTGTTTTTAAATCAATTAATTCTAGACTAGTAAATTGATTTAATTTTTTTGACCCCCTCTACAGTTTTTTCTGGCGGCGGCCCTGCCTACATGCGTTTTTAGGGCCTCGCGGGTCTTATCGGTAGGGGTATAGAAAAGTAAACGTTGCTTGTCAGTCTAGTCAGTCAGTGATAGTAAATATTATATTTTACTGATGCAGGAATGCATTTTGCCTTTAAGTAGAGATTTGTTTTCTGTGATCTTCCATTTATTTCGATTTAGTCGCTACAGACCTACTGATGAAATCCGTAAAGCGGCCGATAGTTGCCCGAAAAGAGAATTTAAAACGTCAACGTTAAAAACTATAAAAGATACGCGAAAATTTATAGGACATAAACTATGTATTTTTACAAGACTTCTAATTTAAGTTATATAACCTAACCTTTTTGTTTAAATTCAAGATTTTTCGAGTTATAATCAAAAAACCGAATTTTCAGGATTTTTTCAAGGTAACCTTTGGAAAAAATTTGAAACTTTTTTATTTTTGGATTTTATCTGCGTATTTTGAGTGATTAATGAATAAAATAGATGATTTATTAAAAAAAAAAAAAAGAAAATCTTAGTCGGACACCCACCACACACCACTTTTTTTTGTGGACGTGTGTCCACAAAAATAGCCGGTTGATTTTTGCACAATTACTAGATAAATTAATTAAAACATGATGGCTATACTGACCTACAAAAATAAAGGGTCTATTGGTCTGACCTACGTCCAAACATGTCAATCCCACTGTATCTACTATATTTGATAAAAAATAGTTTTCATCTCGTTGGCAGATGGGTGAAGGTCTTTTTTAATTCGGATTCCGGATCTGTGCTACTATTTTTATATTTTTTAAATTTCTAGGCTACGAAGAAATGTTACAATACATACAAGACCCGAAACAGTGGCGAGACCTAGAGGAAGAACTTAGCACCAGAGGAGTCAAAGCCTTGACATTTTACGACGTAGTCTTAGACTACATTCTGATGGACGCTTTTGAGGATTTAGAAAGTCCTCCATCTTCTGTGATGGCAGTTATTCAAAACCGGTGGCTATCAAATGGATTTAAAGAAACTGCTTTAACGACAGCAGTATGGTCTGTCCTAAAAGCCAAGAGAAGAAGACTGAAATTTCCTTATGGTTTTATGGCTCATTTTTATACAATTTCTGAACAGTTATCTCCACTTTTAGCCTGGGGTTTTCTGGGATCAGACGAATCTTTAAGAGATACGTGTGTATACTTTAAGGAACAGGTTATAGGTTTCTTATCTGATATTTTTAATTTCCAAAAGTGTAGATTTGTGACCGTTGACGATTTAGCTGTCGATGTATTAAGTTGTCTTAGGATTAGGGTTGACAATATTTGCCAAAGGTTATGTGCTCACTCGTAAATTATATCTGTATGAAAATATTTTAAAATTAAATGTATTAGAATTTTCAGAGGCAAATTTATTTGGTGCTGGTAGCTAAGCAAAATATATTATGGCTGCTACCATCCCCAAATAAATGTGCCTCTAAACTTATTAAAAAATTCTAATAGGTATATTATGTTAAAAATACAGACAAGTTTAGTATGTGTCAAAGTATTTTTAAAACTTTATTAAACATGGGAAATTTAATGGTTTATATTTACTTATAAACTTATTCTTTCCAAGGTATTTTCAACAGGGTTGGTCAAATTAGCGAGACATTTTTTTCAAAACATGGTGCTTTAAAAAGTAACATACTTGTTACATGCTTTTATAGGTTACATAATTTAAACCGTTTGTCTATTTCTTTTATATGAGGAATCCCAAGTGCTATGACAGGGTTATTCATTTTAAAGTAAACAGGGCTTTATTTTTAAACTTCCCTGCACTTGTTTAAAAAACGAATATAGCCATTTCGTGTATTTTTTTCCGTAGAATTCAATAATCTAATCAGAAAAAAATTGAAACAAAAACAAAAGAGTTACAGCACAAGTGACGTATTCTTTAAATGGAATACTCCGTAAATTTTTATATCAATAGATAGAGATTTTCACGAGGAATTCGGTGATATAGGGGTTCCTGGGTTTATTTCCTGCGGTTCTGCTGCAATTGTCTAAAAACTGCATGATACTATAAGGATAGTTTCACCTGAAAAACCTGCCACAGCTTACAGGTGCTTATTTGTCAAAGTCAAGAATTTTAAAACTACGTTTACTACTTTTTGGAGTAGTTGTATAATGAGGTTTTCATCAGAAGAACGGCTTTAAATTATATTATATGCTAAAAATGTTATGATATATCTATTTCTTAACCAAGCAGCAAAATTACAATAAACGGAAAAAATTAAAATACAACACGAGGTAAAATATGGTGGTAATAAGAACACTTATAACAAAAAATTATAATATAACTTATAATTTAAATCTTCTATATGACCCCCGTTATTTTTAAAACATGATCTATAACCCCTCCTTAGCCTTTCTAAGCTCGCCGATATTATTTAAGGACGATTAATTTCATTTACAATTTTTTCTCTTATTTCTTGCGTGTTTGTGTTCCCATTTTGGTAAAGGACATTCTTCAAGTGACCCCATAGAAAAGTGTCCAAAATTGTAATATTTGGACTATTAGGTGGCCATCTAATAGTGCCATAACGTCCAATCCACTGATTGTATCGGCGATTGAGATACTGCACAACTTGGCGAACAGCATGGGGCGGCGCTCCGTCTTGTTGCCAAATTATCTTGCGATACGTTTCGAGTGGCAATTTTTCTAAAATGTCCTCAATATCGTTTTCAAGAAGAATGATATATCTTTCTCCAGTTAAGGATCCCTCATAGAATATTGGCCCGACAATTCTATTGTTAAGCACATTACACCAGACATGAAGAGAAGACCTCCCTTGGTATTTAATCTCTTGAAATTTCCTGGGATTTTGTCTTGCCCAGCTTGGCATATTGCGTCGGTTAAACATTCCAGATGTAGTGAACGTAGCTTCATCCGTCCAAAGAATCGTTTGAAACAGGGTAGGATCGTTATCTTGTTCATGAATTAAAATTTGGGAAACAAATTGAAAGCGAAGTTCCTTTTGTTCACGTGCTAAATGCTGCACCGAAAGAACGTGATATGGTACTTAAAATATTTCAGTGTTCTCTGAACGTCGCATAGGTTACTCCTCTTCTTGCAGGCCCATATCTTAAGTCTCTAACTGCGTCAGTAATTGATTTCATGAGATACAAAGTAAAATAATTTAAAATAGCCCGATCCCGGTTTTATTTTCTCATTGTAGTCCTTTTTCTAATATGTAACGATTTTGTTTCTTCGATTAAGACCTTCAGTTTTAAAATCGTTTTTACTGATATATTTCGGTGGAAATTTGCAACATATCTTCGTTGTGTTTCCTTGGCGTTTGCTCTACATTTATAATAGACAGTTATAATTTAAAGCCGTTCTTCTGATCAAAAACCTCATTATAAAACTACTCCAAAAAGTAATAAACGGATTTTTAAAATTCTTGACTTTGACAAATAAGCACCTGTAACCTGTGGCAGCCAGGTTTTTTTAGGTGAAATTATCCTTATAGTATCATGCAGTTTTTAGACAATTGCAGCAGAACCGCAGAAAATTAACCCAGTAACCCCTATATTACCGAATTCCTGATATAAAAATATACGGGGTGTTCCATTTAAAAAATACGTCACTCGTGCTGTAACTCTTTTGTTGTTGTGGCTATATTCGTTTTTTAAAAAAGTACAGAGAAGTTTAAAAATAAAGCCCTGTTTACTTTAAAATGAATAACCCTGTACTTGCTATTATTCCATCAGCAATGTCCAAGTATCAAATTATGCCATTATTGCACTAGTAGCACTCCTAGCGTTCTGCAAATAACATCTAATTCTAAGCATTATCGTCTGGGTTATGTCGTCTGGACCGGACTTTTTAACGTGAAATCAGGACCATTGCAAATATTCTTCATATCCTCATATAACTGTGGTTTCAACCTTATAATAGAAATTAGTTGCGGCAGGTCTGTAATTAAAATAATTCAAACTGCAATGAATATGTTGTCGATTGAAAGCTGGAACTATTTAGTACATCATATCATAAAAGTCTTAGTTTCTTATTTGTATCTCCATATACCAATACTACTTCTCTGAATGCTTCTTTAATTTTATTTCAAACTTTTTAAAATTTTAAAATAATTTATATTATTTTTTTGTAAGGTGTTTAAAGGTTTTGTGTTAAATGTTTTGCAGTTAGGGTTAATTTGTATATTACTTGATTAGTTAATATACCTTCCGTCTTTTAAACCTGCCTTTTAGTAATTTCACTAGGAGATCATTAATAATAAAAATCAACTTTTTATTTTGTCCAAAGCAAAAACATTTTTTTCGTATCTTTGTTACAATTTTTCTGTAAACTAAACTTTGATTGTTAAGATATTTTTAAGATATTGTCGTGTCAAAACCAAATTATTCTACGTCCAATTTTTCTTAGATTAAGCTAGTTACTAATATTTTTAAACTTTTTTATTCCAACCCTACAAAAGGTTTCATTTTAAATCATAGTCATAAAAATCGACAAGCTAGTATTAAAGTAAGGAATCAATACAATGAGAATCTCAGAGGCCAAATATTCTTTTACCAGCAGAGCCGCTTAAAAAAAATCCTTTCTCGCTCAAATGGCAGTAAATCTTTTTTGGTAATTTTCTAAAAATATAATATACTAGTTTATTCCCACCAAAGAAAAAAGCCGAACTCTCTGCGAAAAAAATTGCTGCCAATTCAACTCTTGACAGTTTTACTAAATAACTTATTTCAGTAGTTATTTATGTTTTTTCTAAAATGTTCGAGAACATCTTTAGGATAAAACAGATCAAACTCGTCAATCTTCTTCCAATACTAGAAAGTCCTTTGAGCTAATTGACATACGAGCACTGAGCATTGAGCTTGTTTTTTTTTAGATTTCATATGGGAGGGGCATGCATTTTTCCTGAGAGCGGGAAGGCGGCATGTGTGCCACCTATCCCCAAGAAATTATCCAGTTTATCACTTTTTATTACAAACCAATATTTCTGCTTTAAGTTGGTTGCAAGGTATTGAAATAATTCCTTAATTTCTATTTTTTAGTATTTAAACAAAGGTCAGAGTCCTCTTTCGTACCAGAAAGTATTTATTAGCTTTTAATTTTTATGCGCTCTGTACAGGGTGTCGGATTTCGTTGTAATTGCAGGGTAACTCAGTTATTATTAGAGAAACAGACTTGCGTTTTTTGCGAAGTGACGCTACTTTTTGATAGAAACGAAAGATGGTACAAAGATTTTTCAAGACTTTTTTTGTTTTTGACATATAGGGCAAATTATTATTATTATTATTATTATTATTATTTAGACCACCCTCGTATTTCAGTTATCTTTTAACTTGTAACAAAAGTAAAAACTGATATAAATAGGTATGTCTACGTAGAACCCAGTGGTGTAGTTGAATTTCAAATTTATTATTTTTAAAAATATGGATCAAACATATGATTTTTCTTATAAAAAACTCCGGATATATTTAAATCATTAAAATATGTCACGACCCGCAGGTATGAATCCTGAAACTTAACGCTTTTTAACCGGGATGATAAACTCCTGGTTAAAACTGCTGGGTGGGAATCTGCCTTATAGTCCAGTAACTGAGGACCTCAAAGTACCCAAAGCTGTAAATAAATCTGCACAGTTTTCATTTGTGGCGCAATTCTTAGGTCTTCTTGAATGCTTTTGAACGAGAAAAAGTTTATCACGTTTCCAATGTGGGAACCCGCTAAAAATGGCCAACCAAAGTCCCAAAAAATGAGTTTCCCGCGAATATCTGCCAACATATGGGAATTAGAGAATTTTTCTTTGAACAAAAAATGAATATCACCTTGAAATCTATAAAAATGATTCCTACCATTTTTTCGCAACATCAATATTTTTCGCAAAAACGGCCGTCGAAAAATCCATAACATTCCACATTTTATAGATGTGTGTAAATGCAGATGGGCAAAACAATTTTTTATCAAAACGCAAAAAGACGGTGAAGGAATTTTTCTGGGATCATTGAACACTCGCTAAGGTCTCATTATAAAAAAGAAATGTTAATAACAAACCATTTTTTCAAAAAATATCAATAAATTAATGAGATACTCCCAAAATATTGTGAAAAAAACCTTTGACCCCTTTTTATAATATTCTAGAAAAATCAGAATGGACCCAAACTCATATGCAATGATAGGTACGGGTTTTCCCATTCCGATGAACATTGAATGATTAAAACATTATTGCCCGAGTAATGGAACAATTCGTCCGCCCGCTTATAAGTGAATCCATGATGATAGCAACATTGTAGCGGTAGAGCGGCAGCTGAAATGAGGGGACTTTTGGGTCCCGTTATCTCGAAAATTATCGATTTTTGGAAAAAAATTATGAGAACCATTTTTGTAGACAAAATTTTTTCGCTCGAAAGCATCCCCAAAGACCTAAGAATTGCGCCACAAGGGAAAACTGTACAGATTTATTTACAGCTTTGTCCCTTTATTTACTGGACTATTAATTACATTGCTAACCAACTTGAACTACTGCTAAGTGACAATTATAAAAAATAATATTAACAATTATGTCATAAGTAATTTCTGGCAATATTTATGTTAAACCATTTTAGTGACATAGTTTGGACATTAAACCATTTTAGTATATATACGGCTGCAAATATTTTTGGTCACTTTTTTGCTAATCTTTATATTATTTTTATTTAAATTATTTTTATGCTGTAATGATAATAAAGCTTACAAATTATGAGCTGATTGGTGTTCATTAAGGAATTAACAAATCCTAAATTTAGCTATCGACTAGCTTAGTCAAGACAGTCTTAATTGGAACCAGCACTGAATTTTAAATAGGAAACAGCTAAGGATTTACTTTAGCAGAACAAATTAATTGTACTTATATTGTCATATTATCAAATTTTGATAGATATAAATTAATTTTTATGTATATAGAGTTAGTAATTGCTTTGTACCTAGATTATTGTATTGTTTAAAATATGTTTTTAGGTTTGTAGTGTTCTTCTTCTAGTATTGTAAGTAACCTTTACCATGTTATTCATGTTTACGAGCAAATGTCTGTTTTTAACCAATGTTAGAAAAGGTCGTTGCTAATTTGATCTGTAATTATGGATATTTTATGGTTTAGATAAGTACAATAATTTTTTTTCAAATGGTTGTAACAGTTTAAACCAAATTTCTACATTGTGCCCATTGAGTTAGTTATGTATTTAATTTACTTTATTTTGTTTGTATGAAATATTAGAAAGTTATGCACCGGGTGTTTCAAATTCGAAATTCAACAACAACAAGGCGCTCCTGATGAGTCCAAGAGGACGAAACGCTTGTAACGGTCTTGGGAATAGTCAATGGAATTGCAACAGAGCACCCGGAAAGGTGAGCTGGGTGAATCGCCCACCACTTATCGGTAGACATACGGCGGGGTATGCCTCCGAAAGGAGTCCCTCACGGGTAGTGATGACGGGATTCGGAATAACTCCATAATCGCCACGTACCGACCTGGTAAGGTTCGGCACAATTACCAGCCGTTGCTCAGGAAGCTCTAAAGAGTAATCTTTCCTTTCCATTGTGACCGCTGATTCCACGATTTCCTTAAAAATACTTGAATATGTGTACAGGGTCTTTGATTATATTTACGTGGCTTCTGGAGCCTTTATTTTTAAAGACAGAAAAAAATGTTTTATATAAAAGTTGTAGGTTTTTTCTCATATTATCTTTTGAAATTATCAGTAAAAAAATATCGCAATAAAAATGAAAAAATATAGGCAACTTCAACTTTTTTAAATGGAACACCCTGTATATTATGCGCTACAATAAAAGATCTTTTTTTTCTGATTTCAAATATATATACATTGATGATATTTAGATAAACCATTTTTGAGATATTTAAGCCTAAAATATAAATAAATTGAAAAAAAATCATATTAGCATCAAGAAAGCTATGAAAACAATAAAGTTAAAATTTATGATTTTAACTATTAAAAGTAGTTTGTATTGCTTTTTTGTCGATGGGCTATTCAGAAAAACAAAAAATCGCTATTATGCGTCTTTTTTATGGTAACAATAATAATGTGACGACAGTGCAAAGGGAATATTACTTATTATATTCTTAACAACGGGTACCATCTATATACTATTACATAGGCGCCGACTACGTGGGTGCTATGGGTGCCCGAGCACCCATACTGAATATATTATGGGTGCGGAGCACCCATACAAATGTATGAGTTAATCACCTGTTACAATATATTTAAATCAGTGGCAGATATTCAGGTGAAGTGGCACTTTACCAAAATAAGTAACAAAAAATAAAATATAAAAATGTATATTTTATCCGTTCCGTTAACAAAGCATACATTAAATAACAGTCAAAAAAAACCGGCGCGAGCGGCTTTCTTTACCTTTATGGCTTTGCGTTTCGGGAATCCCAGTCCCAATCAATTTAGTAAGTTCTCTATGCCGATGCTTATCAGCCTGTCTATGTTTGGACTTTAAAGCTTAATTAAATCTTGCTTAAACTCCCTTAAAAAAGTTGTATTAAATTATTAATAGTGTTAGGACTGTCAAGTGTTTCTGCGGTTTTTTTGAATAATAAGGTAAGGGTGTCTGGTGTCTTGTGAGGAGAATGAAGTTTGAGTACAAAGTTCAATGAAAGTAATTTATGGATGATGCCTAGAAAAATTTTACTTACTTTACCTACTACAATTATTGTATTACATTTTAGTATATACGGTTGTATTTATAAAAAAGCATATTCAAATTTGAGAGGTAGGCATTGTCATACTTATTTGATATATGATAATACAAATTAACAAAATGTAATGAATACTCCTTCTAATGCCTACATAATTACATGTTATGTTTACGAACTTTTTTTGAAGGTATGAATTTTTTGCTTTCTCTTATATACATGTCTATGCAAAGAGAAAGTTATATAATCGGTTTGGATTTTTTTTTGCATTTCTCGGCGTTTCTGGCTCTAGATATTACGAAAAACACATTTTTGAAATAAACCCGTCTGTCTCTGTGTGTGTGTAGGTGTGTGTGTGTGTTTTGTGTGTTCAACGGTTTTTAAATGCATTTGTTACTTATGTATGTGTGCCTGCCTGCTCTACTATGAATACACTCGAACAAACGAAATATTTTAAATTTTTGTTCAAGGTATGGATAAATTCGTTATTCGTTTTCCTAATAAAATAAGTGAGGTTGTAACTACCACGGCCTTTGAGACTGTGCCTTCGCACTCATCTACAACACAAAGTGACAATATTGATACAAAAATTGCCGACGAGCACGATCAAAAAAAAGCAGTAAGTTGCGAGGATGGTAAGAAACCTGATACAGAAAATAAAGGTAATGCATGTATGTCTAAAGTAGCAGATAATCTGCCAACAAAAGCTGGTGAAAAATCAGGTCATTGTCGTTGTTTTCAAATAAAGTGGAAAAATACATTTAAGTGGCTATATTACAAGGAAGATGTATCCAAAGTATTTTGTGAATTGTGTCAAAACGCATATTTAAAACACAAAATACCAATGAATGCCACGTATACAAAGCTTTCTTATAATTCATTTGTTATGGAAGGGTTCAATAAATGGAAAAAAGCACTAGAAAGATTTCGATGTCACGAAAAATCGGAAATGCATAGGAACGCTGTAGAAGTATTGTCTACAATTGACAAAGGAGTAAACGTGGTTGCAGCTATGTCAACGGCAAAAATTTTGGAAATGAAAACTGCAAGAATTGCATTGCTTAAAATTATAAGTTCTATCGAGTATCTAGCCGCACAAGGGCTTTCCTTGAGAGGCCATACAGAAGATGATTCAAACTTCATTCAGCTTTTAATGCTTCGAACTGAAGATTCTAAAGAACTAAAAACGTGGATGAACCGAACTAACTACAAGTGGATATCGCATGACATTATTAATGAAATATTAAAAATATTAGCTGATAGCGTTCGAAATAAAATAGTTACTATGATTAAGAAAAATATATTTGCAATTATCGCTGATGAAACAACAGATCTTTCAAAAAAAGAACAACTCTCAATTTGTTTTAAATTGTTGACGACAACCTTGAAATATTAGAATATTTTTGGGACTTTATGAAACACCTTTGACTAATGCAGAAACATTACATAAGGTTCTAAAGATGTTTTTATTAGTACAGCTAGACATAACTTCACTACGAGGGCAGTGCTATGACGGGGCTGCAAACGTAAGTGGAGCATTATCAGGTCTACAAAAGAATAGCTGATGATGAACCGCGGGCTTGTACGTTCACTGCTTACCCCACTCTCTTAACTTGCTGGTTCAAGATTCATTTAACGGCATACCTAAGGTCAGAGATTTTTAGTATTTGCCAAAGACATTTGAATTATATTAGAGATTCAGCAAAACGTTTAAACATATTTAATAATATCAAAACCAACACTGATGACGCCGGTTCGTCGTCTTTAAAAGGCCTTCTGCCCCACTAGATGGTGTTCGTGTATCATCTTTAAAATCTTTGTTTGACAATTATAAGAAGTATGTGAATTTATGACGAATCAAAGCAATGAATACAGTGAAGCAGGAGCGAAGGCAAATGCTTTTCTTGAAAAAATGTATTCATTTGAATTTTATTTTACTGAAGATATTAATAAACATTTTTGAAAATATAGAAGTTTTAAACGCCAGTATTCAAAAGGTGGACATTAACATTGCAGATGCAATAAAAAAATTGATTGCCTTGCTAAAACACTTCAGACTCAACGAAATAGTTTTAAAAAATTATGGGAACAAATAGTCAATGAGAAGGATAATTTTAATATCGATGAACCAGTTTTGCCAAGAAAAGAAAGGTTCCTCTTAAACTAGGTGGGCCAAAAAATCAATTTTTCCAAAACACCCGAAGAACTATACAGATGTTTATATTATGAAATCATAGATACGTGTATTCAAAGTATTAACAATCGTTTTAACTCCCAAAGGAATAAAAAGAGCAAGAGATATTGAGGCTTTTTTGTTAACAAACAATGAAAACGTTAATGCCGTCATTCAGGAAAACTATTGTAGCGATTTTGATATCTAAAGACTCTATTTAAAAAAAAAATGTTTTTTGATAGTACCAGGGGACAAAATTTTCAGTCAGTATCAGAATCCTTCATATTTTAAACAAAATATACATATGAAAGATTTATTTTCAGAATACGTTAAAGTTCTAAAATTATTTTTTTCTATTCCTATAACATCATGTACTTCTGAAGAAGTTTTCAAATTTTCGAAGACTGAAAACATATTTAAGAACAACGATGATGCAGGCCAGACTGAATAACTGCATAATCTTAAATTCTTATAGAGATCTCTTAAAAAGGGAAATAGACCACAATATAATTGCAAATATATTTATTCAACGAAATACTTACAGACGAAACGTATTTTCATTAGATTAATTATTATTGTTATAAATTTTAGTAAATTTATATATTTCTTTTCATAAGGATTTTATGTTATGTTTTCTTAGATGAATTCTTAAAACTGCGATTCATCAGTTTTCATGTTTTTGTTTGTTTTGCTAATTTTACGATGTATCACGGAATGTATGTTGTTTATTTGAATTTTTATATATAATATTTTCTGTTGTCATTTTTTCCATGTTATTATTACTGATATTGATTAAATAATGTGATATAAGAAATTTTAAGTAGTTTAATGTTTTGAAAACCTAAACATATTTTTAGACGTACACAAAAAAATCTCTTGAGCTCTTTTAGTCCACTTTTAGCTAAGCACCCATACGAATTTCAAAAAGTCGGAGCCTATGTAACTATTAAATACATAGTAAGAAAGTTTATAAAACGAAAAAGCTTTAAAATGAAGAAAAGGACTGCAGCACGACATGAAAACAAGGTTTTTAATATCCTCGTTTTTTCAGGATAATTATTATACTTTTTCTATTGGACTTGCACTAACTACTTTTAATAACTTTAGAAAATCCTGAAATATTAATCTCGCATGCGGCATCTGAACTTAATAAGACAGATTATAAAATTTATTTAACCTTAAAATTTTACAAATTTTATCCTTATAAATTTATGTCCGTTCAGAACCTTTCTGAACTAAACATGCAGGACCGACCTAAGTGTGCATTGGAAATAGCTAGGTTTATGTAGCAGGATCCAAAGTTTTTAAATAAAATTCTTTTCACCGACAAGTCTTCCCTCACTTTAGCAGGAATGTTTAATCACAAAAATAAACATTATTGGTCCAGAGAAAACCTTCACCAAATTCAGCAACATAACAATTCTATTGTTTTCATGGCTTTCTTGATACTAATATGAAACTTTTTTGTAATTTATTAATAATTTAACATAAAATATCTCCAAAATGGTTCATCAAAGATATCATCATATATATATATATATATATATATATATATATATATATATATATATATATATATATATATATATATATATACATATATTTGAAATTAAAAAAAAAAGATCTTTCGTTGTAGCGCATAATATACAGGGTGATTCATTTAAAAAAGTTGAAGTTGCCTATATTTTCCATTTTTTTATTGAGATATTTGTTTACTGAAAATTTCAAAAAGATAATAGAAAATCCTACAATTTTTATATAAAACATTTTTTTCTGTCTTTAAAAATAAAGGTCTCGAAGCCACGTAAATATAATCAAAGACCCTGTACAAGCCTTTTACTCTCTTGGTTCTCAGTTTGCTTGGCTTTGACGACATGACGATGTCCTAAATCCAGGCTCCTTAGCTTCTTCCAACTGCAGATTTTCGCAGTGTAGAAGGAGGTAGTAAGTGTAATCCCACTCCTCGAGTTCTGGTTTCAGCTGATTCCAGCATACTTATACCTCGATATTCAACATTGGGATCTTAAAAACTATGGGAGATAACGAAGTCGGTTAAATCGGGGCAGAGATGGCGCATTTTCATAACTAACAATATGCTATTAAAAAAGTATTTGCGGAGATGTCCAAGAAAAACCGAAATTTTGGAAAATGGTTTGTCACTTAATTTCCGCTACACGATATCAATAGAAAGAGGTATCGACTACAGTAGAATTTTATATGGCGCTCATAAGAAAAAAATAAAGTTGATAATGGCGACCGAGAAACGAAAAGTCAGTGAGCAAATCTGAAAGTACCATCATATAGGGGGAAAAAGTGGCAATGAAAATGTGCAATATGTTTTTTAAAACAAACTTTGCCCAAATTTAACCTTGATTGAATCTCCTAAAGGTTCGGACTTCCCAATGGTGAAACGCAAATGTGAAACACCCAGTATCATTACTAAAATGTAGACACTGTATATTCTAAACATTTTGATTTGGTACTAAGCAATTGTTCACTTTTTATTATTTTTTAAATTAGGTTTAATTAATATATATTTACTGTCAAAAAACATTCCTAGGTATATATTATGTTATATTACAGTTGATATGTAATATGTTTTATAATTGTGTAACATTTTAAGTGGCCAGCATTTTGTGTATATGCATATAATTTTTAAGAATGTAATGTTTGTTAGAATAAGTGTATAAATTAAATGTGTATCTGACTTAAGTATCTTTTATTCCATTATTCGGCCTCCTCCCATCTGCCAACTGGATGAAAATTATTTTTTAATAAATATAATATGTAAACAAAAGTATCGCGAATGGGTTGCCTAAAAAAATATGACCAGGGCTATGGCTGGTTTAAAAAAAAAATAAAAAACATTCTGTAGGATGTCAATACTCCTTTTTTTATTCTTGATTATCTTGATATCTATAATTTATAGGACGACTAAAGTAATTACAGTACTTCTGTACTGTACTTTACTACTTCCCTTTACATGCGGGAGGCCGATTACCGATCTCCAACCCCAAATTCTGGAATCCCTGGACTCCCAACTCTCGTATGATTGCCTATTACTATTAGATTTCTGCTGACTGTTTTAAAATCTTGTTCAACATATGGTAAGGGTTGATACAGATATTCTAGGTTAATGCTAATTATTTAAATATTGTTAGAAGTCCTTACTGTTTTGTAATCCGGTTTTGATTACTATTCAAACTGCCACGCACTAATATTTAAAACAGTGTTAGTCTACGGGTACAAAAAAACATTTTTGTATTATTCGAATAGTTTTTCGTTTTCTTCTCCTTCAGTTAAATTAATTTGTCATCGCCATAATTTATATTTATATTAAATAAAACGAAGATATCCTAAATAAAAGAAAGACGCAAATTATAAATAATATAATAATCGCCTTTTAAAAATAATATATTATTTAAGGATACATGAAAAAAAAGCTAGTAGTATTTTGTATTTTTGAAATATGTAAGGTAGGGCAAGTTTTTTATTCCATCGATAAAAAGTTCGCTGAATTTATGCGCTGAACGTCAAATGACATCATGAGAAGTTCTGATGGAACAAATTAAAACGAAATGTTTAAAAAAGCTCGCTGTTTGTTCTGAAACTGTCAATCTTTAGCTGATTGTTGTGTTTCTCTTCTGTATTTATTTATATTTTTTTGCTCAAGTTTTTTATAAAAACGCTTTAATGGAATCCATTGGACTCTCTAGTAGTTTAAAAACGGTTTGATGAATTAGCGCTTAATGCGCTGGATCCATCGATGCAATTAAAAACTTGCCCGTATACTGAAAGCGGTGTAAAATCATTCAAGGCCCGACAAAAAAAGTAACCGCTGAACAGTTGTACAGAAAGTAGTTTTAAGTGTTTATATTATTTCTCTGCTCTTTAAAGCTTATTCCGCCATCTTTAGGCTAAACTCCCAACTAATATTTAATTTGTTGTTTATAGATGTAACGTTAGAGTGCGTGGTTTTATATTAGTCTTTTCCCTGAAGGGACTAACTACAGGGCGATTAACCGAGTAACCTTGAAAATAAAAAGTTAAGTAAACACTTTTTGTTCCGTGACGTGGGTAAACACAGAGTTGACAAATAAAATTTATATAAAAGAAGGGCAAAATTTTTAAAATCGATGGATCCAGGGATTAACGCTAATTCATCAAACCGTTTTAAACTACCACTGGAAAGTCCGATGGATTTCCAATAAGCGTTTTTATAAAGACTTGAGCAAAAAAATATAAATAAATACGGAAAGAAACACAAAAATCAGCTAACATTGACAGTTTCAGAACAAACAGCGAGCTTTTTTAAACATTTCGTTTTAATTTGGTCACTAAAAGTACGCTACTGCAAACGTCTAGTCAAACAGTTTTGTGTGAAAATTTTAAAAAATTTTTGGGCCTACCCTTTTTATATTAATTTAAAAATTTCTATATCACATCAAAAACCATTACCTATGAAATTAAGTTACACTTATTTTGTCAATAAATTAATATTGTAGATAGCGATCACAAAGGAAAAACAAAAAAAAGAAAGGAAAATTAAAAAATAAATATAAATAAAACTTTGCCAAAAAAAAATACCCTCTTCAATGGCAATATTTTAATACCTTTTTAAAAAAAAATTGTATTATTTTTAAACCTTTTTATTAGGTAGGTTATGTTGGTTTTTTTTAAAAAATTTTATTCTATTCTTTAACGAAAAACTGATTAAAATATAATTTTAGTAAAATAATTTCTTTTTTTTAAAAAATATATCTAAATTATTATAAACAAACAAAACAAAATAAATAAATTAAAAAGTAAAAAAATATAAACTATTCCCTTTTAACTGAGGGTAGTTTTTTAATGCAGTTATTTATGCGTGGTTCTTTTAAAATTATAAATAGAACCAAGTTGTTTAAATTTATTCTGTAAAAAAGGGGCCCTATTGTGTTACTACATAAACATCTTTATCCCAAATTAGAATCAAAAATATAAAAAAGCTTACAGATATAAAAGTCAAAAATTAGAAATGCCTTTTCGGTAGCATATAATATGTTCATGTATAAAAGAGTTAGCAGAGGGATGTTGTTAACTATAATTTGTTGGTTAAATCAGAAAGAAATAAGTTATGGGGGGTTTAAACCCCAAGTAATGTCATTCTTGCTAGTTTTTTTAACTAAACTCCGATTATTGTCATTTGGGAATGACAAAAGCAAAATAACTGCCCAAAAAATTTTATCGCTTTTGGGCCCAAAAGTTACATGGTTACAATGGGATACAGCTTGATTTTTGGCATACAGGGAGTAGGATTTTCTATAATAAAGAAATTTTTTTATTAATTTAATCTGCACTGAAAAACTTTTTAAAAAGATCATCATTAAAATTTTAATAACCGTTATTAAATTTGTTAATAAAATGGGGGGATGACTAAACGGTTTAATAGATGTCATTAAAGTCAACTTATAGCTTTACTTTAATAATAATTATAAAGGACTTTAATATATTTTTTAATTTCTTTAAATAATTATTATTAAATCAGTTAATAGTGGTAACTAAATTACTTTAATAATACGGATTACTTTACCATCGTATTTTTTGGCGATGCAAATATAGTTATAAAAATAATTATATCTATATGGCGACCTGCAATGCATGAGCGCTTGTTCCGAAAAAAATTCTGCTTCATCCGGGAATAGCATGCGAAAAAAGATTTGTTCCCGGGAAAAATCGCTCGAAAATACCGCTGCGGGGGTCACACTTCACACTGTAAGTGAGCCCATCACTAAAGGGGCCCCTGATTAAAATCTTTATTTTTTGAAGAAAATTGTACAACACGCCATTATCATATTTTACCGATACAACGCGAAATTTTTTTTGTTAGTGACGCGTACCTTCAAAAACGGGAACTCTTTAAGAAATGACCGTTGCGGCGACTCCACACGGGTTTCTACTCTTTCGGTTTCTGCCTTTATTTCGGTTAATTGGGGATTTTTTTAAAGGGGTTTTAATGATCATCTTTAAGGGTTTAAAATCATCTTTAAGGGGGTTGCAGTTGCTATTTATCTTGTTTTTACCAAACTATTTAATAAGGTTTATTAATAAAAAATCTGTAAATCTGTTTAATAAAAAAATTTTTACACTTTAATTTTTTATAAAATACTTTAATAAATTCGTTTTTTTTTTTTTAAATTTTTTACGATCAAGTAGTAATTATCAATTAATCTTCTTTAAAAATTATTATTAATGCCATTAATAAAAACAATTAAATGTTTTCTATAAATGAAGTTTAATTCTGAATATAATTTGGTTTAAAAGTCTTAAAAAAATACAGTGGCTTTTAAATTTCTAATTAGGATAATTAACAAATAATTAAAGACTTTAATTATCGGTTTTTCTCGGTGTGTATAATCGGACAAGTTACCAGTCTTCTTACGATAACATTATGTTATTGCATAATTTTTAAATTTAATTAGGATGGTAATTGTGAACTAAAATTAACAGAAAGAAATGTTTATTTATTATTGTTTCTTTAATGATATTATTGCAAAATAGTTTTTTTAACAAACTAATTTAAGGTAGTTCACTCGAGCCAGCCGTACACAAAGTTATCGCCTTATAGTAAGTACTACAATTCAAACCCCAATCTCGGATGGACATCTTTTATCTTCGTCTCTATCATGCCATCTCCTTGCCCATCTCTCTCTAACAAAAAATTGATTGTTAAACGGGACTAGTACAGGACGATCATTTTCAGTATTTTAAATGGGTCCCAAAATTAGCGCGGTTCCAAATAAAATCGAATACGCTTTACTACAAGTAAAGGTTCTTAATGCTTAAAAATATTATCTTTGTAGAAGACTGTACACACAACACATGAAGTTTGTTCGTTATTTAGTTATTTTTGATACTCTTTTACACTTTTTGGACCCACCTAGTGCTAAAATACACCTTTCAAAAGGGCGATTACGTAAAAAGAATAAAGAGTGTACACTTTTTCTTAATAACAAACAGACCTAAAATAGTAAAGTTTTAAAAATCAATATCTTGTTAAAAAACGGTCAAAAAGCTCAGTTTTTAATGTTTTAATACTTTGATTTATATCGCATTATTTAAAAAAATATAGTAGGAACCGTTTTCGAAATATTGCGAAATGAATGAATGGCTTTTATACATGACAGATATTGACAGTGTTACTTATATATTAAAATAATTTAATTGTTAAAATCTCGCTTCACAGATGATTAAAAAAATTGTTTTTTATTTTCACTGTTATTAAACCCTTTATTTTTAAGAAAAGCTGTTTTACGAGTGAACTACCTTAAATTTTAAGAATATTTAATATAAAAATAGGCAAATACAAGACCTTAACTTTTAAAGGGCAAATAAATAACGCGTGCGGTGTATAATACATGAAAAATTTAACATTTTCTAGCTAATGAGCTTTTTTTAGTTTTAAGAACTTGACCCGATATCTTTGTTTAAATAATTAATTGGCAATTGCGCCAGGGCATGGGATCATTCGATTTAAGCGTTAAAATTAAGTTTATGTGTCTTTGATAACACCTAATATGTAAAGTAAGGAACTGTTTGTGACTGTGCAATTAATAAAAATTGGAATTTTAAATTTAATGATTCTCGGGTGTGTTGTTATTTCGATAATGTAGTATGTATACATAGTGAAAAACGCAGAAAAATATTTTCTAGTAAAAAGTAAACTATTCTTTAAAAAATGGTAGTAAATTATACGGATTCACAAAATAAAGTGGTGTGTGCTGGGTGTCGGACTAAGATTTTCTGGCGTATTTTTTCCCCGCTGAACACGAATCTGATGTCAAAATTGGAGGTCAAACAGCAAAAAATCAAGATAACCCCAAAAAAACGACACGGTACATTTACCGACAGGAACCTGCTACCACGGAATGTGTGGACTACGACTAAATAAACCATAAGAGATACAACAAATTTCATGGAATAAAAAAAGGCTTTTTAAATTGTCTATAAAAAAGTTGCATGAACATTTTTGATAAAATAAATAATAAAGGAGATATAAGCGAAAATGTAATTTTGACAAAAAATCAGTCCAAAATAGGAAAAAAAACATTTTTTTTATTGATGTGATTTTTGGTTTTTTTAATAAAGAATCATTTATTTCATTCATTTAAATCCCAAATCACTTAAAATTTGTAAAAAAAAAAAAAAAAAAAAAAATCATTTTTTTTTCCTGAAGTATACCTTGAAAATATCCTAAAAATTCGTTTTTTTTTTATCATAACTCGAAAAATATTGCATTTTGACAAAAAGGTTATATAAGTTAAATTAAAGATCCTGTAAAAATACATAGTTTATGTCATAAAAAGTTTCGTGTATCTTTTATAGTTTTTAAGATATTGACGTTTTAAATTAAAAAAAATCGTTAATATCTGAAATTACGCCTTTTCAAGATTATTTGCTGTTTGACCACCAATTTTGACTTTAGATAATATTCAGCGAAAAAAAACTCCAGAGAATCCTAGTCCGACACCCAGACACACTACTTTTTTGTGGGCCTGTGTTGTCAAAGGTTTTTTCTCTTGCAAACAAATTACTGCTGTATATATATATATATATATATATATATATATATATATATATATATATATATATATATATATATATATATGTATATATATATATATATATATATATATATATATATATATATATATATATATATATATATATATATATATATATATATATATATATATATATATATATATATATATATATATATATATATATATATATATATATAAAATTTTTATTCTACAGAAGTATGTTTTTTATTAATATAGTTGGGTCCGTCCAATAAATAAAATACAAACAGAAAAACATCACTATTTTTAAATATTTTAAGAGGGAATAAAAATAAATTTATTTGTTTTAGTTTAAAAAACTATTAGATAATTTATAACCATCCAGGTACTCCAATGCCCCCCCTAAGCCTTTTGGATAATAGTTTTCAGTCAAAACCAAAAAATGTACCTTGATGGAACAGCCATTTTATAATAAGAAAATTGATCACAAAGGTTTGTACCAATTTTTAAGCCTACATAGATTCTAAAAGCAATTGTATAAACGCCTAGTTTTATAGAGCCATATCTTAAAAAACCTATTTTTTTTATATTGATCTTAAGATCAGTGATAAAAAATTCACAATTACTTACCTAAAGCCGATCAACGGATCAATTTAACAAACTGTGCGTGAACCAAAATTTATGTGAATTTGTTTGAGTGTGGTTCTTTAAGTGTTTTTTTTCTTTAATAAATCAATGGATCCATAAAATTAAATATTACTAAAAACACTTTTACTTTAACCAACCTATCTAAATAAACTAATTTGAAAAAACTGATCCATAAATGTTAATTGTCAGGATTCACAAGAGCATAAACTGATTTAATGACAAGCAAGCACAATTGCAACTTTTTTTTAAAAAATAATAATAATTAAACCAGTTATATTTTCACAATTTTTATGGTTAAGTATTGTTTAATTAGGTAGGACCTGCTCCTATGATTTATGCAAATGGAGAAAAAGTGGAAGTTATGGAAGCTTTTGATGATAATGAAACAATACAAAGCACAATTTTTGATGCAATAAGGCCAATATACGTTACGCTAAGAATGTTAGGAGTATTTCCAATTACACATTCAGGGCAAGTTTTTGATGTTACGATGCAATGGATTGGATATTCAGTAGCTTTTATACTTGTAGTTCTAGGTATGTCCAAAACAATAATTTGTGGTTATTAACAATTTCATTCGTTAATACAACAAATATGCTAAAAGACGTTGAACTTACGCTTTAATGCTGATTCTAATATACTCATGGCTTCGCAAACAAAATTTGAAAATTTGGCTAGAGCTCAAAGCAGAACCCTGCAATAGCTACTCGTATATTTCATACACGTTTTAAAAACGTTGATATATTGCTTAAATAGCTGGTGCACTCAGTTAAGTTAAAATTTTAAAATTAAATCATATAGAAGTTGTATCATATGTCTTTGGGTTATGTACCATAAATTGTTAAAGTGTCGTAGTGCAACTAATTATGATAAAGTTTTATATTGAGTCTACCACTAAATAATAGATAATATAATAAAATATAATAACATCCAACAATTTTTGCCTACTAAGTCTCATTAAATAGTATTATCTTTTTAATTGTTTTTAATTAAAATCAACCAGTTGTTTTACAACATCAGTTACAACAATAAGAATTTCTACCTAACATTTAAAAAGAAAAAATTAATTGGTAACCCATTTCTATTACATATTTTTTTAGTAATAAATAAAACTCAACTACTTTGATCCAACATTTATTCGCAATAAATGTATTATCTTTATACCAACACTAATAATGTAGTAAAATACTTCGAAAATATGTACAGTGCCAGAAATATAAAATATGCCTAACACTGAAAACTTTTTTTACACCTTATAAAAGTAAGCTTATATAAATAACAAAAATTTTTACCATATAGTTTTCGTAAATTGCTTCTATAACTTAATTATCTATGTAATCTATATTAATTATAAATGAGATAAAATAAATAAAGACACAGTTTGAACACTTGCTCATATATCGTTAAGCCTCTATAAAAAATTATTTAAACTTACTGTACGCTTATTAGAAACAAATAAAATATTTTTAAAAATATTTTTTTTCGTTAATGTAAATATGTAACTAAAAAGTATATTACAATATAATATATGGTTTAACATTGTTTTTGTTTTGCATATTTGGTGAAAAACCGATATATTTATAGAACAATTAGAAGTAAAAAACCTATTAATAATTAAATTCAGGGCTAGGACCTTCACTTTAAACTAAATACACACACCTTAACACGTTAACACGTTAACTTTATATTAAATTTTAAAAAAGTATAGTTTTTCCTAGAACAAAAATAGCATCATTTTGACACTGCTCTATTGCTGATCAATAAAATATATAGACTCTGACGGTATACTCAATTAATTATAATTTTAATTATTATTTTGGGTATGAAGATAACGTATTTTTAGTACTGGTAACTTATTTATTAATAAAGATTTAAAACAAGCAAATTAAAAAAAAAAATAAGTACTAAACTCATACATTTTTAAAAATTTTCTGGCACATTTTGGCTGCATTTTATACATGTTTAATTTTATTTAATTTTAACATATTTTGGTGATTTAAAATGTGTCTTTTTCGGCACTGTCCTAGGTTGTTTGTTTAACAAAGAGTAAAATAATCTGCACTCTTTGGTTCTCATAGATTCTATAAGACATGGACTTCCACTACCTAAAATTTTTAGGGGATCATAATAAAAAGTTTTACTAATATAACATTATTGGGAAATCACAAATTTTTAGTAGTAGGCTAAGAGTCTTGATTCCTAAAGGTAGTATATGTACAGGGTTTCCCATAATAAACTACTCATTTTAATTGCTCAGTAAAATTGTTAAAACTTAATAAAAGTAACATTTTATTACACTTAATTACAATTCACTTTTGGGATTTACTATAACATACGACTTATCCAAACTTTTAAAAATTACGTCTTTTAAGTAAGTGCCATTAACTTTAATGCACTTTTCAAGATTTGACAAGAAATGATTCATGACACGATGAAGGAAAATCTGATCTGTTCACCGGACCTCTTCAGGAATTCGGACTTTAAGATCTTGGATATTTTTCGGGCGAGTTGCAAAAACCTTTGACTTTAAATAGCCTCACACAAAAAAGTCTGGTGCAGTTAAGTTCCGGGGACCTTAAAAGCCAATTTAAATCCCCAAATAGTGAAATCAGTCGGAAATTAAACACTCCTTGCAGAACTCTTTTAGAGTTTTTAGCGGAATGTACTGTCGCTTCATCTTCTTCTATTAAGTTACTCTTTATGTTTTCACGCAAAAAACTCGTTGTTGAACTGAATAATCCATAATAATTAAAACTAAACATTAAATTATGTGTTCAAACCTAATGATGCTTTATTAGAAAAATGACCATTTACGAAAATTAATTTTTCCTAGTTTTGTGTCAGGTGTCTACTCGATTAAAAATAGGTTGATTCAAATCCCAAAGGCCATAGAAGATAATAATATAAAAAAACGTACTGACTTATCTCATATAGAATTTATGTAAATATCAAAACAGGTAGTCTATTATGAGGAACCCTGTATAAGGTTACATACAATAGCAAAATTTTTTGGGGGCTTAACTTGTAAGAAAATGAAATTAAAAATACAAAAATATTTGGGAAATATTTAAATAGAAAAAAAAATATTGAGAAAACATGTTAACCAACTTTAGATAATATTGGTTGAGCAAGGATCAGCTTATTAAATTTTAAAAATTGCATTTTTGTTTTTAAATTTTAAACTTAAAATTTCATAAAATGTAGGTGTCAGTAAAAACCTTCCGAAAAAGCTACAATAGAAAACTGATTGTCCTCTTACTAAAAGTTAAGCTGTTGTTTATTCTCTAGCCAGTTCAAATCCACTTTTCAGACAGCAGTACCTTGAAAATCATTTATCATATGAGTATTTACTATAAATTCACTTTTTTGTGATATACCAGTATCTTAATAACAAATACTTTAATGGATTATTGAGAAAAAAATAATATTTTTTCTCAATAATGTAATGTTATTGAGAAAAAATATTAATTTACAAATTAAAAACACTGACACCAATTTTTTTTAGTAAATTTAAGTGCCCTTAATTTTATTTATTACAATTTTTAGGTATTTCTTCTTCTTAGAGTTGCAACAGACTTATCGGTAATTTAGTTAGACAAAATTATTGCAAAAAGAAGGTTAAACCTAAAGTATTTTTTTATTTTTTAGGATATATAGGTTACCTTAAGTGGATTATAGTAGATGTATCAAGAAGCGCTGAAGGACGCTTTGAAGAAGCTGTAATCGATTATCTATTTACAGTTTATCTGATTCCCATAGTTATAAATCCAATAAGTCTTTATGAGGCGAGAAAGCAAGCAAATGTACTTACACAAATGGTAGCTTTCGAGAAAATTTATTCTAAAACAATAAAGAAAAGGTTGATCATTAAATTGGGAAACAAACCATTATTTTTAACAATTGGGCTATTAGTGTTGGGCAGTGCCACTATGATAATAACACACCTTACGATGGCAGATTTTGTTATTTATCAGGTAATATTATAGTTTTATTTATGATTGTTGCTTCTTGACTCACTGCCTGCCCTTGAAATTTCAATAACTTAACCTGGTACTTCCATTACCTTTATTTGATAATTAGTAGGGACCGGACATCGATAAAAAACCATTACAATTTCGAGCTTAAAATGATATAGAATATACCAAATAAAAATGCAATAAATAACACAACTTCCTTAGGTATCTATAGTTTTTATTTTGATATTTTTATTCGGTGCGATTTCTTGTAGAATAATACAAAAGCCGTGGCAATAGTAAAAAATTTAGAGGAGTTTTAGCAACAACGAAAGAATTAAACTATGATATTTTTTATATAAATAAAGTGAAATAAATTAAAACTAAAATAGACTTTTTGTTATTATAAATTTACAAATATTTGATTGCACCTCTATTAGGGTTCATATTTATGCAATTAAC
This sequence comes from Listronotus oregonensis, assembly GCA_019359885.1. Taxonomy (NCBI): domain Eukaryota; kingdom Metazoa; phylum Arthropoda; class Insecta; order Coleoptera; family Curculionidae; genus Listronotus; species Listronotus oregonensis. The sequence continues at coordinate 57,566 of JAHBCN010000724.1, forward strand.
CCCACAAACATAGTTTTGTTGGTGGAAATGCAACTCTCCAAGTGCAGTACGAAAACTCTCCGGGCCTATTTGTTGTGAATAGGGACCGGACATCGATAAAAAACCATTACAATTTTGAGCTTAAAATGATATAAAATATACCAAATAAAAATGCAATAAATAATTCAACTTCCTTTGGTGTTAATGGTTTTTATTTTGGTATTTTTATTGGGTGTGATTTCTTGTAGAATAATACAAAAGACGTGGCAATAGTAAAAAATATAGAAGAGTTTTTGCAACAACAAAAGAATTAAAGTATGATATTTTATAATGCTTTTATATAAATTATATAGAAAAAATTAAAATTAAAATAGACTTTTTGTCTATAAATATTTACAAATATTTTATTGCACTTCTATTAAGGTTCATAATTATGCAATTAACCCCACAAACATAGGTTTGTTGGTAGAAATGCAACTCTTCAAGTGCAGTACGAAAACTCCCGGGCAGATTTGTTGTAAACTCGTAAAAACCAGTTCCGTTACATAGGGTAAATCATATTATATTTGTGCCAAAATAATTTGTTATATTTAAACAGGTGTAAGTCGCTTACAGACAAACAAATAATGAGTAGAAGTTAAAAAAAGAGGAGTTGGAGTGGCTCCTTCTATATTCTACTTTTTAATTTGAAAGTAAAAGAGGTGTTTTTTTTTATCTTTGGACAGTCCACGAAGGCTGTGGCCCAAGCAATAACGTACCGTGGGTGTCTTAAGTGTGGTGAGAGGGAGTTTGTTCAAACGGGACTTACATATTTGGAGACGGAAAGAAGAAGGGAAACCTTTTGCGGGTAGCAGTTTCCATAGTCTGGATGTTTTAGGGATAAAGGAACTACGAAAGCAGGAAGTTCAAGACCTCTCTAGTTAAACTGTAAAAGGATGCATAAAAGTTGCACCAAGTGTTCCTCCGTTGGGAGCTGCTAGAGGAGATATTATACCGGAACTCCTCTGACCAGAAGCCGTGAAAATACCTAAAGAAGAGCGACAGATCCCCCACAGCTCGTCGGTGGGCAAGAGGACGAAGCTTTTCTATAAGCGTGGGATTATTTATAAGACGAACAGCTCTTCTCTGAATGAGTTGTAGGAGATGCCATTCCACAGACATAAGAACAATATTCTATAGAAGACCTTATTTGGGATACATACAGAGTATACAAATTAGAAGAAGAAAAATATTTTCTGGTTTGAAAGAGGAATCCAAGCTTTTTTGAAGCTGCTGAGGCTATGGATGTAATGTGTTTGTGCCAGGTTATTCTTAAAAGTAACGTCGACAACAATAAATGACTCTTTGTTCTGCAAAACTTTGTAGCTCATATTTAACAGATGAGCATTGATGGACTTTTTCGCGACAGCGAACCTGCCTGTGTTTTGGAGGCCTTAAACTGAACAAGATTTTTGGCGTCCCAATCCAAGATAAGTTTAAGATTTGTGAGAGAGACATCCGGATTGACCTACGCTTGGTTTTTAAATCAGGCTTATTGACTGGCTTAAGAAAATGCAGTTGGAGTTTGGTGCAAAATTTGTAGTTCTGAATTTATTTGTACAAAACCATATCAAATTGAATTGTTAAAGGTCCACAACATTTAGAAAATATGCAAAATTTTCCGGGGGCATCCAAATTATGTATCAAACGCAGATTTCTGCATGGATTTGTGTAAAGCTTTTATTGCAGCTGATATTCTTCTTTATAAAATAAATTATCAGTCCACGAGGACATTTTTGGAAAAAATACTACCACAAAAAAGTACCAGACGAATCAACTCTGCATAAAACTATGTCGATAAGGTCTATTTAAAAACTATGGACAAAATACGACACAATCTGGAGGGAAAAAAGTTATGCTTTAGTGTCGATGAAACCATTGATATCAGGGGAAGATATGTAGCTAATATTATAGTTGTACCTTTAAGTTATCACGAACCTGAAAGCTTATATTTAATTAACAGTAAATTTCTTTCTAAAACCAATAGTGAGAAAATAACAAAATGTGTAGTAGAAAGTATTACTTTACTACTGTCGTTTACTAGTATTCAGAAAAGTGGCGTTTTGTTTCGGGTAATGCTGCAGATATGCTAAAGTTCAGTTATCGAGGTAAAAAAGTTTTTTTAAGTCACCTGCGCGTATTACGAAATTTAAAGATATGTGTCCTAATGTCGCATTACCGCCACAACCTGCTATTACAAGGTGGGGAATATGGCTATCAGCAGTTAACATATTAGCATATAAATTTTAATGTGTTAAAGTGTGAAAAAAAAGTAAAGAAGTTATAAATCCACCAAATGTTAAATCTGATTTATTTTTTTTTTTTTGAAAATTTTGGATATCTACCGGATGAGATTGAACAGTTATAAAAACAAAATGCCCCCCTAGTGCCTTCATTTCATGTATTTTAAATCACTATAGACAAGCTTAAATCTGCTCCCAATGAAATTGGTGACAAATTAAAATTGTATATACAAAAAATCTTGGAAAGTAATCCAGGATTTTTAGAAATAAAACAAATTTTTGAGGCACTACAAAATAAAAGAACTGACTTGTAAAATCATTTTCGATTTACTCCAGATACAAGCTGTAATGTCGACACTCCTGTTATGTTTTTATTTAACATTTTTTAAAATTTATTTATAATTAATATCTCCTTAATACGCACGCCAATGAATTTACCAGACATAAAAAACGTATAGGGAACAAGCTCGTTCCGAAATCCGGGCCCTAGTTGTGAACTCGTAAATACCAGTTCCGATACATAGGGTAAATCAAGGGGTACATCATATTATATTTGTGCCAAAATAATTTGTTATATTTAAACAGGTGTAAGTCACTTAGAGGCAAATAAATAATGAGTGCAAGTTAAAAAAATAAGTTGGAGTGGCTCCTTCCATATTCTACTTTTTTACATATTTTTGAGGCACTACAAAATGAAAGAACTGACTGGTAAAATCATTTTCGATTTACTCCGGTTACAAGCTGTGATGTCGAAAGGAGCTTTTTTAGACTTAGACATATTTGAAATTATAAAAGAACCAATTTTACCGAAACCAACTTTGAAAAGACGTTAGTTATATCATGTAATGCAAATAAATTGTAAAACACTCCTGTTATGTTTTTATTTTACATTTTTTTAAATTTATTTATATTTAATATCTCCTTAATACGCACGCCAATGAATTTACCAGACATAAAAAATGTATAGGGAACAAGCTCGTTCCGAAATCCGGGCCCTAATAATTAGTACACGACGTTTCGGTTAGTCTATATCTTCGACCATTATCAAGCGATAACTAAAAACTTTTTTGTAAATATGTTCTGTATTGGTGTAGCGATTTGGAAAATATATACAAAATATAGGACATTCCGAGAATAGTTTAACCTTTTTACATGAAGGTAAAAATAATATCGTTCCAAAAGGTTAAAGGCTAAAAAAACCAAAGCTTTGTTACAAGAAATGCCATAGATGTCATAGATTTAACAAAATTAATTTATAAGCGGAAATTAATAATTTAAAATCTATTTTACAAAATCAAATTTATATTTTTGATTTTAATCAAATTTACAATTGTTTTTAAAATAGTTAACTTATAAATTTTACAATTGAAAAAGGCATAGGTACATAAAAATAAATTTACTTTTTTAATGCAAAAAAAAATTAACTTAGAAATACGTAACATAAGAAATGAACATATGAATAATAAAACTGTGATTAACTTATCTAAAACAGAAATAACAAATGCTGAAATACTTGTTCTTTCTCAAGGTTTATTTTGCAATAACACCCAAAACAGTTCCCAAGCTTGACACATTATTTTATACAATAAAGAACATGTCAAAACTTAGCAATAGAACACCAAGATAAATTTAGAATTAGCACAAAAACTGCATTAAAAAAACCTTTAAAAATAAAAAAAAACAAATATTGAACAAAAAGCATTACAATCATTAAAAAGAGAAATTATGATAATAATTCTTGCAGATAAAGGTAATGCAACAGTAATAATTGACTGTGATACCTATGATATAATAATGTCTTTTTAAATGATGGTAATTATACAAAAATAAATAATGACTCAACCAAATGTATTAAAAGATATTGAACAAAAAGCATTACAATCATTAAAAAGAGAAATTATGATAATAATTCTTGAGTTAAACTTACACCACATAACCGTCCTATAGTTAGTTGTATATTCTTACCTACATATTATTTGGCAACATTTCTACTCACTATTTTAGATCCTTTAGTAAACAATACTGACTCATACATTAAAAATTCCAAACATATCTTAGAAACATTATCACAAATTTACATAGATCCAAATAACACCCTGGTAAGTTTTGATGTTGTGTGTTGATTAAATCGACGCATTCAAAAACGAAGTAATAAATAAGGTGAATTAAGAAATAATTTTTTCTACTCCTATATTAGTAAGAACCTAATTACACTCCGTCTACTTTATCAGTAAATCTCTAATTACAAACACTATACTGTAAGAAGCCAAACTGTGCGTAAGGACAGTGACGTAATATATATATATATATATATATATATATATATATATATATATATATATATATATATATATATATATATATATATATATATATATATATATATATATTACGTAACAGTTCCACAATCGCATTAGCCGCGAGCCCCCAAAATCTTGAAAACTTTCAATAGATTTTACGTAAAGCTGGCTATGAAACAAATAGCATCGCCTTGACAACGCAAATGTTTGTATTATTATTTGTATTGTTACTTAAAGTTTACATAATCTTCTGCTTTTATTTATAAAAAAACTAAACATAAAGTCGTAGAAAAAGTATAGTACACAACTCGAGTGGTAAGCCCATTACACACTCTTTCGAATTACGGTACTCGCTCACGCTCGTACCGTAATTTTCGAAATCGTGTGTAATGGGCTTCTTACCACTCTCGGTATGTAATATACTATTATGTCGAATCTCTTTTGTTTGTATTCAAATCATTATATTACGTGTTCTTAACTTATATTGTTTCGAACTGCTCTTATAAAAACTACTACGATTTTTACACTAATTACATGAAAAAATGTAGTTATGTGGTAACTATGTTTTTGAGTTACTGTTAATAAATGTTTGGTGGTTTATATTGCCAACTTCCCTGAATTAAAAAGTATGGGACCGAGCAAATATATCATTTTTACGTCAAAGTTGTTACCAAGCGACAGAATGAAATATTACTTAAAAAAATTACAAATTATTGTTTTTATATTTCGTTAATTTTTTAAAGGAATTTAAAAATAAAAAAGCTTAATTACATTTTTAAATTTCAAAAAATTTTAAAAATGAGCGTTTTTAATGGACCTACTCAGAATATTGTGAGCATCACCACAATCTTTCATCAGCGGCTGATTATTGTAAAAAAAATAATAAATATAGTTTTAAATCTACAAAGCGTTCCCATTTAGTGGTTTAATTACCAAATAAACGTACCTTAAATAAAAGACAGAAATTCTGTCTGGATAAAATCCAAACTCTTTAAATTAAGGAAAAAAACGTTAATAAACCTATGACATTTTTTACAAGGCAAAATATTCGGTTATTAGCCTTTTTCCTTTGAAGACTTAAAAAAATAATCTTCTCCGGGACTTAAAACAATGGTTTGCATGTCGTGGTTTACCCCTGTTAGGTAATAAAAATGTCTTTATAGAAAGGTTAGTTGATTCATAAATAGCCTGCACATTCATAGGATTTCTTTGCTTATTTCAGTACAGTGCCCTAATGGCTCTTTATATATCACGTTTGTCCAGCAACACGAACTCCCCGAGTTCGATTCTACCATGACCAAGAACTTTTTTTTTATTTAAAACAGAAGTGCCCACTTTTGTATTTAATAAAAAAAGTTCTTGGGGTCATTGTAGAATCGAACTTTAGAAAGGACCTTCGTGTTGCTGGTCAAACGTGATACCTACTTAGCCATTGGGGCATCGTACTGAAAGAAGCAAAGAAATCTTATGAATTTGCAGGTTATTTATGAATCAACTAACCTTTCAACTAAGACATTTTTATTACCTAACACAGGTAAACCACGACATGCAAACCATCGTTTTAAGTCCCGGAAAAGATTATCTTGTGTTTTTGAAAATTTAATTTTGCCCCAGGTACAACATCTTCGGTTAATTCCATTTTAATTCAGTACGTTTTGCGTTGTTATCAATATCGAATTCAATCATTTGTATCCCCCACCGGTGCTGCCCCTAGCGGATCTTTTTTAAGTCTTGGAAAGAGGCTAATTGCGTGTTCCATTAGCCAGTTAGTGTGTACTACGCATTTAGATTCTTTATTAGCTGTGTGAAAAAGAACATGATAAATAATTAAACATGTTAAACTGACATTTACAACTAAACTTTTACAATAGGCCTTTTCATCATGTGACAAGGAGCGCGTGCCATGTTGAAATAATTAAAAGTTTGTACTTTTTGATCGACAATGGCTGGGAATGAGTATTATCTCCCCCAATTAAAACATTTACTGGAAAATATCGTTGATGGGCTTCACTGATTTATAATTCAGTTGAAGCCTATAATTGTCCCCAATTAAAAAGGTAGTTTAAATGTCATGGACGTCTTTAAAAAGGAAAAGAAAGCTGATTGAAGGTTAGGCATCATTACTTCTTTACTATACAAATAGTATTATAATTTTATTCTAATTAGGCATACTCACATATATACAATTGTTATATTAATTAAATTGTATTGTATTTAAATGATTTATAGCGTGTATCACTCTTACATACTCCATAACAACACCGCTTCTTCGTTCCTTTTCGTACTGATATCATTATAATATTCGATTAAAAAAACCTATTTGCTAATTAAGGAACTTTTTTCTTTATTTTCGTATTTCCTTTTTCAATAACTATGCTTTCTTTAGTATTTTTTATTTTAATTATGTGTTTACAAGCCCTTTTACATGCTTGTTTAAAAAAACAGTACGAAAAAAATGGCGGATACTGACGCATGCGCACAAAAAAAATTGTGATGAAAAGGCCTATTGTGTCAATTATATAATTTATCTACCTGTCACTCATGACACGTCCTTTAATATATTTTTTTATTACACAAGAGCATATTTTTTAGTATAAAATTTATTTTTCAGGTTATACCGTATTGTTACATAAATGTAGTAACTTACATAATAGGTGGAGCATGGTACGTCTATTGTGACGTCATAGGAAAAGTGGCAACTGTTATAGCTGAAGACTTTCAGTATGCTCTTAAAAATATCGGTCCTTCAACCAGGGTAGCAGATTATCGTTCCTTGTGGATGATGCTTAGTAAAATAGTACGAAACGTAGGAAACTCGTTTGGATATGTTGTAACGTTTTTATGTTTATATCTCTTCTTTGTGATTACTCTTACGATTTATGGATTATTATCTCAAATTCAGGATGGAATGGGCGTAAAAGATATCGGACTTACAATTACTGCGGTATCCTGTGTGACGATGTTATATTTTATTTGTGATGAAGCTCATTATGCTTCCAGCTGTGTAAGTATATCTATATCCTTATATAAGTTTAAAACAAATGAGAATATTTTTTTCATTGAGACAGTTAAAAAAAGTTTTTCGTTTATCAATTGCGCATGTAGAATAACGAAAAATATTTTGATACTTGTCACGTGACTGCTGTTTTGGCAGCAAATTAGAAAAATGTGATGTAATGTGTTAAAAAGTGAGGTTGGTTATAACATCACTCATCGCATTTTTCTAAATATACAAGGTGTCCGGAAATACTGTTCGAATAATTCTAGGGGTGATTCTACATGTTAAATTATAAAGAAAAGTTCATATCAACATAGGTCCGCAAATGCGTCACAAGATTGATATGGCGATTTAAAAATGGCACCGGGATATAGGTTTTATTTTATATTTTTGAAACCGTTTAAGATGGACATCTGAGTTTTGATATATGAATTGCTTTTAATAGTAGGTGTTTTTACAAAATTTTTAGTTAAATCAGGGGCTTGTCGACAGGGGAGGCCTCGATTTAATTTATTCACATTTTTATATAATATTTTTGCAGTTTTCTTAAGAAATACTGATTTCGCGATATAAATAACATAAGAAAGGTATTCTTGTTGAAAACCTGTTAGGCTAGCCGATGCCGAGAAAATACTCTTCAAAGAAAATAGTCGTGGTCGCTCAAAAAAGAGTATTCCGACATTTTTTGAAAGGCGAGAACGATATACTTTTTTTACACTGTTATTAACACAATTATAATTAAATAAACTTTATTTGTAAACCTTATGTTAAATCCGTTTATCGCCGAAATAAGGCATTTAATAAAAATGTGAACAAATAAAATCGAGGAATTCCCTTTCGGTACGCCCCTGATTAAAATAATAATTTAGTAAATACATTGAAAGTACCTATTATTAAAAGCAATTTATATTCCAAAACTCAGATGACCATCTATTACGGTTCCAGAGATATAAAATAGAACCCCTATATCCCGGTGCCATCTTTGAATCGCCATAGCAACCTTATGACACATTTGCGGACCTAAGTTGATATGAACTTTTCTTCATAATTTAACATGTAGAATCATCCCTGCAATTATTCGAACGGTATTTCTGGACAATAATTTGTCAAATTAAAACTTTTTTTGGGATTCTCGTGAAGTGAATAAATTATTCACTTAGAGAAAGGCCAAATATTTAATACTCTTCCACTTTATTAACTGGTTTTCACAACAACAAAACTATGAAAAAAGAAATTTTCAAAGTAAAGCTATTAAAGGAATACTATTATTGTTGTATATAAAGCTCGAAATGCTGAAACATCCCCCGCATTGGATACATCTGACTTCATTGGACTACTACCTGTTCGTTCAAATAAAAAATTGTTTCTTTTTTGTAGTAAGATTAAAATTTCTTTATACGCCCTAGTATGGCACCTAGATTTCTATATTTTACATTATTTATAATTTAAATAATTAAAAATATTAGAATATTTAAAGAATAGCCAATATTATTCACCTATATGGTTTTTCTTAAAAAAGTATAAAGTGGGAAACTGGAAACTTTTTTGTGGTAATAAAAGTATTAATCATCTTTTTATTCTCGGATTTCTGAAGCATTCAAAAAATATTATTTTATTTTTTTATTAGAAAACATATACCACTATTGCAGCAGAATTAATTATATTTAATGGTCAGCTGAAAATTATTTCAGATGGTAGTTTTTGATATACCAATCAAGATAAACATTTGACCATAAGTGAATTGAAAACGAACTATGCGCTCTTACTTTAATATTCAAAGAATAATTAACACATTTATTACATAATTCTAGTTCCAAGTATTATTCTTTTAAATATGCGTGCTGTACTATATAAATTGTCAAATATCTAGGACACGATCTCTAAAAAGGGTGAATTTGACATGAAAGAAACTGTGTTAAATCGGATTTCTTTGTTAGCAAAATAGTCTTTGTATAAATTTCCAAGATATGACACGATAAAAACAATTTATATAAAAATATTTTATAGGTACGCACTTACTTTCAAAAGAAGATTCTTTTAGTAGAACTTTCTTGGTTAAATAATAATGCTCAGCAAGAGGTAAGTATTACATTTAAGTCTTGTAGATTCTTTGTTATTACAACGTGCTAGTAATAAGAATTAGCAAAAATATTTTTCTCTCTTTCCTTTATTTATAAATTTAAATAATGATATCCGCCACAAATGTTTCATTTTTAGAACTAAATATTAGGGAAGTTTATACGCTACGAAAAATGACCTTTTTTGTAGGATCTCAAGATATTGGCGAAATAGCAGGCATTTCTCAAAGATGCCAACTTAAATTTACAGTCAGACTGTGTTAGCTGTGGGCGTACGTTAATAAGATTTTTTTAACAAGTCAAAAAACGATAACTGAAATAAACGAAGTATGGTATAGTTACTTGTTAAAGGAGTAAACGTTTTAAAAGGTTAAATAAATGTAAACAAATATATATTATTTAAAGAACATATCCAGCAAGTTTACCCAAATTTGATACTGTAATTTGTTGATATAGAGCAGTGTTTCTTTTTTGGTCCGCGGACCAGTAAAATTTGTAAAAAAAAATTCGCGGATCAGTGATATTATTTAACGACAAAATTTAACTAGGTATTAAAGAACTACTACATAAGTTAATCATAACATTTTTATTATCATTTACTTTCAATAATATTTAAATGTATAGATATATAATTATATATATATATATATATATATATATAAATATATAAATTTTTAAAATTTTTTTTAAAAAAATTTAAAAAAAAAAATTTTAAAAAATTTTTAAATTAAAAAAAAAAAAAATAAATAAAAAAAAATTTTTTATTTAATAAATATAAATAAAAATTTTTAAATTTATTTTTTTTTTTTAATTAAAAGGAAAAGAAAATTTAGAAAAAAAAAAAAAATAACAATTTTAAACCATTTTCATTTAATTTTTTTTTTTTAAATTTTTTTCCATTGTTTTTATTTTTATTAATTTTTTGTAAAGGTTAATAAAAAAATAAAAATCGATACTGCAAAAATTTATTTTTTTTAACCCAAAATTTAAATTTTTTATTAACTTTAAATTTTTGGGGCTTTTTGTTTTATTTTTAAATTAAAAAAAAAATTTAATTTTTTTGTTTATTTTATTTTTTGATTTTTGGACCCTTAAAAAAAATTTTTTTTCCACAAATTTTTTACAGCAAAATTTTTTATCAAAAAATTTTTTTATTTTTTAATTTTTGGCCTTTTTTCCTTTTTAAATGGGCCCGAAAATAATTTTTTAAATTAAAATTAAAATTAAAATATTAAAAATTTTTTTAAAATTTTAAAATTTTTTTTAAAATTATTTTTTAAAATATTTAAAATAAAAAAAAAAATTTTAAAATTTTTTAATAATTATAATAATTTTATTTTTTATATATTTATTTAATAAAAATTAATTTAAAAAATTTAAAAAAAAAATTAAAAAAAAAATTTATTTTTATTTTTATTTTTTTAAAATTTTTTTTTTTTTTTTAAATTTTTTTTTTTTTAAAAAAATTTTTTTCGCAAAAAAGAAATTTCCGCGGCCAGTAAAATTTTCCCGGAATGGTGGTGCCGGAAGCGGTTGGAATACGAATAGGGGAACTTTCGGATTTTTAAACATCAAGGTCCAGGATTGGTTCATGTGAAAAAATTTCGCATTATGTAAGCAATATTTTTGACTGATATAATTTTGTCAGATGTTATTCTGACATACAAAATGTTTTAAAGGTGTTATTGTAGCCAGGTATCATTTTTATCATTTCGTGATAAGACCAGTAGAACCATTACCTGCATTTAAATAATTTGATAATATTAAAAAAAAGGAATTTAAAATAATTAAATCGACTTCAAAATAATAAGTAACATAAAATTATAAAATAATATTTTCTTTAGATATACACTAATTTAACAAAAACGAAATCAAAAGTAGTTACAAAACAAATTAGGGGTCTTCAATCTTTTATTAAGTCTGTGCCTGCACAGCCGTTGAATATAAAACTTACTTAAGGTGGAAACCAACTATCCATACAAAATAAAGTGAAGTAGACTTATTACTAATCAACTTTTGATTTTCTTTTTTATATTTAGTTGGTATTTTTCTTAAGTGTTGGCACCGACCTTAAAAAAATTGTAGTTCCCTAATTTATTTCGTACCTACTTTTAATTTTGTTCTTGTTGGTTAGTTTATATATAAAAATAGTATTTTACAATTCTAAGATATTTTTTTATTATTAAAGTACAACATTAAATCCTTATGATATTCTCAGCTATTGTAGTTATTAAAATATTTTAGGGCATGTTTCCATTTGTTGTAACCTTCTTGCACTTAAAAACATACAGTTTGCGAACTTGTTCTTTCAACAAGCTGCATAGAAAAAAAAACAATATTTTCAGTAGGCTGCATTCTTAATCGCTGAATAGGCTTACCATAACTATTCCTCAAACCAACAAAATTTAAATTTTCTGGCAAACTTCACCTTTGATGTAGAAGTAGACGGATATTGATAAGGTCGTGGTGGAGTATAAATAATGTAGATAAGATGTAAAAGGTCCAAATTTTCAAAGCTGTCATTGTTACTTTTTTTGAAGTCGATTTAATTTTTTCTGAAATTACCTTTATATTTCATAATTTTTAGTTTAAGGGAAAAACTGAAATATTTTTTGCAAGAAATAGTAAAATTTTTGTTGTAAATATTGGAGATTTTGTTGATAATTTTTTCACATGCACTAAAATTTGGCCAAGGTTTTGAGATGTTCTCCTTTTGTCACCACACGCGTAGCTTGTATCAATAAACCAGGCCGTTACACTAATACGTGTAGTACATATCATAAAAAGTACTGAATCAATTTTGATGCAATCTTTACTGTTGAAGTAAATGTAAGCTAATAAAAAAATGGTTACAATCCGATTAATAGTTTTAAAGAAATGCGAAATTTTTTTATAATGGCTTGAAAGCCCTAATAAAATATTATATTTTGCAGTTTCAGGTCCTGGTCCCGGAGTATAACGAACTGAAGCTACTAAGCCCTACTATCGGATCCCCTGAAACAGAAAAAAAACCCAAAAAAAATTAAACAAAAATCAGAACACCAGTCTATGTTTCGGTAGCAAGTCGGCCACCGTGGTCAAGATGAAATTAAAAAAAAAATAAGATAGAAATTAAAACTACATTTTTAAGAAATTTTGGTTTAAAAATTTAGGAAATTCTGAAATCTTTTTTAATACTTATGACGTTTGGTCATAAATGACATATTAGGTAGTTTGTTTGGTATATTTATAATTTTCAAATAGACAAAAAAGGTGGTGTTGTGTGTTGATTTTAAGTATACCTAACCAAAACTAACCATGTATTATTTAAATTAATAGACATTGATGCTAATCATTTATCTTTTTAATAATATAAATGCACTCTCCTTTATTTTACGTTTTTTTGAGCAAGTTTCCGTGGCTAAAATACTAAAAGCATTCCAATTGATTTAGGGTTGTTATCAAATGCATGTTGACAGATTTTTAATAGAATTAAGCAAATTTGTTCTGATCAAAACAAAAAAAAACGAAAAATAAACTTAAAAGATATTTTAGTATAAAATAACTCCTTGATTTTATAAACAAATGTTTTTTTTAATTGAACAACCAAATTCAGGACAAAAGAAAAAAAGACCTATTACAAATTTATTTTTACCATATATTGATGGCTTATCAAATAAAATTTAACGAACAGGTAAAAAATGTAATATTCGTACTATCTTTAAAACACAAAACACTATTAGATCTCAAGTAACAAAAACAAAACCATACAATACAAACGAAAACACAATAAATGTTATTTATAAGTTTCGTTGTGAATGTAATAAATTATTATAAATAGGTAAATCTTCTAGAGCATTAGCCAAACGCATGAAAGAACATAAAACATATACTAAAAACACAGAATTCCACAAATCAAAAATATTTCAACACGCATTTGATAACAACCTAAAAATAAACTGAAATGCTTTTAGTATTTTAGCAAAGGAAACTTGTTTAAAAAACGTAAAATAAAGGAAAGTGCATTTATATTATTAAATAAAGATAAATGTGAAGCATAAATATCTGTTGATTTAAATAATACAAGGTCTTTGATTATATTTACGTGGCTTCTGGAGCCTTTATTTTTAAAGACAAAAAAAATGTTTTATATAAAAGTTGTAGGTTTTTTTCCATATTATCTTTAAAAATTATCAGTAAAAAAATATCGCAATAAAAAAATGAAAAAATATAGGCAACTTTAACTTTTTTAAATGGAATTATATTATGCGCTACAATGAAAGATTTTTTTTCTGCTTTCGATATATACATTAATGGTATTTGGATGAAACATTTTTGAGATATTTAAGCCTAAAATATAAATAAATTAAAAAAAATCATATAAGTATCAAGAAAGCTATAAAAACAATAAAATTGTTTTAATAAATTTGACGTATTGATATTGTAATAAGTTGAAATTTATCATTTTAACTATTAAAAGTAGTTTTTATTGCTTTTTTGTCGATGGGCTATTCAGAAGAACAAAAAATCGCTATCATGCGTCTTTTTTATGGTAACAATAATAATGTGACGACAGTGCAAAGAGAATATTGCTTATTATATCCTTAACAACGGGTACCATCTATAGATACTATTAAATACATAGTAAAAAAGTTTATTGAACGAAAAAGCTTTAAAATAAAGAAAAGGATTGCAGCACGACATGAAAACAAGGTTTTGAATATCCCCCTTTTTTCAGAATAATTATTATACTTTTTCTATTGGACTTACACTAACTACTTTTAATAATTTTAGAAAATCCTAAAATATTAAACTGGGATGCGGCATCTGAACTTAATAAAACAGATTATAAAATTTATTTAACCTTAAAATTTTACAAATTTTATTCTTATAAATTTATGTCCGTTCAGAACCTTCCTGAACAAAACATGCAGGACCGACCTAAGTATGCATTGGAAATAGCTAGGTTTATGCAGCAGGATCCAAAGTTTTTAAATACAATTCTATTCACCGACAAGTCTTCCTTCACTTTAGCAGAAATCTTTAATCACAAAAATAAACATTATGGGTCCAGAGAAAATCCTCACCAAATTCAGCAACATAACAATTCTATTGTTTCCATGGCTTTCTTGATACTAATATGAAACTTTTTGTAATTTATTAATAATTTAACCTAAAATATCTCAAAAATGGTTCATCCAAATATCATCAATGTATATATATTTAAAATCAGAAAAAAAAGATCTTTCGTTGTAGCTTTTAAAATTTCCTAAATTTTGAAACCAAAATTTCTTAAAAATTTATTCTTAATTTCTATTTTTTTTTTTTTTTTTAATTTTATCTTGACAATAGTGGCCGACTTGCCACCGAAACGTAGATTAGTGTTCTGAAGTCTTTTGTTTTTTTTTGGGGGGGCTTTTTTTTTTTTCTGTTTTAGGCGATCTGACAGTTCATAGGGGTGAGTAGCTTTAGTTCGTTATATCCCAACAAAAACTTACTAAAACATAGCCCGCATCTGACTTTATATAAAATATTTTTAAATGTATATTTTTATGCTTAATTTCAGATTAATATGTTTTTAAGAGCGACTGAGATGAATCCTACGGACATGTGCCTTTGTGGCTTTTTCGATGTTAATAGAAATTTATTTAAATCAGTAAGTATATTTTTCTAATATAAATTACCAAGTCGCTACCTACGTACTCTTTTAAAACGCCAACTTACTACCTAAACCATTGATTTGGGCATGTGGGTTCGCCTTTAATAGTACTCGTAAAATGTAAAACTAAAAAAAATAAAGTTTGTAAAAACCGTTTTACACATACGAGAATTATGGTAAATTTAATGCAAAAATTATCTTCAAATTTTTATAAAAGTTTTTATAGGATTTTTGGAAATAGAACATTATTTGTGTTTAATACACGTGATAAATTTTAGTAAAAGTATTGTTAGAATTTATGTGATATTCATATGCACCAAGGCTAATTTTGTAAATAGCTGTTAATGGAATAACATAACATAACCTAAAATATTAAATAAAATTTTTTCTGCATTTTTTTGAATTATGTCAGGTGTATGCAATTTTTAAATTATGTCAGATGTGAATAAAAAAAAGTTGTTGGTTTCGGGTGTTGCAACAATTGGTTCCTTCTTAGTTTAATGTTTAAAGAAAAAAATGTTAAATAATAAGAACGATCAAATAAAAAAAGGATTTCTGCATTTTTAAATTATGGCAGATGTATGCATTTTTTAAATATTTGGGATGTAGATAGATAAAAAAGCTGTGCTTCTGGGTGTTGCAACAGTTGTTTGTTTTTCAGTTTAATGTTAATAGAAAAAAAAAGTTAAATAATAAGAACGATCACAATGGACAAGAAAGTAATTAGAACAAAGAACGGAAAGAGGTATATTAGCACTTCTACTTAATAATAGATTTTTTAATAACATGTTAATAGTTCCAATAGGGATATATATTTATGGATAATCATTTATTTACTACAAATCTTGCATGTTGTACAATACTTTAACTTAACAGTATTAAACAGCTTTAGTATATGAAATTCCAAAGGTAAAATCAAATTTGATGAATAAAGAATTAATTTAATTTTATCAGGACTATGTTCTTAGGCAAAACTGACACCGACCCCGCAAATTGATTTGCGTCGATCAGTGGCGTAGCTACGGACCCAAGGTCCTAGGGCCCTATCTATACTGGTTAAAATATAAATACTTGAAAGGTGCAGAGCTACTTAATTTTAAGCTCTTTATTGTCAGCTTAAGTGTAGTGCAATGCTGTAAATAATATTTAAATAAAAATAACGTTATGCTTCGCAACAGGGTACCGTAAATATCTACATTATGTGGCACAAGAAGTAAACCCTAACGTAATCTGGAAATATTTGCACATAGTTTGCCCAAATAAATAAAAAAAAAGAATTAGGTACAGTATGATAATTTATAATTATGATTATAATTATATTGATTTCAATTAAAGTAATTACGTGGAATAAAACTCTATCTATGAAATTCAGAGTGCAATGAGTTACAAAACTAGATAAAAAAAATCGAGAGCCTAATTCTGCTTTGAGATGATTTGTAGGGAAGTAAAATTGAATTTTACTTTGGAATTCGTACTAAAGCATATTTGAGATATGATCTGTCATACTTATAATTTAATAATAACGCGCTTAATAAAATAATGTTCTATTTTGAAACCAATAATTTCCTAGTTTCCTATTATTCGTTAGGGGCACTCCTACAAATTTCAATTTTTTTTAACTAAGTTGCCATACTTAAAGCCCTATTGCGAGTTTAGTTTAAGCTATTAGAGATTCGTGACAAGGAGCTAAAAAGTCGAAAAATTCTTCATGTGATTACAATATTTATTAAACTTTTTCGAATGTCGCTTAAGGGACCGAGGGGCTTGGGGGCTCCGCCTAGCCCTTCGATAGCTACGCCACTGGCGTCGATTCTTAATTTCGTTGATAAAAAAATAAAATATTCACAACACAATATTTTTATTGCGAAAATTTTAGTTAGAATTATTTAACATGTAATATCCAAAATAATTATGGTGTAAATTTATGGCACAAATATTATTGTATGTATAAAACGACTATAAAAAAGTACTTAACGCTAGAATATCTTAGAAAATATAGAGTGGCCTAAAAAGTGAGGCAGTACGTAAAATTCTTAAGGAAGCCCTAAGAACAGTAAACATTTGAATTAAAAAAATATATATTTTTACTAAAATATTTCACGAAAAACAACTGAATATGCAGTAAAGTATTTTTGTTTTAGTTACTGGCCACAATGGTTACATACTTGGTGGTTTTACTACAATTCCAAATAAGTATTCCAGAGAATTCAGATGTACCTATAAGTAATTCCACTATTTTAACTACAACGTTAGGAACTCCTGTAAAAGCGAACTAAAATAATAATTAACAAGGAGCGTCCATACTGATGCTGGTTCTATTATTGTTGTTTAATGATCAATAAGTGACATTTGGTATTTAAATTTTACAGTTTTCCCTAGTTTTAACTAAATAGTCTTGCCACATCTTGTTTCATAGATAGTGAGTCCTACAACAGAAATACTTAAATAGTATAATAATTTTTATTAGATCCTGCAAAAATATAAGTTATTTAAAACTTAGTGTATCATAGAATTCAACAGATCGGGATTTTTTAAATAAAGATTTTTTTTTCGTATTTTCCTTCAAATATTTTTAGACTCACTCCTTATGAAACAAAATAAATAATAGAAAAAATATAATGAGATTTGTAATATTTTTGAATGGGTTATGATAAATAAATTATTTATTCTGATAATAATTTTATAATTTATTAATTTGATAAAAATTTCCCTTTATTAACTCTATGAGTACAAATATATTTATTGATATATGTTTAATATTTAGATTAATTTTAGTTATTAAAGCTAAAGCTGCATACCATAATCTACGACAATATTTCGACAATAGCCAATTTAAAATTTAAAAATAATAGAGTTTTTTAAATTATTTAAGAATTTACAAATAAACATTATGCCTAAACTTTGATTATTTAAATATGTGGAAAAAAAAAAAATATATATATATATATATATATATATATATATATATATATATATATATATATATATATATATATATAATATATATTATATATATATATATATATATATATATATATATATATATATATATATATATATATATATATATATATATATATATATATATATATATATATATATATATATATATATATATATATATATATATATATATATATATATATATATATATATATATATATATATATATATATATATATATATAGGGTGTTTCATTATTTGAGAATGGCAGAAAAGCTTTCTGGTCCTTTGCTAAAAATATAAGTAAAACTTTTGCACAAATTCTTTTCCAACCCTAATCTCTGAAGATGGAATTGTCTCTACCTCTAAAGGAAAAGCCGAATATTTGCCAAACAATTTCTAATTCTACCTTGATCCTCATTAATCTTCCTCTTCCAACAGTTGTCCCTGTTTCTCATAAAATGTCCGATATCATTTTTCAAGTCAAACAGATCAAGCATATTCTTTCTTCTCTTAATACTAAAAAATCGTCTGGGCTGGATGGCATACCAGCAATCGCCTTAAAAAAATGTGCTCCCAAGCTTGCACCCATCCTAACTCGCCTCTTTCGAATCTCTTACGACACGGGCATTTTCCCGGAGAGTTGGAAAGCGGCGCGCGTGCTACCTGTCCCCAAAAAGGATCCAAAACTCTCCCTTCTAACTATAGACCTATATCTCTTCTTTCAGTTGTTTGCAAAGTAATGGAAAAATTCACTAATTCCCAAATCTTAAAGTATCTGGAAAAACATAAGATTTTACATGATAGACAATATGGATTCCGTCACAGTAGATGCACAGCTGATCTTCTTTCCTTTGTCTCACATAACTGGAATAAGTCCCTTGAGTTTCTTGGTGAATCCCAGATCGTTGCTCTTGACATATCCAAAGCTTTCGATCAGGTCTGGCATGATGGGATTCTTAACAAACTTCCTTCTTACGGTCTTCCACCTAAGCTTTGCTCTTGGCTTTCCAGTTTCCTTTCTAATCGACGTATATCAGTTAGTGTACATGGTCATTCCTCCAGCTTCTACCAAATTAATGCTGGGGTGCCCCAGGGCTCACACTGGCAAACTTATCTTGGATTGGGGCGCCAAAAATCTTGTTCAGTTTAATGTCTCGAAAACACAGTCATGCTCGCTTTCGCGAAAAAAGTCTGCCAATGCTCATCCCTTACATATGAGCGGCCAAGTTCTGCAGAACAAAGAGTCGTTTAATCTTGTCGGCTTTACTTTTGAGAATAACCTCAACTGGCACAAACACATTACATCCATAGCCTCGGCAGCTTCAAAAAAGCTTGATTCCTCTTCCGAGCCAGAAAATATTTATCTTCTTCCAATCTGTACACTCTGTACGTATCCCAAATCAGACCCTCTTTAGAATATTGTTCTTGTCTAGGAAATGGCGTCCCTACACTACTTAGCATTCTGGACTCCATTCAAAGAAGAGCCGTTCGTCTTATTAATGATCCAACGCTCACAGAAAGGCTTCCTCTTCTTGCCCACCGTCGAGCTGTAGGGGATCTGTCGCTCTTCTATAGGTATTTTCACGGCTTCTGCTCAGAGGAATTGGCCAGTATAATTCCTTTTCCGGCTCCCAACAGAGCAACACGTAGTGCAGCTTTTATGCATCCTTTTACAGTTCAGTTAGAGAAGCCCCGAACTTCCCGCTTTCTTCGTTCCTTCATCCCTAGAGTGTCAAGACTGTGGAACCTGCTTCCCGGAGAAGTTTTTCCTTCTGCTCCCAATCTCCAAATATTTAAGTCCCGTGTAAACAGACTCCCTCTCACCACACTTAAGACACCCACGGTACGTTAGTACTTAGGCATCAGCCTTCGTGGACTGTCCCAAGATAAAAAAAAACATGTGTTTAATTTTTTTTTACTTGAAAATGACATTATTTACGAACAAAATACACTAGCCAAAAAAGTTTCTAATTACGTAAAGACTTCACATTCTATTTCTGAAATTAAAAATTTTAACCCCAGAGAAAGAAACAGTGAAAAAACGTCGAGGCTTGCAGATTTTAAGTACATGATTACGAATATTATTTTAAGAAAGCCTTAAAAAATATAAACATCTAAGTATCCTTTATTTTATGCATCTATGTTTATCCACGTTTTAAAAATAAAATAATTAAAACGAAAGCCCATCATTGAAAATTTAGAATTGAGACATTGTTTATGGGAATTTTTTTCTTATTTTCATTTAAGAAGTCATAAAAAATTAATAGTGTTACTCTAGCCAAAATAAGTCTACATACCTTTTAATCCTATATATCACGTTCTCATGAGGATAAGGGATTTAATATTAAAATTCGGATTCGCGTTATGTTGAATAACTATATAAGTTATTCTAAACTATTGAATCAACTAAAACAAAATCAATATTTTTTTTACAACTCATCTCTTGTTAATACCTGTATTAAAGCACGCGTATGTTTTGCCGGTTAAAATACGATTCGAAGAAGAAATAAACATTTAATTTTAAGAAAACAATATAAAGAGATCAATAATATTGGTTTTTTCCAATCCTCCTAATTTTTAATTTGTTTTATAGCATATTGCGGATATTAATTTGCAGAACCTAAAATATTTTTTTAACATTCCTGGGGTAATTACCCCCTCTACCCCGCCCCTTACCTATCCCAGTGGTCGTATTTAAATGTTGAATCTTCAACAAAAGAAGATAGTTACATCAACGAAGAAACAACTGATGTATCGCTGCTTGAACAATTTACATCAACTCAGGAAGAAGAAAAGGAAGAAGAAGAAGAAGAAAAAAAGGAGAAGATGGAGAAAGAAAAGAAGTTAAAGAAGAAGGCGATATTGAATGAGAAGACCTTTTGATCTACTAGGATATAATAAAATAGACCGTGGAAAAGGCTTACTGGGAAAAGCACGTTAAAAAAACGCGTCAAGTATACTACCTCACAGGTGCCGCGGAAACGTGTGCATAGTATAGGGAATAAAACTTTAGTAAATTTTAGAATCGCTTTTTCTTAGAAATGGTGAATTTTAGGGGAAAAAGTTTAGAAACAATTTTTGTAGGCAATTTCAAGATCTACAATTTTTGTTTAAGCTATTTTATGATCAAACTAACCTTTTCGCTTAAAAAACTGAAAATTATTTTTTCGAACTTTGACCTTGTATAAAATTTTTTGCACACATGGGATCAATAGGGACTTTTTGCAATTTTAATATACTGGCATCCCTAACGTTCATGTAAATTTTCCTCTTCTTAAAAATTTATGCAAGAGAGAATGTCTATTTTGACCGGACTAATACTAAAGAATCACCAAACAAAACTTTAATTTGGATATTGTGCATCCCTAATACAAAAAAATGTTTTAGAAAGCAAATACGCTTTTAAGTATATCATGCTTAAGTTTATATATTTATAATTATACACCCATAAAAAACTATTTTTGTTTAAAATATACGATAACTATAATGCCGCAGAATGTCGGTGTGATTTGTAATCAAAGAAGATAAAAATGTAAACAAAATAGGTAAAACCGAACCCATTTATCAACATTCTATCTTATTGACTAAACAGAAATTCCAAATTTCATGATTAAACAACCAATATTAAAATAAAATTTTATATTTTTATTTAGTTTGCTATAAATAGTGTACGCACGAAGATATCCAAAATTACGAGACATTGCCTAATTACAATGGCGCGTTTTTCTAATTATTACGGAAACATCGTGTTCTGTGGGGTAATTTTTGCATTACTTCTTCAGGATTCTAAAAGGTAAGTAAATTTTATAAAGCCTAACTTTTGTTTTGTAAAAAAAATATTTTATGGGTTAATGTATGCCCAGATTTCATAAGTATATTTACCTATTTTAATTAATAAATAGTTAAACGCTTTTCTGACGACACGCATTAATTTAGGTTTTCGTAGATTGTTTCATTATAGTTTTATTGTACTTAGGGAGAATTTGGTATGGGTAATTAGTAAATTTAATAATTTTTGCGTTTTTGATTTTTAATAGTTGTTTATTTATGTTTAAAGAGTACAAAAAAAGTCAAAATTTAAAAAAGTACAGGCCCGCAATTGGAGACTCAAAAAAAAACTGCCCCCTGGTTGACACGATTCCACCCTCCTTGATGATCTGAAAAAAAAATCTTGGTTATTTCTTAAAAAGTGGGGATGTACTTTTCGTTTGATGAGAGCGATTTGCAAAAAAAAATTGCAAATGGTCGGCCATGTAAAAGAAGAGTTATTTTTTCCCATTCTTTCAACTTTAGGAATTTTTTAAAAATATTTGATTTTTTTTCTAAAAAGCTCTCGTCAAACGATAGTGACATATATTAAAAAGCTCTGTACTAAATTTGATGTAAATTAATGCACTAAAACTTTATACTGATATTATGTCAACCGTTCCGAAAAACAAAGTTTCGAGAAAAACGCGTTTAAAGTTTTGGGTCTCGTTTAATAATTAATTAAATAATAAATAATTCATTAATTAATAATAAATATTATTTTAAATTCTTTTACAGGCATGTTTTTAAGGTCTAAACTTTAAAATATGCAAAAATGTTTTTTTTTGAAAATTCTATACCTACTAGATACCCCTTAATAAAGCCCCTCGGAGAACCACTAAAAAAAATATGGGTTTAATAATTAAAACTACTTTAAAAAATGCCAAAAGAAAATGTTTTTTGTTTTTATTCACCCGAAAAGATTAGATTCAAAAAAATCAAAATTAATTTATCACTAAATTGAGCTATTTTGGTACAATTTACCTTTCGCCGTATCTTTTACCGTTTACCAGATCTACAGGGTGAGCTTTGAATTTATTTTACTCTGTATATTTATCCAGAAAGATATCCGTTAATTATTTAGGTTTTTGCGAAAGTTTATAATATTGCTTCAGGATAATTTTTGGCATTTTCGGTGCTGTCCAACTAGTGTAAATACAGGGTGTAACGTAAAGATTGGAAATAAATTGAACAGTGGATTTCTTAGGAAAAAAATGAAGTTTGCCTACGAGTCTTGGTTTCAGTATATAACTTTTGAACGCTAAAAGATAAGAAAACAAAAGTTTAGCTAACTAAAGATTAGTCTGATAGTGCCCAATTAACAGTAAAAAATGACTTAATTTACTCAGTGGCATGCAAACGGAAATTACCTTAGGTTAAAAAAAAAATTGGTAAGCCAATGGTAAAATTTTTTAAAATCATTTCCTCAAATTTAATCTTTTGTTTTAAACAAATTTTTTTTAAGTTTTCTTTATATATTTCGTCATTTTCTTGCAATTAAGCCTTTTGTAAATACTAATTTATCCATGGACGTAAACAAAAATGTAAAATGAATTTTAGTTGAAAAAAACTAAAAAAACACGCTATTATAGCAAACCAAACAAAAAAGAAAAAAATAAGTTAGTTATAGTAAATAAGAGGGATGCTTCATATTTAATGTTACAATTATTTTGTTGGTAGCTATTCACAAAATTAGAGTTATTATGAAAATGTAGTAAATTGCACATCCCACGCTTCTTTACTATAATTGAATTCCTTTCTATTTTTTAGTTTGGTTTGCTCTAAAAGCGTGTTTTTTTTTTTTTTTTTTAACTATAATTTATTTTCTTATTTTTTAGTCCCAAAACAACATCAAAATTGGCAAACATGCAAGAATTTTCATTTTGAGAAAGTGTTATTTTATTTTTTTTTAATTCTGATGATCCCAATTAGGATATTAGAACGAAGTTATGAAATATATAAATTTTCAAGTTAGTCAGGCACAGTTGGTGAAAATTAAGTTAAAAAATTTCGTTACATAGATACAAACAAAATACCTCTAATTATATACCATAATTAGTTAAACAAAAATCTATTACAAAAGATTCTAAAAATAGTATATTATAGGACTTCGATATAGACATTTACGGTATCCCTGTTGCAAAATAAGTTTTCTTAGCTATAAATTATGTTATTTTTAAAAAAATGATCTACTCACTATAGCCCAATCAAATAGTACATTGTTGTAAGCATGAAATAGGCTATATAGTTTTCTTGTTTTAATTGGTCTATTAGGGTGCTACCAAAATTTTTGATGGGAGAACTTTGACAGCCCGATTTTTTTATCCCGCACTTTTTATATACATATATTATAAATTGTCTATTTTTGCCATCATTGCAAAAAATCGCCAAATCCCCCTATTAACTCCTTTATATTTCTTTACAACTCGTCCAAAGTATTATAAAAAATATAAAATTGCATATTTAAAAAAAAATTAAGCTTAAAGTGAAAGGCACATTTTTTTAATTTTGAAAAAAATTGCCTTTTCTTTAAAATAACTCAAAAACCCTTAAAGATGCGTAAAATTTTGTAGAATACAAAATTGTAGGTTTTTTTACCAAAATTTTTTTTTGTTTACGTATCATTAAGGGTTTCTGAGATATTTTGAAGAAAATTTCAAAATTACAAAAATGTCTCTTTCACGTTAAGCTCATTTTTTTTTAAATATGCACTTTAAACCGATCAAACTTCCTGAGCGTATTACAAATACAAAAATAAAGTGAATTGTAAAGGACAAAGATTATTTCAATTGGGGTGGAATTAGGGGATTACACATTTTTTCATAAAAAAAATAGAGATCAACTTTATTTTGGCCATAATTTGCTTAATTTTAGTGCTAAAGATTTTTGTAAAAACAAAAATGTTTTTTAAGTACTTAAAAAAAGGTTTATAGCTTTTCCCAAAAATGTATCGTTTTTTGGTTATATTACGTTAAAACTTTTAATGTTGGCATTAACAAAAAACCGTCTGAAAACTGTTTTTTTTTTTAGTAAAAAAATTGACATATTCAATTGCGAATAACTCGAAAAATAATGCCTTTTGAAAAGAACTTTATAAAACAAAAGTTGCTTAGAATTAGTCAATGTATCCACTGCCGGACTTATTTTTAATAAAAAAATTCCACCCCCGAGAAGGGGTGGCATTCACCCCCAGGGAAAAAGCGGCAATTTTTGAGTGGTAAACATTTTTATAGAGGATATTTACTATTAAGTTCAATAGTTTATTTTAAATTTTATACACAGTCGCTGGGTTCCGAGGTAATAATCTAAGGTGACTTCGCTAAAATTAAAAGTTGGCAAGTCAAAGGCGAAGAAAATAAAAAAAAAAACTAACCACAACTAACCACAACAAAAAAAGAATACAAAGTAAATTTTAATCTAGAATGGGTCTAATAATTCATAAACCTAGGCCTGGGTATGGCCCCACAAATGATGGAAATACTGCCAGGCGTTTTTTTCATAACACACAAATAAGGGCAGAAATCACAGGAGTAAATTGTGAATTAATTGAAAATGTTTGTTTAATTTTAAAAATCATAGCATCTGGCTATAAAATTAATACAAATGAAATTAAATTTTTATCAAATCAGACAAGAACATTATATTTATCATTGTATAACTGGTACTATATCCCCAGTACAGTTCATAAGGTATTAGTTCACGGGGGGGGGCAGCTTTCGGAAGATGCTTTGGAAGCAAGACATAAAGAATGTCGAAAATTTTTATTATAATGCCCGTAAGTGCTCTAGAATATCTGCGAATACTAATATAATTAGAACGTCTTTGTTAACATCCGATCCCCATTTAGCTAGCATCAGAAAATTTAAATCTAAGGAAAACTCTACCAAATTCGATTTTTAGTTAGAAAAGTATGTGTTTATTAAAAATTCTGTAGATTTCCCTATTTCTTTAGATTTTTCGTAACTTAAAAAAAAAAGAATAATTAGCCTAAAATTTTATTTATGATTCATTTTTAATTATTTATTTTATTTTGCAAGCTATTGCTAATTTTTAGAATTGGTTTTCTTGTTAAGTATTTTTATATTAAAATTTATTTACTTATAATAATATGTTTTATTTTTCAATTTTAAAAAATTAAGTAAGCTCTGTTATATTTCGGCCACACTGTATATATGAAATTACCATTCCAAAAACCCCAACCAAAATAAAAAATCGACGGATTCAAGCGTCGTGGCACCAAAACTTTAAAAATCCCTTAGAAAGTATAAGCGACGAAAATTTTGGTGGGAAACCACAGATTACTGTTATTAGCACCCTAATAGACCAATTAAAACAATAAATCTAAATAGCCTATTTCATGCTTACTTGGGCCTTATTTTGAATGACAATTTAATTGGGCTACTACTGCATTACCCTGCACTCAGCTGGCGATAAGGAGCTTATAATGAAGTAGCTCTGCTTGCTACACACTGTTACGTAGAAACCAATACTCATAGATCAAAACTTTATACGAAAAATATTTATTTTTTAATAAGAAATTTGCTATTCAATTTGTTTTCTACTTTCATGTTACATCCTGTATTTAGTTAACGACAACTAGTTATTATTAACAAATCCAAGAATATCGTTATAAATAATTTAAAAAATAATTAATTTATTTTAAGAAACTGTATAAAAATGTACCAGAATATACATACATTTATCGGAGTGAGGTCAAGGTTATACAGAAAAAATTACTCAATAACATTATCCTTTGGTTTTTTAAAAGATATGGAATAAATTAAGGAATATTCGATACAAATTTTTATGAAAATAAATTAAGTTTTTTGTTATTAATTTCGGATTATAACCCTTTAAAAGTATATAAAACAAGCATAGTATATAGATCTTGTACAGAGTTATAAAATATTAAAAATAAATATATATTTTTATTGTTTATATAAACTGTCACCGACTAAAAAAATTGGATGCGAACTTTATCAGTGATAATATATATATTATTTATAAATTTGTTAGAAATTTTAGCTAAAATTCATAATCAATTTTCTCTGACTTATAACAGTACTTTTTTCTCGTCACTGACTTTTTTAACTGCATTTTAAGAGAAAATACCCACGTTTAAAAAATATTTAGCCTTATCATATTTAAACATTTAAAAACTACTCTTGTGATACTGTAAACCAGCATTGATTATTGTTACAAGATATATTTTAAAAGTATCAGTCATACGACACCAGAGATGCCCTACCAAGTACCCATGTAATTTTCAGAGGAGAGCATGACGGCTAAATAGAGGATAATAAACCCAATAAACATACATCATGTTATTTTTAGCATCCTTATAGAAGACTTTCGTACATCAGATACATCAGGTTGGAAAGAATTAAGCGATTCCCTTTACCACAATGGACATTCGATTTCATCTTTTGTCTCACATTCTTTCAAGGAAGGTCAGAAAGCACTGCTTTTTACACTTTTAGTTCCATGTGAAAAAAATGCATCAGTAGCTGGTAAGTATAGAAACAATATCTTAAATTGTTAACAAACTAAAAGGAACTTTAATTTGAAAAAAGAGCTAACTTTCTCCATTTTATATTTTCATGGGACTTATAAACTAAAAAAAGTGAAAAAAAAAGAAAATCCCACTTACGAAATTATTAACTACATTTCCTATTTTTGATAAACTTGAATATACCCTTTTTCTTCGAAAACTGGGCAACTTAAAAAACATACAAAGCACAACGTAGAAATGAGGTTTAATTGTATTAAATATTATTGAGGTAGTTTTAAATAAGAGCCATGGGACTGAGCGTAAAAATTGGGCACAAAATAAACAGTAGTTTTTTAGATGCATTATTTACTTAAAAAAAGATTCCTCTGATAATGTCAGTTAAAAGTTCATTAGATTATTATAAGTATGAATTAAAAAATATATATATTTGTGAGATAAACACCTTTTTTACCAGGGGACTGTTTTTGGGGACATGCAGGGGACTGTTTTTTGAGCATTATAAAAACTTTTTTGATGTAATAAACTTAATTTTATTGAATATTGTACAATGGACCGCGGTAAATTAGGTGATTATCTTTTTAAGTTAGGTACAAATTATAAAATAAACTATATTAAGTACAAATTATAAAATAAACTATATTTAGAAATACCCAAAAAGTAAGCACAATTTTTATATTAATTGACTAAAAAAACTTTAAAAAATTTAAAAAAGACATACAACTTATTATATTATGTATTCGAATGTTTTCCCTTAGCTCTATTTACCATAACTACTATAGCTTCGGGCACCAAAGCGTTTATAAAGATCATTCTCATTGTAAAAAAGAACAAAAATAGATAATTGTATATCGTTACAACACATTTATTTTTTTAAACTTTGTTAAATGTAGATAAATTATATAAAAATATATACTTCTGAGTATGTTAAATAAATACCATTTAGCACTTTTGCCTTTGGTCTAGAACAAATTTATTTAAAAAAATCATATTTTTTAACTGTGTTATAATAGGCATATACATTGTTTTATCTTCAGAAAGTAATACAGCTGTCGTTTTAATTCACAAAGCATATAGGCAGATCAGTACACAAACTTACTTTTTTTTATTCAGGGTGCGGCAGCATAAATTCTTTTTTCAAAACTTAATAAAACGCATTGTTTAAATCAGAAAGTCTTAATTTGGTTTTTACAATGTTGGTACATACCTAAAGTTTTGTTTTACATATCTTTGAAAAGGTGACGTCCCCCATCCTCGATACATTGAGTAAACCTATTTTTGGTGCTTCTTATGACTCTTTCAAGCATAACAGGCGTTATGTTGGCAATTTCTTCCTGGATGTTGTTCTTTAAATCTTGAAGAGTCCTTGGACAGTTCACATAAACACGAGATTTTAAAAAACCTCTTAGAAAAATGAAAATATGAAGGCAATGATATAATCTCAAAATTATAACCGACTCCATATTATTTTCAGGTATTATCAAACATGTATCACTCGATATTAGCAACACTCAAAATGTTGTTTTAAAAATAAGAGGACAAGGTGAATATAAGGGATACGAGTTTGTTTTAAGACACAACGGTGATTTTGGTGATTCTGTGCCCTCGTATGTTACTTATTTTGAGGTAGGTTTTACGATGTTAAGAAAAGTCTTACTAGCCACTTTTTTAATTTTATTGATTTTTTTATTTACATACTTAAAAAAATCGGGTGTTTCATTAAGTCTTTAGTGCCTATGGGTCGCAATACTAAACACGACTTTGTGTGAGATATGAAAGAGATTATTTTGGATGGGTACCTTCTCGCCCTAGTTACATTTAATAACTGTTCTAATTGTAATATTATTTTAAATAAAATTTGATTTTTAAATAGGTCCATATTTTTACTTCTGATGTTTACAAATTACTGTCCGGTAAATGATTACTTATCGACAGAGCTGTCGCAATTACTTTTAAAAAGTAATTCAATTACAATTACCAATTACTGTTCTAAGTAGTAGTATCTGTATCTGAAAGTGCGGAGGGTGATAAACATCACTGCACCTAGGCCTCAGTAGGCCCGTTGTGCTACCTCCTAAAGGGGACTCCTCACTCAGTACGGGCCCATCCTACTGATTTAAACTAGTTGAGAACGTCGCCGAGGGGAAACTCCTTAATGTAGGCCAAAGAAAGCCAATACTCGCCTAGCATGGACCTTTTCTTGGCGAGAGTGCAGGCAGGACAGTCACAAAGGATGTGCTCTATAGTCTCGTCTTCCTGTTTACAACCTCTACACAGAGGTGTGTCATTTATACCCATTCTAAAGAGGTGTTTTTTTTGCAGTTGACATTGTCCAGTAAGAAAGCCCGTGATTAGACGAAGGCTCGCCCTTGGCATTGCCAAGTAATGTTTAGCTGTATCTCTGTCAGGATAGTTCAGTAACTCCCTGGAAAAGTTGATTAGGTCCATCATCGCACACCCTGTCAGACCTACGAAAGGTTCGGGTCCAACAAAAGATTTTGTCCCGGCAGCCTTCCTGGCCAACGAGTCAGCGATGCGGTTACCTCTGAAGTGCGCGTTGGTCCAGCAGAGAGTGACCACATTCGTGCTGAACGCGTCCACAAGAGCACGGTGATATTCTAGTACCAGACCCGAGGTGCAGACCCGTGGTCTCCTTAGGGTTAGTATTGTCTGTCTGCAATCCGTATGGATAAGCACGACTTTACCAGTGATGTTTCTACTGCGTATTTCTTTTGCAGCTATGGTTACGCATGTGAGCTCAGTTTGGAGTACGCTGGCCAACTCACCCATAGCCCATTTGATCTTTAAGTTAAGAGATCTAGAATAAATTCCACATGCCGTACCTTCTTTTGTTTTCGAACCCTCGGTGTAGATATTAATTATAATTGCCACATTTGTGTTTGATTCTCCTTTGATGTCA
Source organism: Listronotus oregonensis (assembly GCA_019359885.1). Taxonomy (NCBI): domain Eukaryota; kingdom Metazoa; phylum Arthropoda; class Insecta; order Coleoptera; family Curculionidae; genus Listronotus; species Listronotus oregonensis. The sequence goes on from JAHBCN010000724.1 coordinate 88,023, forward strand.
ATTTTGTAGGGTTTGTTAAAAACAAAACATGACCTGCATCAGTGGAAGAGATCTATCGCCTCACTCCACAAACGACGCCTATGTGCGCCAACTCCTACGTTGGGCATTATACCAACAGCGCGGAGGCGCAACATAACCGTCAAAAAAACCTTCTTGACGAATATGTCAAGGAGGTTGTTTTGACGTTGACTTGTACTAAGTACTAGTAAATTACGATTACCAATTACTAGCATGTTTGTTAAAAGTAATTCAATTATCAATTAAAACTAAAAATAATTCAAGTTCAACTTAAATGACTCTAAAATATAAATATTTTTTTAATTCTACCCCACACATTAACAGATTTGTGGCGGTAAACATCAATCGAAAATACAAAATCGGCGCGAAGACGGCGTTCATCGGATTTAAAGCGGCCTGCCGTGTATCAGGATGCATTTTCTGATTGGCCAAAATTCCGGCAGTTTTTCCATAAAGCAAGGAATATTTCGTAGTAATTTAAATATTCATTAGGTTATTAAATTTATTTCTAAGTTCTTCAATTACTTTATAAGTAATCGAATTACTTTCTAAGTAATTGAATTAATTGGGAATCGTGAAAATTAATTACCAATAACGATTACAATATCCTATTAATTGATAATCCAAATACAATTACCTTTTCCGGAAAGTAATTGAATTAAAGTAATTCAATTACTGAGAAGTAATTGAATACGATTTTTCAATTATTTTAATTCAATTACCGACAGCTCTGCTTACCGATCAGGAGTCGGTAAGTATTCACTTATCAATCAGTAATTTGTATACAACAGATAACATAATCTACCAGTCAGCGTGCAAAAAGTATATTTTATGTTATCATTAAATCAGTCTGGAACTAGTTTAAAATAAAAAAACATCAACGAAAACAAATATTTAGGCAATACTATAAAAATCTTTTTTAGTCAGTTACCACAGTAATTATTTAGTATTCACAAAAGAAAAGTACCTACACTACCTTTAAACACTCTGATTAAGATAAAATCTTAAAAACAAAATTTCTAATCAACTTTAACGAAAAAAAACATATCACTTCTAATCAGATCTAGTAAACATATAAAATTGATTTTAACACTACTAAAATTTTATTTTTACTAAATTTCGAAAATACCGAAAATCCCGGTTTTTGTGAGTTAATACCGGTATTTTTAAGTCCTTCATTTGGTACGGTATAGTGGATGAGCATATTCGGATGATTTTAATATTCGAATATTCGTATTCCGGAAGATCTTCATATTTGGAATATTATTCGACAATGAAACATTGACCGATCAACGCGAGTCGATATTCGATATATTGCGCCGACCGCCGACGGCTTTTACCCGACGTCGAAGCGTTTGCTTTCGAAATAACGAATTATTCCGGATGAATCAGTTGTCGGAAGATAAAAAATGAATTATTTTGTTTTGGCCTTTGATTTCAGTCGACTATTTTAGTTGTTGGGTTAATGTATTCGCATACCTATTCGTGTACGTTTTTATTTGTTTTGCTGTTATTGGTGGTGCGGTGGAAGTTTTGTTTTCGTTTTAATTCGTAATTATTGGTGTGGTGTATAAAATAGAATACAGTTATTCTTGATATTAATTTTTTGTGTGTAGTATCTGCATTTTGAATTGAAAATTTATTATGATGGAAATGCACAGGGCCGGATTAACTTTTTGCCGCCCTAATATGTAATTTTTTTTTTGGATATAAGAACGAAAAATATAGCATCAGAAGAATGTAAACTGCACTTGTAATTCTTATAAAAATTAAGTAAATTTGGCCGGAATTTTTAATCTATTCGTTAAATATATTTTTTTTTATTAATTTACGATTACTTCAGCCTACTCAGCCTTTGCGTAAATCCACCCCTGGATATGCATATTATAATTAAATATAAAATTATGTGGTAACGAATCACAATGTGGCATCCGACATTTAAATTTTCAAGTGCATTCTTTTGATACCTCTTCCTATTTCGGTCGAACTAGGATTGACCTTGAATGAACTGCGAATAGAATGACCTATCATCCGATAAGTGGCGGTAATGTACCCCAGCTGATTGGAATACGAATATTCGAAAGAAATATTCGAATAATTCGAAATATTCTATATTTGAATATCGTTCGGAAGATCATTCGGAAGGTTCCATCACTACTAAGGTATTCCTAGTCGTGACTACTGCGGCTTTATTTGCAATATTATCTGCTTCTTTTTGAAATATCAAAGCAAAATATACAAAAATAGAAGTAAAAATTTAGTGTTAATTAAATATTTCGTCCTATCTCAAATAGCTCAGAAAATTATAAAAACAGAAAATGAGAAATGTAGCTTAAAAACATAAATGTCAAAATCAAGTATTCCTATGTTTTCCGTTCTTTGGTCTAGCCAACTTTCTCTTTTTCTTACCTTATTATTTTCCAGTTAAAGGAGCAAAAGAAGCCATCAGAATAGGTACTGATGCTTTTTTTAGCTGTATTTGTTTTTGAATTCAGAATTTATATACATTAACATAATTACATTGTATATATTTACATTAGTTGTTTAAAAATAAATTAAATTTTATTACGTTTTCTTGGCCAAACAAATTACAGCAATAAATTTCAAGCTGTAATTTTTGTTTTTAGTTCCCACAAGAAAAGTTGCATTAAGAAAAATTCACGCAAGAAACATTCAAAATTTATAAACGCCTTAATGCAAATGGAAGAAAAATTTAGGTTTTTTAATTGTTTATTACAGTCATCAATTTTAGGCTCCAGTCGGCGACTTTTTGGAAGTTGTCTTACCTATAGATGAATTCAAAGCTTACCATCAAGGTCAGCCAGCCATAAACGCTCCACCGCTAAATAAAGAAAATATCACAGCGCTTGCAATATTGGCCTATGGAGGAATACATAGAAACGAAAAGCAAAAAGGAGTTGCTGTTCTAGAAATTGAAACAATTAGTGTTGAATAATGGCGACTATAAATTAATTATTTTAGTAGGTATTAAAACATATACAGGGTGTTTCATATAAAAATCCTTTTTTTAACTGTGTATAAAACTCGTTATTCGGATTCAGCAACCACAACTAACCACTTCATACAAAATTTGGCTTAAATCCGTTAATTTAAAAAAAATGTATTAGCCATCTTGAAAAACACGTCAGCAATTTAAAACCTGCCATTTTAAATTTTCAGAATCTGACTATAGATTCGTAATTAGCACCCAAATTTTTTACGAAATTTGGGAGAGATTCGTGAAGATTTTGAAAATAGGGATTTCTAGTAGGTTTTTTGTCGGATTAGAAAAAAATACACGTGCTACCCTTATTTTGGTCATAGATTTGGATGCAGCACATCTTTCTACATAAAAATGTATAGTAAAAAAATCCAGTTTTTCTTAATTAATTTTAATTAATTTTCAATATTTTTTAGCGGTTTTTGAGGTTAGGAAAAAGGGTGACGTGATGACGGAATTTTGACCGGATTCTGATAAGGAGGCAAAACATATGCCTCATGAAAACTATACCTAACTTTTTTTTGTGGTTGTTTAATCAATTGCAGTCATTTGTTATGCCCTTATATAGTTTATTTTTATAATTGGCACATGTTAAATTTTATTAGATTATTTTATCAAAATACTTTGTTAAACGTAAAATGATGATATATTAGGTTAAAATGGAAATGGACCTTTTCTTAACTTTTTTTCACTTATAACAGCATAATAAGCAGAACACAAAAAAAAATTAAGTAAAACAAATATTTTTGAAATACCGAGCTCGAAATATATTATGTCTAAAGTCTGGTACTTTTAGTAACGGATAACTTTATTGTCCGGATAATATCCATGGTTATAGTTGTCACAACAATTGGTGTTATGGAAATTATCTAGAAATTAATTTTATCTGTTAATGAAACTTTTGTATAGGTCTCTAGAATATAATTTTATAAATAAATCTAGTTTTTAGTATTTTTAAGTAATATTTTAATTTACCTCCCTTGTTGCGTTGAACATGACTCCCCTTGAGATCAGCGAAGTTAAATAACGCTCGGCACTGTTAGTTACTAGAAGTTCAGAAAACAAAGCTGAAAAAAGTGCAAAACCTGGCAATTTTTTTAAAATGCATAGATTTGCATGAAAATTTGGGATTAAGCTTAACTTACCCTCCTTTTCAAAATCTATATTATGCCGATGGGCGCTCTTTATTTTTTAGGGGTTAAAACTACCCTTTATTGCTTAAACCTATAAAACTATACATTAAAGCTTAAGTTGAGTAAAATTTGACTCAAATAAGTTGAAAAACTAGTATTTTTGTTTCTTTGAAACATTATTTGATATTATGATTTAAAAAAATATATTTACCATAAAAAAATATTATATTATCACAGTGTTTTGCATGAGAATTTGGGATTAGGCTTAACTTACCCTCCTCTTCAAAATCTTTGCTGAAGGTTGCTTTTTATTTTTAGGGGTGAAAACTACCCCTTATTGCAAAAAACCTTCAGAACGTTCATATTAAAGCTTAAGTCACATAAAATTAGGCTCATATAAATTGAAAAATAATTGTTTACTCTAGAAAAATTAAAATTATTTCAGAGTTGTAATTAAAAAATGTAACTGCTTAAAAGTACTAATTTTTTAATTTTTAAAAATCCACCCCTTACAATATTACAATGCAAAAAATACTTAGTACAAAACCGCGGATTTTTAAAAAAATGCATCGAATCGCTTTTAAAATACCTACAAAAATTATTTTTTTTAAAGCATAACTCCTTTAGTTTTTGTAATAAAAAGTTTTTTTAAAAACCATTTTGTTGGTTTTTTTAAGAGCCATAAGATCCTTGATATTAAAACTGTTCAAAACCCTTACTTTTTCAAAATGGTGAGTTTATAGGGTTGAACAAAGGTAGTGCTTGTCTATACAGACGCGTTTTAAACGTTTATATCTCACTTAACTTCCATCATACACTAAATTAAAAAAAGCAAAAGATTTGTAATTCAAAAAGCTTCAATTTGATACTCTAGTAATTTTTACGTATCTCCCTTAGTTTTCGAGTTATTTTCAAGAAAAGGTAATTTTTTATTAAAATTCTGAAATTTGATTTTCACTTGCAGCTCCATTTTTTTTCTAAATTAAGCAATTTAAATCGGTTAAAATTTAAGAATGTATTTATGATACACAGATAAATAGATTTTTGCATTCAAAAACTTTAGGTCTAACCTTAATTTAACCATAACTCACTCAACTTTTATGATACATACCTTTTTAAAAAAAAGGTCTTTGAAAATGCTTTAAAAAAGTTTTTATTAGTTTTCCACAAAAAGTAAGTAGATTTTACGTTAATTGCCTTTGAAACGCTGAAATTTTGTGTTGATGGATAACAGCTAACCTTTAACAAAACACAACTTGGTTTGTATTGGTCTCACAGCAATTAAAAAAACATTTTAGTCGTTTTTGTAAACGCTACAATTTTGTTAGAAACAGTTTTTTTAATAAAATGCATATCGAGTTATTAGCAATAAACCGATTAAAAACGTTGATTTTATAGACGAAAAACTCCGAGTTTCGATCGATAACTCGAAAAGTATGCATTTTACAAAAAAAAAGCATGGAACATTTTTTACTTAGAAATCGTTTTTCTATCGATTCCTGTGGTCAAAATATAAAAAATTTCACCCCCGAGATGGTTTGGCAACCACCCCCAAGGTAAAGGCGCCCTTCGGCATGATATAGATTTTGAATCTGATAGTACAGTGGATGGGGAGAAAAAAGCTGTTTTACCTCCGGATTGTTTTGTACAGCTTCAATTTTTATGAAAATTTGAAATTAAGTTGCTTTTACCCTCTAGATCAAAGTTTATATATGCTTAGGGTGTGCTTTTAATTTTTAGGGGGTAAAAACCACCCCTTATGCTAAAAAATTTAAAAAACCATAGAAAAACCTTATGTAAATTAAAATCATAGCTAAATATGTAGAATGAATCTATTTTTATGTTGTGAGTTATATCTAACACTATATTTTAACGTTTCAACCCTTAAAAATCACCCTTAATAACGAAATTCCAAAAAAATAATATTTTTTCATTTTAAAATTATTTAATAAGGCTTTTATTGTAGAAAAAAATATTTTAACAGTTTACGGTATAATAAATATTTAACTACCATAACTCAACTTTTAAATAAACACCCCTTATGAGATTTACAAAAAAAATTTTTTTTGGACAAATTAAAACGATTTGATGATAAATAATTATTGTCCCGGAAATGAAGCTAAAAAATTGCAAAACCTCGCAATTTTTGTGTCCTGCATCGATTTGTATAAAAATTTGGAATTAGGCGCTTCAAACCCTCTACTTTTAATTCTATTTCATGATTATGTGCGCTGTTTGTTTTTTAAGGATGAAAACTATAACCCCTAATTGTCAAAATTTATGGAATAACATTTTAAACATTAGGATGGGTAAAATTTGGTTTGAATTAGTTGATTAATGATTGTTTTATGCTTTAGAATACAATTTTAAAATATTTCAACCCTTAAAAATCAACCCTTGTTAGAGCTTAAATTAAAAAAAATATTTACCCTAAAAAAATGATTAATTTACCATAGTGATTTAATTTTAGAATGCTGTTGCCTAAAATATGTACTTATTTCATTTCGCAACTTTTCGACCCTTATTAATCAACACTTTATATAGCTTAATTAAAAAAAAGATTTATTCCCAAAAAATTAATAGCTTGACAGATTTAATAATTAAGAATATTACTGCCTGAAATATTACCAATTTTATTCTTTTTCAAATTTTCAATCCCTAAAAACCACCCCTTACAACATTGAAATTCTTATAAACCAATATAATAGATATAAATAGGAAAAGAAAGTAGAATTGCATACAAAAATTATACCGGTAAAAGTATAAAGTATACCGGTTTTATAAAATATTATGCTCCGAAGTGGGCTATTCGACTTTTTTGAAAAAAAAGTTGATTGGTTTTTTAAACATAGCTCCTTTAGTTTTAATGATAAAAAGTTTGTTCAAAACTAATTTTGTATGGTTTTTTTAAGAGCTACAAGGCTATGTAAATTAAATCCTTTTTAATCTCTTAGTTTTAAAATGGGATGAGTTTAAAGGGCTAGAATAAGGTGGTGCTCGCTCGTAAATAGAGGCTTTAAACGGCCATATCTGGCCAAGTATTTATTGTACAGAAAAATATATGTAATAAAAAGTCTTTGTTATTAAAAAAGCTATAATTCGGTACCATAGCATTTTGTTCGTATCTCCAGTATTGTTGGAGTTATTTTGAAGAAAATGCATGGCTATTTTTACGAAATTGCGGAATATCGTGTTTCACTTTAAGCTCCAATTTTTCTAAAATTAGGCATTTTAATACTTCTAGAATGTATTAATAAAACATATATAAAAAGAATCGCAGAAGGGTACAAATCTATTTTAATTAAGAGGAGAATTAGGGGGTTGTTTTTAATGATCTTTTAGTAGAAAAAAGTAGGGACCGACCTTATTTTTATCATAACTCGCTCAATTTTCATGCTAAAAACACTTTTTTTGTTTTTAAAAGAAAGGTCTTATTATATACTTTAAAAAAGACCTTACATGTTTTCCTTAAAAATGCAAACTTTTCGCGCTATTTGACTTTGAATCTTTCAAATTTAACATTTAACGAACAAAAGCTAATCATTAACAAGCCGTAGCTCGGTGTGTATTGGTTGTAGAGAAATTATAAAATAACACTTTTTTCTAGTTTTTTTATAAGCTACAATTTTGCTCATTACAGTTTTTTTGATAAAATGCATATTTCTAGAGTTATTCGTGAAGACCCCATTAAAAACGTCAATTTTTTCGTCGAAAAACATTTACTTTCAATCGCAAATAACTCGAAAAATATAAGTTTTACGAAAAAATGTATAAAACATGTTTTACTTAAAATTACTTTCTTTATCGATTTCTGTAGTTAAAATGTAATAAAAAATTTCCACCCTCAAGATGGATTGGCAACCACCCCCAGGATAAAAGCACACCTCGGCATGATATAAACTTTGATCCTTGGGCTATTCCCTACCCTCTGTAAAAATTTCAAGTAAATCCATGCAGGACAAAAAATTCCTAGCCAAAATGCCCCATCTCCTGTGCTATTAGACTATTCCCTACTACTGCCAAAATTCCAAGTCATTCTAACATTTTGAGAAAATTGCTAGGCAAAATGGTTCGTTTCCTGGACTATAGATGCATGACAACTAGTGAACACGTTGTGCAGTGATTTAAAATCCAAATCTTACTGTAGGTCCCATCTGGATGACTTTACCCAAACGTTGATGAGGGTCTAATTTGTATAACATCTACACTAGACACTATCGCGTTGTTTAACAGGTGCAGAGAAATGCAATATCTATATGTTATGGTACATGGACAACGTTTCCGGACTCCGGGTAAAATATCTAAAATCCGGCACCCACAGTACCCAGTACTTCGTGGACTGTCATTAAAATAAAAACATTTTTTATAAAAAGAGAAATTAAGAGCAATTCTAGGTAGGAAACGGAAAACACCTTAAATTTAAATAAATCTTAAAATATATATTATTATTTTTTTAAATTGTAGCTTAAATAAATTAATAGATTTAAAACTGCACTGAATAACGAACCTACATAAAGGTAAAAATTTGCTTGGTAGGTATTTCTTAACTAATGTAGTGTAACGAGAGGTCAATAAAGTTTAAGGTCAGCAAAAACAATAATATACTTATAAAGTTTTTATTTTTCGTACATTTAAAACAAAAATAAAATGGCTATGAATTCGTTTTAACAACTTTAATACATAGTACAAATCTCACAAAAATACTTATTATTTCATATACATGATATGTAGATAATGTCTACAATACCCTGATACATTTTTAAGATATAATATGTTTAACCTAATAATGTGTTTTAAAAATAACATAGAGAACACCACACTTTTAGAAAAAAAACCTTCGAGCATATACCTGTAGAGGCAGCCTTACTGCTTGGCCGTTCGAACAAGCGTGCGAGCGAGAAAGAAGAATAGAAGTATAAGATTTCTCTCCGGCTTGTCTCGATTGGTCGGCGGGAAGGGGTTTTAATCTCGCCCCGCGTGCAGATTGGTCAGCAGGGTATATTCCTCTTTCCGCTGGCCAATCAGAACAAGCGTATCGCTCTCTTGCCCGGCAAGGTTATTTCTATAGCTATATGCTCGAAGAAAAATACCAAAACGAAAGTAAATGGGGACATACACTACTGACCAGCGATCATTTATCCACTTCACTTTTCGCGCGTTTTGAAAAACGTCTTATTATAATAGATGCCGTCATCACGGTCGATGAATCTCTGAACGTCAATGTAAAGAGCTTATTTAAAAGAGGGTTTTATTCTTTACCAAATATATGTAAATAATTAAACTGACTAGATAGTCTATAATACAATAAAAAGTATTTTTTTTTATCAGGATACAGACAAATTTTACAAACTCATATCATCTTTAAATGGAATAATATTTTATATTTAAATACTAAAACTAATTACAAATTATTTTTCTAAAGAAAATAGTGCTGTATAAAATTTTGACGGTCGTAATCGGCAACCTTAAAATTATGATCGTACGTCATACACATTAAAAATTATATTTAAATTTACCCAAGAGTTCCAACAAGAATTTTTATTGTAAATAAAACAGTTATCTAAAAGGTATATATGTAAATAAATATAACAATAATATTATCTAACACAGAGCAAGTTAATTTATTTCTTAGACTAGTCCTATCGTTTCTACTTACAAAAAGCAATTATTGGTCACTGTAAATAAAATATTTTGACTAATTACAAAAAAAAACAACGAAACAGTCATTTTAATTCTCGACTACTTAAAAGGCATTTTTACATTTGGAATTGATTGTTTACTATCTTTTCTTTTAAAATATATTTGCTAATAATACTTCTTGATTGATTTAAAACATCTATTTAAATAATTTGATTGCTTATTAGCAAACCCTGTAAACAAAGCCAAAATTGAAATAATTGATGTAGTAATAAATTTGTGGAATAAGCTTAACCTAAAAAATTATCGTATGTTAGGAATACTTTATTTTTAATTTCTCTAAATTTAAATATTCTAATATTTTAAACAAAGAATTAACATGTTATATACATTTTGTTTATTGTTTATATAATTATGGCTCTGTTCCCTTTTGGTGCACTCTATCAGCCTATTGGGACCGATTCCAGGTTTAACGGCCTTTAAAGCCTCCTAGGAATACTAGTATTTATAAAAAAACACTCTTAAATGCACATTTTTAGATGTTCAAACGTAAAATACGACGAAGTAAGTTTAACTAGTTTCTCTCAGAGCACCAGACTACCCCGCGAATTATGTAATTTCGCGCCTACAGGGCTTGTTTCCCGAAAAAACTATGTAGCTCTCAAAGTGCGTGGTAACTTGACAATTGTACTTATATTGAACATAATGTACCTAGAGAGGTAGGTGTAAAACTGATGCAATGCGGTTAAAAATGTTTTTAAAAGCGGGGGGGGGTAAAGGCTATATGGAGAAACACTTTCTTTATGAATTTTTTTGCCATATGGCTTGACCAAATTTATTTGCACCTGCTGTATATTATTAAGTATGCTTTCAACAACATTCTCTAATTTTTTTGAGAAAAAATATTAATAAACAAGCCCGTGACGGAGCTTTTCCCAGGGCGTCTTTGAAAAAAGACAATTTGCGGTTATCACCGTATCTTAGCTAAAAATTATCGGATATCAAAATCCATGATAATATAGTGGAAGTATCATTTAAACCTCCCCTAACGTTTTCTATTTTTTTTTTTGACATTTAAAGTGAAAACTGCGAATTTCTACAAAAACGTTTGCCATTTTAGGGGTAAAAAACCCCCTTAAAGTAAAAAAAAATCCAAAACGGAACGGGGGAGGTATTTTACATGGAAAAACTATGTATTTAGTTGGAAATTAATCGGTAATGTAGTTGTTAAATGGCAGTAATCACAGTTTTTTTTAAGAAGTTTCGAGATAAACGCGCTTAAAGTTTTAAAAACTATTTTTTTTTTAAATTTTATATTGAATCATCGATTCCAGCTCCACAGAGTACACTTCCTGCAGCAACTTCGATGTCTTTAGCCGCTTTTTTTTCAAGTCTTTGCCCTATTTGCTCAGCTGCTGAGCTTGTATCTCGGCCTGGTTGATGCGACAGTCATAAGGGAACACTTTTATCAAAAGAAAGGAGACTAACTAGTTAATAACTTTGGGGGTTTTGCTCAACTTGAAATTTTGGGAGTATATTCTTGAAATGTGTTAAAAACGATTTTTTGGCCTTAAAATTACAAAAAAAAAATTTAAAACATTTTACGTCAAAAATGGCCTTAAAATATGTAAAAAATTTTTTACAGAAATACAATGGTCCGGTTAATATATATATATATATATATATATATATATATATATATATATATATATATATATATATATATATATATATATATATATATATATATATATATATATATATATATATATATATATATATATATTATATATATATATATATATATATATATATATATATATATATATATATATATAATATATATATATATATATATATATATATATATATATATATATATAATTTATACAATGCAAAAAATGTAAAAGGCATATATCTTAACCAATAATTACTTTTCCTTTACAAATGTAGAGATCTCACTTGTGATGATACTTAAAAGGTTTTTTCTTGATTAATATCATTTACAGAAGTTTATATTATTACACAAACTTAATAATTTTATTGGCAATCATTGGTATACATTGAAAAGGCTGCTGCTTATTGAAATTAGAGATCATTTAAAGTATTTTGAATTTTTAGGTAAAAAACATTTGTGCAACAAAAGCTTGGAAAGTCCGGGTCCGGTCAAGACAGTACCTGTTTACCGTCTTGGCCAATATTAAGTTGTGTTATTTCTATTTTAAATGTATAATCTAACCTATTTGAATTCTTAGAAAAATTTCAGATAAAAATTAAAAAATACTTAAAACCCAAGTGTTTTTGTTCTTGATTTTTAACCAAATTACCATTGCTTTACTTGAACTGCATTTTAAGAACAATGTTTAGTTACAGAAATATTTGTGGCTCTCTTTTTCTTTTAAATTACCTAATCATCGGAGCTAACTGGCAGGTAAGCAATTACAACGAAAAACATAAAAATTTAACGTGTTTTTTTCAACGTCAGTCTTTAGAAAAGTACCAAGCTTTAGTTATATGACGTATATGTTAGTAAATTATATAAAAAACGAGTAAAATTATCTTTTTCATGGAAAAATTCATATAAGTAAATAAGATTGGCAGTCCTAAAAAACGATATTGTCACGAAACAAAAAAAAATGTTAGCACAATTACATCAATGTGCTTTTAGGTCAATGATAAGTTATTTACTTTATCTAAATAAATTAAAAAATATAATAAAAATGGACAACAAAATTTTTGAAATATGATATTATGAATGATTCTACAATTTAACTCAACAACTAATCAAACAAAAATAAACTGAAACTTATAAAAATTAAATAACATAATCTTCTAACGTATTAAATTCCAATTTGTCTTTTTCTTTCTAAATGAATAAAAGATTTTCAAACACTTATATTTAAAAAATGGACGTATTGAACATTTATTTTATGACAAAGGGTTAAATTTGAGAAACAGGTACTGACCAGTAGACATTTAACATACATTTAGTAACATATAACTTTTAAAAAATTGTCTTAAACTTTTTGCTAATAAGTAAAAACAATAAATTATGCCTACTAACTTAAAACTTTTTGGCAAAACAAATTTTTTTCTACATAGATAACACGATTTCAGTTGCATTCAAACTCGTAATCTCTCAACATTCGATGTTGCTATTTTGCATCAATCAGGACTTTTTAAGAATCTTTAACAAAACATTCATCCAAGAAGTTTTCCAAGGAGTGATATAAATGAGGCCGTACTGAACCTAAGCTGTGGTCTTCATCAGGATAACTCTAAAAAGAAAAACCATATTAGATATGGTATTGCATCAGTGGCATAGCCAGGTGGGGGCCAAGGGCCAAGGGGTTAACTGCCTTCCCCCGCCCCTCCTTGTACCGGGTGTCCAAATAAGAAAGGACGCCCGCGCCGGCTGTATCTCAGAAAATCTGTAAATTTTGCTATATTAACCTAACAAAAAAATACTTGATTTTTAAAGTCGAGGATAATTTGAACCTTTTTTGTTTGACAATTTTTGATGTATCTCTAAAAATAAAGTAGTTGGGGGTATTTAAAGGTTTCCGTAAAAAACACCCTGTATCTTCGAAACGGCTAAGCCGATTTAAAGAAACTTGGACTAGTTACAAAGAGCTATTCTTGGGCTATAAATGTTATATTATTTGAAGTTTTGTTAGTTTCACATGTCGCCGCTACAGGCCTTTTTCAAAAATTCCGACAGAAATGGATAATTTTCTCAAAAAAATTAAATGCATTGGTATGATTTTTTTTTTCATAAAAAAGTAGCTAAATGATGCTTTAACAAACTTGCGAAAACCATATCTCGATATATTGTTCCTTACCTAAAATTTAGACCAAAGAAAATTTTATACGTCAATATCTCAAAAACTATAAAAGCCACAAAAAAATTTATATAACTTAAATTATGTATTTTTACATAATCTTTAATTTCGATTATATAATCTTCTCGCCTAAATGCAATACTTTACGAATTATAATCAATAAATCGAATTTTAAGGATTTTTTAAAGTATACTCCTGGAATTCGATTTTTTTATTATAACTCGTAAAGTATTGCATTTAGACGAAAAGATTATATAATCTAAATTAAAGGTTCCGTAAAAATACATAATTAATGTGTCATAAAAATTTTTGTAGGTTTTATAGTTTTTGAGATATTGACGTATAAAATTTTCTTTGGCTTAAATTTTAGGTAAGGAACAAGATAACGAGATACGGTTTTCGCGAGCTCGTTTAGGCATTATTTAGCTACTTTTTTATTTAGAAAAATATACTAATGCATTTAATTTTTTTGAGAAAATTAACCATTTCTGTGGGAATATTGAAAAAAGCCATCTAGCGGCTACATGTGAAACTAACAAAACTTCAAATATAATAACATTTATAGCCCAAGAAAAGCTCTTGTCAACTAGCCTAAGCTTGTTAAAATCGGCTTAGCCGTTTTGAAGATACAGAGTGTTTTTAACGGAAACCTTAAAATACCCCCCACCACTTTATTTTTAGAGATACAGCAAAAGTTGTCAAACAAAAAAGGTTCAAATTATCCTCGTCTTTAAAAATCAGGCATTTTTTTGTTAGGTTAATATAGCAAAATTCACAGAACCATTACTTTTTTAGATTCAAGATTGCAGTTACGCCCCCTAGCGGCGATAAACATTTTCTGAGATACAGCCGGCGTCCTTTCTTATTTGGACACCTGGTACATACCCATACATAAGTATTGGATATACAGGGTGTCCGGAAACAACATCAGAAAACTTAAGGTAGTGATTCTACATTAAAAAAAAATGCTAGTAAGTTATGTGAAAAAATGTCGAAATCTCCACCATTACGAAGATACAGGGATCTAAAATATCATTTTTTGTGAATTTTTTTTGGCATATTTATTTTATTTTTTAACCAATTAAGTTAATATTTTGTATAACAACAAACCCTTGATAATGTTAATTTTAAGCAAGGCGACTTGATTCGGGTAAATTAAATTACGTATGTAACTAATTTCAAACGTATAAAAACTTTGAAGTCGATTTTCTGGCTGAACGGTAAGGATTTTCGACATTAATCAAAAGAACATTAATTTTAAAGTTTATTATTACCCCTAACATGTTATACTCTGTTTGAAGATATTTGTTGAAAAAGAAAAGTTATAAAGAAAATTAATGTTATGTTTCAGGTAAAGTGCCCTCTAGCGGAATAAAAAACAACCAATTTGTTCTTAGAATTGTAAAGTCAACAAAACTTCTTTCTTATACCAAATATCAACTTAATCGGGTAAAGAATAAAATAAATATGCCAAAAAAATTAAACAAAAAATGATATTTTACATCCCTGTATCTTGGTAATGGTGGAGATTTCGACATTTTCTCACATAACTCTCTAGCATTTTTTTTTCAATGTAGAATAACTACCTTAAGTTTCCTGATGTTGCTTCCGGACACCCTGTATTGCAGTTTACTTTAGTTGTTGGTGGTTTTAGGTAAAATTATTTAGGATATTAGAGGAGCTGGTTATTTTGCTCTTATAATCAATTTTACTTAAGAAACGGAACAACTGTCCTTATCTATTTGGTTTGTAGGTAAATTCAAATATCCCGAAAAAATATTTTTTAAATTTGTTGATATACCTAGTGAATCAGCTGAAACATTTTAGAAAGTAATTGAAATAAAGCTAGCTAGTTTAAATTTAGATATAACACTATGCCGTGGGCAGTCTTATGATGGAGCTAACGCAATGTCAGGTCATTTAAAGGGATTGCAATGTAAAATAAAAAAAAACGATGTGTCTGAGGCTATACTGCGTGTCTAAGATAAAAAAGCCAGTATGAACATCTTGGAAATGGTAAAAAATACGAAGTCGGTTAAATGGGAAAAAAGTTGCGGTTCTATGTGACTATTCATACGTTCTTTAGAAACTTTTAAAATTCCGAGTATTTCCCGAGATATGCGAGAAGAACCGAAATTTGGGAGAATTGTTTTTAATTTTCCATTTCTAAACGAATTTTAAAATAACTTGCACATTTACATTGCAACTTTTTCCAAGATATTTGATAGTGCTTTCAGATTTAACATCCGACGTTTTATCACTTGGCCACCATCATCAACTTTATTTTTTCTTATGGATTTTTAGTTTGAACGACATGGAACAGCAACCGACTACAAACTGCAGCAGCAGCAGCTCTTTAATAAGTTGTTCTATTAAACGGTATAAATTCACCTTGTTAAGAGAAACATTAGCAGCAGCGGAAGCAAGAACGTTAAGTTAAGTTTCATATAGATTTCTATATTTTTCAGTAAATCGCCAAATTTAAAAAAATTGTTATTAGCTGTGTTAATCACAATACGCTCATGTATACTTACCAACTGTCTAAATAAAATATCATTTCTTTCTAAAACTTTTGCCCACATCATGGATTGTTGGTAATGAACATTATCATCAAAAGTACCGTGAATAAGGAAATATTCTTTATCTCGGAGACCTGCATATTTTCTTAAAAGTTGACTTTCCACATACCCTTGAAGATTATCATTCGGAGTCGGTAATCCCATAAACCTTTCTGTGTATATAGAATCTGAAACAAAAAAAAAGATAATTATTCCCAAATTTTATTGTATAAAAAGTTAATTCCAAGAACCGGAGTTTAATTTCTTTATGACTATAATAAAAAAAATATTTTTGGCACATTTTTTATCTTCGGACACTCCACGAAGGCCAGGAAGTCTAAGTACTAATGTACCGTTGGTGTCTTAAATAAGGCATAGGGCACTTTATTAATACGGAACTTAAAGATTTGAGGTTAGGAAAAAAAGGAAACTCTTCTGTAGTCAGCAGGTTCAACAGTCAGGATACTTAAATGACAAAGTAGAAAGTTTGTTTTTTTTGGTTCTAAAGGAAAAGCATGAGAGGGACACTTCGTTTGGCTTTATTGAAAGCTGCTGCGAAAAAAATTATGTTATAATTTTTCGCGGAGGAAATCGTATTGTCGATTGGCGAGACTAGAATTCTTGCTGGTAAAAGCGGAGTCGTTAAAAAAGCATAATTAGGACAAAATCAAGAAGAGTTATAGGGAACGCCATTCTTCAGACATGAAAAAGTATTCCAAGCAGAGCCTGATTTGATATTTATACAAAGAATACAAATTAGAAGCGGAGAAATCTCTTTTGGCTCAAAAATGAAATCGGAGCTTTTTTGAAGTTGCTATGGCTATAGATATTATATAACTAGAACTAAACAGAAGATCTTCTCTGACTTTCTGTGATTAACTTGCGGATCAACTTGAACAATCCATATTTAATGACTGTATAGACCAATATCATACATTGTTGTTTATTTTCGTTTGCTTTTGTCATTTTTAAATAATAATAGAAAAAATTTGGTAACTGTCTTGAAAGTTGCCTCTACTCCAATTTTGACCAAATTTTGTATACGGGGGTTTTTTAAGGCTCTAATCACGAATCTAAAAACATTTTTTTTTCGGCAACGTTTCGTCTTCGAGATATTCACCATGAATGTTGAAAATCAAACTAACCTCATTTACACTATTTCTTCTTCTTTTTGCACAGAATTCTTGATTTTACACTAAATTGGCACACAATATTCTATAAAAAGCTTTTAAAAACTTGTTTTTATATTTATTTTATACTTTTTTACCATTTAATTACAACCTTTACTTTCAAACGCCGCAACCATGTATACATCAGGGAATTATATAGCAAACTTGGCTGCCCCGTTTAAAAGTAAAGCTTCTCAATTTAATGGAAAAAAGGTGTAAAATAAACATAAAAAATGATTTTTAAAAGGTGTTTATAAAATATTATTTGCCAATTCAGTGAAAAAATCATAAATTGTGTGCAAAAAAAAGGGGGAATATAGTAAAAATGAGGTTAATTTCAACTTTGATGATCAATATCTCAAAAACGAAACATTGCGAAAAAAATTGTTTTCAGATTCGTGATCAGCGCCCCAAAAAAAACTCGTATACCAAATTTGGTCAAAATCGCAGTGGAGGCAACTTTCGAAACAATTTAGTTTAAATAATTATATAAAAACTCATTTTATGTAAACATTTTTTTTTCTCCATTTTTATCTATTATTTCTTAAAAATAAGGCGATGGTCGAAGACTAACAAACGAACCGTCATTACATTTTAAACCGAACACACTTCTTTTAACCTAAGTAAATGACAGCAAATGTCATGATACAACTATGAAATGACAATGTTTAATTTTTTATCACAATTTTTTTATATTTCTATTTTGTATCTATTTTCATTAAGTTCATTAACTTCGGCAATGAGCCAAGAAGAATGTGAAGATTTAAAAATACGAACCGCTGGCACAGGAACAGTTCTCTTTAACCCCACAGATGTTTATAAAATATGTTGGTCGCAAGAAGAAATTGCAATTTTAACAGCTCGACTGATTTTGGAAGATGTGATTCCAGATCCGAAACAGGTTTCTATACAATGTAACGAGGAGATTGATGATTTGGTTGAGTATTTTAAGGTTAGTATATACAATTGGAAAAGTCACAATTTTTTAAAGTTGTGATTGTCTGAAAAGAGAAAACTAGGTACTACTTTTTAGACAAGAAACGTTTTTACATTAATATCGGATTGGGAAACGTTTTACCTTACTATTTATAATTCAAAATGATTTCTAATAATAAACATACATAATTTAGTTGTTCTACTATTACTCCTAAATCATCTTAATTAGTATTGATTACACAGCCCCACAAAAAAAGAGATCCGTCGGTTGGACCATGATATTCCCATATATTTTTCGACGCTGAATCCGAATCCGGCCTCAGAAAAGGCCCTATACCTCTGGGATTGGCCCCAGAGCCCAAAAACTACCCCTAGAAGGGATGAAAGATGGGTTTTAAACATGATATTTCAATGTACTTTTTAACGCTAGACCCGAATTTGTGGTCGAAAAGTTTTACCCTACTGAAATTAATCCTCTAGGATCAAAACTACTCCCAGGGAGGGGTGCAAAATAAAGGTTTGGACGCCACAATAGCAACGGTGGTATTCTCACTGGATCCGGAAAAGTACATTGGGATACCATGATTGAAATCCATCTTCCACCCTCTCTAGGGGTAGTTTTCGGTCTCTGGGGCCAATTCTAGACGTGTAGGGCCTTTTTTGAGGCCCTATTCGAATTTAGCGTCAAAGTATACTTGGAAATATCCTGGTTCGACCCACTGATCTCGACATTTTTTTTGTGAGGCTTTATTATACAGGGTAAGTCTGTGAAGTGGAACCCCCATTTATTGCTTTAAATATCCAAAGAAAAAAAATGTTTTATACAAAAGTATTTTGGTTTTTGCTGCTCTATATTTTGCAAACAGCGTTATGTATACAGGGTGTATCAAAAAGCCCGTACAAGGACAAAGATATTTTTTTAAATAACTCCCTATATTTTTTGTTAAATTTTTATTTTCTACATAAAAATCTAGACATATCATATTCCTTATTCAATTTTTTACGAGATAATCTTATTTAACCCTACGTTAGTCTTTGGACTTTTTTGGACAGTAAGAAACTATTGTGCACTTACTTTGGAAGCCAAACACTGATGTGTTTTCTTCTCGATTACGGTTTGGTAAAAATTCCAACGGTATTTCTCTTTTATTTTTTCTCAAAGTGCCAACGTAAGTCAATTTTTTTCGTTTAGTAATTCATAAACCAGTGGAATACTGGTAAACCAGTTATCCCCCGTTATGTTTCTGTTGGTGCCTTGAACTGGTTCTACCATTCTCATAACAATGTCTTTAGCATTATTACTTTGCTGATATGGACCTACTGGTTGGAGACCAACATAGGTTTCAAGTTTAATTGTGTAGGCTGTTTTCGCATCCACTAGAGCAAAGGGTTTTATCCCATATTTGCTGGGTTTATTTGGTATATATTGACGAAAAGAACAGCGACCCCTAAAGGCAAGTAACTGCTCATCAATTGTTAGATATTCGCTTGGGGAATAGTTTTTCCCGAAATTGTTAACAAATACCTCAAATATTTCTCTGATTGCGGTCATCTTGTCAATTTCTCTACGGACATTTCGATCTTGAATGTTATCAAATCTTATGCATCTCAAAAGAAAACGAAAACGTTGTTCACTCATTGTTAAGTAGCAAGATTCAATGCCATTTCCCTTTGAGTTATCCACAGCAAATGAGCATTTTTACGAGAGCATCTGAAAGAACCTATTAGGTATAACAAACCTATAAAGGCTCTTATTTCAATTTCATCTGTATTTCTTGCATCTCTTTCCCTTGCAAAATTTTTACGTACTTGCTCAATATAAATGTTGGTAGAAACAGTTACCATTGCTATAACAGTATTATCAACAAACAAATCTAAAGCCTCAATTTCTGTTTTAGCTTGGCGCGCTTCACGTTTAGGTCCTGGTAAATGGGTAATAATGTTATGGGCTCGAGTTCTGACATTAGTGGGTGGTTGTATTTTTAGCCACTTACTTTCTCCGTCCTTTCCAGTATAGAAATTGGAAGAACTATATTCACTTTCTGTATTCTCATTTTCTAGTTCAATATCAGAAGAAGATTCTTCGTTTTCTGAATATTCCTGTTCGGTATCCGTTTGGTGATCACTGTCCATCACTACATCTTCCTCATCTTTGTCACTTTCATCTTCAATATCTGGCAATCCGTTTTCTTCATCACTGTCCATTTCTTGATACCATTTTAGCCACACATCTGGGTTCTTACTAAATTCTAGTTTGCTTCTCTTTGGATCTGACATATTTATTTTTCAAAGTACTTTTTACCTATCTAGTAGTAACTATGAATGGTCTCTCAAAATAGCTTAAAGTTTTTATCAAAACACTATAAATACAATTATTACCGTTATAAAAAACACTATAAAAACAATTATTACTTGTGAGAAAATATCCTACGTAAAAAGTCGCGCGGGTGACACCTGTCCCCCAGTGAACTATGCGTCAAAATACGGGCCAACGAATAGTTCGAAGCACACTAAACTTTAACCTATCGATTGACCGGTTAATACTTGAGAGGTACTGAAAGGGGTGGAGCGAAACTCATTGCCTGCGTGAAGTGGCAGTGTAATAAAGTGGAGTGGGTGACAATAAAATTGTCAACCGCGTGGCTAACGTAGGGTTAAATACAAATTTAGAATAAAAAAATCCGCTCATCTCTTAATGTTGTTTTACGTTTCTATGGTTTTAGCGGTTTTTGTAGAGTGACAGAACAGCCATAGTAATAATTAAAAAGTAATTAGATATCACATGACGAGTAGAAATAGGTAAAACCTTAAACAAAAAAAAACGGTTACAACAATTTTTTTACAGATTAATAAAATTTTTATTTTAACATTTTTATTAATCTAATCTAATATAACAACATTAAGAGGTGAGCGGATTTTTCTCTTCTAAATTTGTATTTATATGGGAATATCTCGTAAACACTTGAATATAGGGATATAATATACTGAATAAAAAATATCTAGAATTTTATGCAGAAAACACAAATGCAACAAAAAATATAGGGAGTAATTTAAAAAAATGAACTTTGTTTTTGTACGGACTTTTAGATACACCCTGTATACATAACGTTGTTCGCAAAATATAGAGCAGCAAAAACCAAAATATTTTTGTATAAAACATTTCCTTCCAATTTGAATATTTAAAGCAATAAACGGGGGGGTCTCACTTCACAGACTTAGCCTGTACCAAATCTGCATAAAACTCTGATACGAACAGATTAAGTCAAAACGATCGGAAATTGTATAATGAAATACATATTGATTTGCTGTTTTCGCTCTTTAATATAAAAGTATTTCCATATTTAAATAATCATATTTATATTTTTAATAGGTAGTAATAGATACAATTCGATCCAACACGCAGGCTAGAAAGAGACACATTATGCTTATGGCTCTGACTGATCTGTTAGGAGGGTACTTGCACCATGCTATTTTACCGATGGCACGAAAAGCGTACTATGCTGGAGCTGTCGATTACAGCTATATGGAAAAACTTATTCAACTTTACGAAGAGCTAAAGTGGTTTTTGAGGACCAACGGTCAAGGTTGGACTAAGCCGAAGGTAATAAATAAAGAAGTCCGAGTACCGACCATTGAAATAGGTAAAACAGAAAGTGGCAAACAAAATGATAGTTGCTGCCATAAGCTATTATTCTTTGAACATGAGCCTGTAAAAACAAGAAAAAGAGCTGTTAGTACTGAAAAGGGCATATACTTTCCTTTACCGTTCTTTGATGCTAAATATAGACCAACAGCTATAGTTATACCATTAAAACGGTTTGCTTTAAGGAATATTGAATCAAAGCGAGCTGCCTATGCCATAATGAAGTATTTTATATCAGCCGAACAGTGTCTGAAAGAAAAAAATGCAAAAGCCGATATGTTTCAAAGGTTTCACAATAATCTTTACACGTGGATTGATAAAGAAGTACTACCAAAACTTAATGACGACAAATTTTATTCGGCTTTTGGTGGTGTTTTAAGGGTACAAGATACTTTAAAAGCCCTTGGAGCTAAAATGGGACCTGTAACCTGTAACATGGAGGAAGGTGAAGAAGAAGTCGGTGCCGTGCCAGCTGTGGGTTGTAGTTCACATAGAAACAAACTTATTTTAACAGCCATATTAGTTATAATAGTTGCATGGTTTTTGATTGGTACCTGTTTTATTTGTTACCGAATGAAAAACAGCGGCGGTCAAAAAACTGATAAAATGGATAATACAAAAACCTCAAAACCAGGAAGTTCCACTTCATTTTCTTCTTCTAGATGGTCCTCTATACTATCAAGATCCTCTTCAAAAACTTCAAAATCTAATAAACAATTATGTAAGTGTTGTGAGTCAACTATAAGCGAAAAATCCACGGCTGGATATACTTCAACAAGTGAATATGATTCCGAGAAGACGCGTAAAAAGGAAAAAAGAAAAGTAAAACCACTTGGCCCGTCCAATAAAAAAACTTCACAAAGTTCTCCGTGCGTTTGCCCAAAAATCGATGGACCAGCTGTCATTGACACAAAACACTCCATGAAAGTATTACCTTCAATTGCAGAAATGTCCGAAAATTCGTTATCAAGAGACAAAAATGGAAGTTTAAAAAAAATCTCGTTCGCTGATGAATCTGGAGTATCAAGCAGCGACGGAGGTATAAGGATATGCGTACCGCCTTGGGCAAAACCCGTACCATGTGCCATATTATCTGATAAAAGCACTAATTACTCTAGTTCCAGGAGTATGACAACCAAAAGTCAAGCAGTACACGACTCCAATATAAGTGATGTTCCCATTGCAAGTTCTACAAGACGGGAACCCACGCAACAAAATCAAAACTGGACAAATGGGAATTTATTTAGGAGTGCTGATCCCCCTGGTACTACCTATGAACAACAGATGTCTACAGTGAGATATAAGACAGATGAAACCCCAAATAGTTTTAATCAGTCACACCCAAACGATGAAAGTAAAACCACAAATCAAATGAATAATACGCAAATGACAAATCAATTAAATAGCACGCGTGAGGTGGATTTACCTCTAGCTAATTCTACATTTAGATATGATGCTGCTGAAGCAACAAATGAATATGGAACTACAAATACACCCGGTGAAGAATCCTACGGAAAAAATTCGAGTAACTCCATCACCAAACATGTTAGCATCACTGAAACTGTTGAACAATATTCAAACAATGACGAAGAGGAAAAACCACTGCAAGTTAAGCAAGAATTTAAACAGGAGTTTAAAAAGGAACCAGAGGATAGATCATACTATGATTACCATATGTCAGCATGCCACTCAAGTATAAGTGGTAACTACGATTTGTTTCATAAGCCCGATCCCAGTAAACCATACATATTTGGTTATGATTTTCAAACTTCTACTTCCTCTGATATGAGTGACGATGATGACTCCAAATATTAATGGTAAATTAAGTAAATATTTCTGAAATCTTGAATCACTTCCTGTTGTTATTTTTAGAGATATTAATTTAAAACGTTGCATTTTGTACTGAAAAAAATTGTCTTATCAAAAGTGATCCTAAATGGATGGTTTAGACAGGATCTTAAATTCTCTTTTACTTCATATTTAAAATACGATAAAAACGAAATAATCGATTTTTTCTATAAAGAAGTGATAGCTTGTCAGGCACATATCATAAAAGTTAATTAGGTGATTAAATTAGTAACTAGCTTATTTTTAGAATGGCATATTTTTTTAAACTGTTTCCTTATACACCAACATTTTTCTTTATTTTCTTACACTCTGGCCCGGCTAAGTACCTTTAGTTTCACATAATGAGAAAAACGTTTGCATTGTTTTACATTGTACATAAAATCCGAATAATTAAACCAAAGAAGACATAAATAAATAACGAAAAAAAATTATGGATATGTTCTATATTGATGTGGCGGATTTATGTAATAATGTAGTTCTTCTTGGGTACTCCCTACAAATCTTTATACAATAAGACCATTTTCGTCCTGGTCCAGGGACGCACTCAGTCTCTATACCTCGGAACTAAGACCGAAGCGGTTTTATTGTATAAAGAATTTAAGCGAGTGCTCAACAGGGACTCTTTTAAAAAATTATGTACCACCACAATTAAACTCGAAAAAGAAACAATCTTTGTTTTAAAAATATAGGCCAAACGTCGCTAAAAAATAATTTTTACAGATCTATACAGGTTTTATATATAAAAAACGAAACTTTGGGCCACTTTTAAGTCAAACCTATTTTATTTTACCGTTAGCCATCTAACCATACTGTGCCAAGTTTAAAATTAATATCTTTAAAGAAGAACGTTCACAATTGTCAACTAACTTAAAGAGTGTCCCAAATTAAGGATGAATCCTGAAGATGGTTTTGGTCCATTATCCTAAAAAGTTTAAGAAGAGGCCATCACATTTACGAGTGTCATAATTTTAGTTTTAGAATCTCAAAATTATTATTCAAAGGTCTCACCTGGATAGAACCGAAACAAATACTACCTTACAACTACAGTTTAGAACAGTTTTAAATATATTGGGTCAAAACCATCTTTAAATTCCCATTTAAAGGGACTCCAACCTTTTTACAAAGAATTATGTTTAAGGGAATCTTTTGTTATATTTTCATGCATTAAAAATGCCCTTTGAGACACTCTGTATACATGTTTTGTCCACTTATATTTCTATTTATATAATATTAAATAAACATTTTAATATTAATAAATCAATGTTATTTGTAACGAAAATATAAAAGAAATTGTGACATTAAAATATACAAGAGTAAAGAATACAATTGCACAAAACTGCACTAAAATTTAATAATGTTGGTAATATATCAAACTGACTTTAAGGTGAAGCTTTTAAATAAAAATGGTAATAAAACTTAAAAATTAACATAGACTTAACTGGCACGTCTATTAGAATTAGGTTTTATTTTAAACGGCTGTTTGTTACTTTGTATACAGTGAGACGTTAAACGTGAGGTAGGTAGCAGAAACTTTGAAGACCTTGGAGTAAACACCTAAGATAACCTTATTAAAATTGGAAATTAATGTTCAAACTTATTCGGGACACGACTGATACTAATGACGTTTCTTTTGTGTTTTTCCATTTGTTAAGGGTCAAAATTTTTTTAATATCAAAAAGAGAAATATGTGAAAAATAATAGGTATAGTCTGTCTCAAAGTATATCGTTATGGCGTCTGACGGATCATACCCCAATAAACCTATACCAATAAACGATTTTATTACCTATTGTTATTGGGTAAACCCATTTGTTCATAAGGGCAGGGGTGGGCCAGGTATTTCTTGACTATTAACCATTTCACCCTTAGGCATATAAATATTTTGGCTAATATTTTAGTGGCAGTGTTGAATAACCTTTTTAACTGTGCGTTTCGAAAAAGTTGTTTTACGATTAGATGCAAAACAGGTTGTGAAAAATGTGTATGAAATTTTAATTAGTAGAGGTCTAATTAAACAAGAAGCTTTAAAAGAAACCTGTCTACTTACAAAAACTCCAATATTATCGATAAGGGATATTATTATTAGTGGAGAATTGAACAAAAGAAAAAAACCTAGTGATTTTCAATCTCAGCGTATAGACAATAGTGATCAGGACCTAATAAGAAGGAAAATATATTGTCTTTATGAAAGCGGAGTTATTCCTACCTTGGATAAACTGAAAAAGAAGCTAGACGAAGACGAAACCAATATAAATATTAGCCGTGCCACCCTCCATACAGTTGTTTGTAAAATGGGATTAAAATACCGCAAAATAGACAAAAGACAAGTAGTAATGGAATCGCACAGATTACGCACTTGGAGATTTAATTACCTTTAAGAAATTAAAAGATATAGGTTAGAAAACAGATCCATAATTTACCTTGATGAAACATGGTTCGATACACACGACACAATATCCAAAGGATGGGTTCGTCTGACAGTCAAAACTGTCCGACGAAAGCACCTTCAAATAAAGGAAAACGCATTACCATAATACACGCTGGTTCAGAAGGCGGATTTGGCCCAAACCGCTTGCTGTTGTCTGCAAAGAATATTTATTAAGGATTCTAGCTTGGATTATCATGAGGTTACAAGTGCAGAACTTTTTGAAAACTGGTTTCAAAATTATCTTTTAAAAAATATTCCAAACAACAGTGTTATTTTCATGGATAACGCAAGCTACCACAGCCGTCTGCTACACAAAGCACCAGCTTCATCAAGTTCAAAAACTGAAATCCAGAACTATTTGTTAGAAAATGATATTCATTTTGAATTTAGTTACAAAAAACGCATCTTTTGGACGTCCTAAATTCATATGCAATTAAAAAACAATATGTATGTGATAATTTGGCTGAACAGGCTGGGCATACTGCCTTACGGCTTCCTCCAACAAAAAATGTTACACCTACTTTAAGTCACAGTGTTATATATTTGATAAAAAATGTAATTACTAACATACCAGTTGAGAGCTGGAAAAATTCACTACAGCACATTATAAAAATTGAGGACTCTTACATTTCTATCCAAAACAACATAATTTTTTTTATCTCTAATTAATCTCAATGATGACTCTGATAGTGAAACAGAATTATATTTAGATATTTAGATTAATAATGTAATTATGTTTAGATAATGCAGTTATAAATTTATTAAAACTTTGCATATATTTAATTTTATAATGTAATTTTAGGATTATACTAACCTAAATAAACAATAAATTACAAATCTTTATATTATTAAAGTCCGTCCCTAATGTTCTGTCCTTTAATACCTACCGATCCGCATATTTATTGCTGTCGGCAGGTATAATCCATAAATGAAGGCAAGAGCTACCACGGTATACTTTGAGACATACTATAATTGTCTAGAAATTTACCGCAACTCCGATTTTGAGCAAATTTGGTATACGGGGGTTTTTTGGGGCGCTGATAATGAATATGATCGAAATATTTTTTGGCGAAAACGTCTCGTTTTCGAGATATCCATCATCAAACTTAAAAATCAAACAAACCTCGTTTACACTATTTCTCCTTCTTTTTGCACAGAATTCTTAATTTTTACACTAAATTGTAACACAATATTTTTTAAACACCTTTTAAAAACTAGTTTTTATATTTGTTTTATACCTAACATTTCAGCAAACACGACCACCCGGTTTAAAAGTGAAAATTCACAATTCAGTAAAAAAAGTTGTAAAATAAACATAAAAAAGTTTTTAAAAGATGTTTATAAAATATTTTGTGCCACTTTAGTGTAAAAATGAAGAATTGTGTACAAAAAGAAGGGGCAATCAAGGCCGCCGGCAGAGGGATCAGGGGGTGTCCGTCGACCCCCTCTGGGTTTTAAAAATTACCTAAAATAAAACAATTCCTATCTTAATCCTTAAATTTTACAATGCCGTTTAAAAATTTAAATGAGTTGGACTATACAGGTCAACAAAAAAAAGTGGTGTGTGGTGGGTGTCGGACTAAGCTTTTCTAGCGTATTTTTTTTTCGCAGAACACGAATCTGAAGTCAAAATTGGAGGTGAAACAGCAAGAAATCGAGAAAACCCCAAAGATCGACATGGTGCTTCAACTCATCTAAAAACCAATCATATAACAATGTAAGTACGCAGATGATTCAACGGTTGTTGTCGTGTCTGATAACTTAATAGAGCTTAGCACTAACATAATAAAGATACATATGATTTTGAAGTATGGTGTAGGAAAAATAACTTAATCCCCAATAGTAATAAGACTGTTATTTTTAAGATGCATAGTCGTTAGTCCGTGCCAAACCAATTTATTGATGCAAACAACATAGAGGCCACAAGTACTGTCAATTTTTGTGGGCATCTACCTGGATTCAACCTGTTCTTTTGATGCACACATTGAGCACGTTCGTGCGAAATTAAACTTTGCTTATTTTGCTCTTCTCAAATTGAAAAATACTTTGAGTGAAGCGAGTTTAATGACCGTATATTATTCTTTAACTTACAGTTTTCTTACATATAATGTGACCGTATGGGGTCGCAGTAGTCAATGTGAAAGAGTATTAATAGCACAGAAAAGAATATTGAGACTAATTTTTCTTGGAACCACCCCTTGTCAACATTCAAATACCTTCGCGGGGTGAAAAAAAATTAAAATGAATCGATCCAACTCTCATACTGGTCTGAAATTTTTAGGCGATCTTCCTAAAATCATAAAAAACCCATATAAAAATAATTGGACCTGTACTACCCTTGGCACCACCCCTTCTCAACAAGGCCGCCGGCAGGGGTGGTCAGGGTATGTCCGTCGATCCCCCTGGGTTTTAAAAATAACCTAAAATAAAACAATTCCCATCAAAAAAAAAATAATAATAAAATAAATAAAAAAACAAAATTCAAATTTTTTCCAGGGGTATGCCTTGAAAAATCGGTTTTTTGATTATAAATCGAAAAATATTGCATTTAGTCAAAAAGGTTATATATCTTAAATTAAAAGAATCGTAAATATAATCATATTACGCCTTTTCTTGATTATTTGCTGCTTGACCCCCAATTTTCAGATTCCTGTTTAGCGAAAAAAAATATTCCAGAAAATCCTAGTCCGACACCCAGCACACACAACTTTTTTGTGGGTCTGTATAATTATTTAGAAATTAAAGTTGTGGTATATTTTTTTGTGTTTTTAATTAATTCTAGACCAGTAAATTTTTTTCTGGCGGCGGCCCTGGGTGCAATATAGTGTAAAAAAGGTTAGCTTGATTTTTAAGTTTGATGATGGATATCTCAAAAACGAACGTTTCCGCCAAAAAATTCGTGATCAGCGCCCCAAAAGCGAAGCAACTTTATAGACAATTACCAAAACATGCTTAAATATAAAGAACATTAATTATTTCAAAAACGAAAGCAAAAATAAAGAGTCACCTATGAATGTTCAAGAAAGTAGCTAAAGCATTTCGAATTCGTTTGCTGCTGAAAAAAGTGGTATATGAAAAAAAAAACAATCTTATTCCAAAAAGATAAGCGTAAACGAAACGTGGTTCAGTGCCTCTTTCCCAGCCATTTAAATTGGCAATAGTACGGCGGCAATCGTAAAACTTCATGCATCTCATCAACTGCGTAATGTTTTGGTTTTCTTTATATATATTTATATATAATATATTATATATATAAAATGATAAAAATATTATATTAAATTTTTGTCTGTTTTATTATCTTACTGTTGTTTTAAAAAATTAAAAAGTTAACATAAAATTTAAAATTTTTTCTCATAGCCTGGTTGTACAAGGGTTTTTTAAATTTTATGCTTTAAGGTATTATTTAAAGCAGATTTAAAAACTTTTCACATAGAACCCTTTTAAGAAAAAATTAACAGGGAATCTTTCATAAAATAGCTATTTTGATTTAAATTATAAATTATGAAAACTTATTTTATAAAATATATGAATAAAAAAATTTTTATTAAGTAAAAAAAACATAAAAAATAAAAAGGATCCTTTTAAAATGAAATGGTATCTGCAGGAATAAACTATTTTCACTCTTAACAATTTTCTTATAAACTTTTTTATATCTTGCCTAGAAATACTATTTTACCTACTCATAAAATTTAAAATGCTCGTATCAAGGCATGCTTGATTTTTAAAAAAATAAAATATGTAAATTTTTTTTTAATCAAGCAGGGCGGGGATGCCAAACGGTCAAATTTCAACCCCAAAATTTTTTGTCATTTTTACGTATAAATTCGCTCATCCGGGACACATGTTATATATATATATATATATATATATATATATATATATATATATATATATATATATATATATATATATATATATGTCTGTCTTTTTATTAGTCTTACGTGTTGTATTTAAAAAGTGTTGTTAAACAAGTTAAAATGAAATCTAATTACAAAAGTTTGTCTCAGTTAGGCCTGGTTGTACAGGGTTTTTTCTTATAATTTGTCATGCTTTTTAACAGAAAAAATTAACATGGAACCCTCTTAATGCTGCACAAATAAATATTTTCGCATATTAAATTATAGGAATCGATAGACTCGTAATATCATTATAATTTATTTTTTACAAAATATATTAGTAATACACTTAAAAATATTTTATTAAAGAACCTAAAAGGAATTTGAACATAAAATAATAAAAAGGATTCTTTTATACATAGATAATGCTATCAATGCAAGGAATGAAACTATTTTCACTCTTCACACAATTTTTTTAACCTTGGGACAGTCCACGAAGGCTGTGGCCGTACTGTACCGTGGCTGTCTGAAGTGTGGTAAGAGGCAGTTTACTCGCACGAGACTTAAATATTTGGAGATCTGGAAAAAAAGAGAAAACTTCTGCGTGTAGCAGGTTCTATAGTCTGGACAGGGATAAAGGAACAGACAAAGTTGGAAGTTGGAGGCCTTATAAGTTGGACTGTAAAAGGATGTATTAAAGTGGCACTACGTGTTGCTCTGCTGGAAGCTGCCAGAGGAGGAATTATACTCGCCAACTCTTCGGAGCCATGAAAATACCTATAAAAGAGCGACAGATACCTTACAGCCCGTCGGTGGGCAACGGAAGGAAGCTTTTCTGGAAGTGTGGGATCATTAATAAGACGAACAGCTCTTCTTTGAATGAAGTCAATAATGCTAAGTGTTGTAGGAGGTGCCACAAAAATACTGCCCAGGCATGAAAAAACATAGATAATTTAGCGAAATATGAGTTTTGACGATAACATTTGATCAAATTCACGAAAAAATACAAATAGAGGATTTGCTTCTGATAGTCCAATTATTTACTAGCAAATTTATTTTTTTTACCAGTGTTCCCCTTAAGGCCAATAGCATCTAGTCAATTTAGTGAAAGTCTTATTGATGAAAGTCGCAGTCTCATATCGGGCTCCGCGTCCAGCTTATTGCATGCAATACTTATTTTTTCTGGAATCAGAGAATCCTTTTTTTGCGGAACCCTTGCCGAAGTCGTGCGGAACCCCAGGAATACAAAAAGTGGTTTATACAAAAGTCTTAGGATTTTTTGTGAAGTTTTTGGATATGACATTTAGAAAAACAAATGACGATCGGAAAGTAGAAAAGGCGAGAATATTATTTTATTTTTTTCCCTTTTCAAAAATATATAACATGTCTATGTTTGGATAAGCAGTTTTGTGACAATTTGACTTTAAATTTTCATAAATTAGGTATAGTAATCGATCGTCAGTTGTATTTCAAAATTTTTTATATAAAATCCTAAAACTCTTGTATAAACCACTTTTTTTGTATTTCTTTAAATAATACCTTTAAAAGCATGCCAAATTATAAGAAAATACCCTGTACAGAGTTATTTATTTTAAAGTAAACAGGGCTTTATTTTTAAACTTCCCTGTACTTTTTTAAAAAACGAATATAGCCATTTGGTATTTTTTCCGTAGAATTCAATAATCTAATCAGAAAAACATTTAAAACAAAAACAAAAGAGTTACAGCACAAGTGACGTATTTTTTAAATGGAATACCCCGTATATTTTTATATCAATAGATAGAGATTTTCACAAGGAATTCGGTAATATATTGCTGGGTTTATTTCCTGCGGTTCTGCTGCAATTGTATAAAAACTGCATGATACTATAAGGATAGTTTCACCTGAAAAAACCTGCCTGCCACAGGTCACAGGTGCCTATTTGTCAAAGTCAAGAATTTTAAAAATACGTTTATTACTTTTTGGAGTAGTTTTATAAAAAGGTTTTCATCTTGACTTTGACAAATAAGCACCTCTGACCTGTGGCAGATAGGTTTTTTCAGGTGAAACTATCCTTATAGTATCATGCAGTTTTTAGACATTTGCAGCAGAACCGCGAGAAATAAACCCAGCAACCCCTATATCACCGAATTCTTCGTGAAAATCTCTATCTATTGATATAAAAATATACGGAGTATTTCATTTAAAAAAATACGCCATTCGTGTTGTAACTCTTTTGTTTTTGTTTCAAATGTTTTTCTGATTAGATTATTGAATTCCACGGAAAATAATACACGAAATGGCTATATTCGTTTTTTAAAACAGTACAGGGAAGTTCAAAAATAAAGCCCTGTTTACTTTAAAATGAATAACCCTGTACAATCGCAACTTAAGCTATGATTCAGTTGAACTCTACTGGTACTTGCTTATTTAAAATATATTGCTGTCACTTTTGGCATTTTCTTGACAGCAATGTATTTTTAATGGACAGGTTCAAATATCAGTAAAGTTTATGTGAAACACAGCTTGAGTTGCTTTTGTACAACTGGGGCTACAAACAAAAATCAAGAAAACAAAGTAACGTAATGTTAACTTTATCGCAACTTTGAAAGATTTCATGACGAATGGCGTAATAAACCGCTCATTATCGCGATCTCATATATTATTCTTTTTGTCGACATTTTTCCCTACAAAGATAATATCTTATAATTAATGTTCACCCCGATTTGATATACGTTGACGTATTTATAGTTTTACCAGTTTCACTCCCGTTAGTGCAAGTGGTACAGTCTAGGCTTATAGAAAAAACATAATATTTTTACTAAAACGTTTTATTGTTTGTAGACAGAAAATTAAAATAAAAATTAAAACGTTTTCAACTTTTTAACATTGTTTTGGATATACTGCTTTATATGTAATTTTATGTACCGGGTGTCCAAATAAGAAAGGACGTCGGCTGTATCTTAGAAAATGTTTATCGCACAGCGTTGGGCAAAAAATATTTTTTTTAGTCAAAGTGGTCAAGAGAAATAGCTGGAAATCATTTTGAAGTGTCTAAAATGGCCGCTAGGGGGCGTACTGCAATTTTGAATCTAAAAAGTTATGTTTCTGTGAATTTTGCTATATTAACCTAACAAAAAAATACCCGATCTTTAAAGTCGAGCATAATTTAAACCTTCTTTGTTTGACAATTTTGCTGTATCTCTAAAAATAAAGTGGTGGAGGGTATTTAAAGGTTTCCGTAAAAAACACTCTGTATCAAGCCGATTTTAACAAGTTTAGGCTAGTTGGCAAGACGTATTCTTAGGCCATAAATGTTATAATATTTGAAGTTTTGTTAGTTTCACATGTCACCGGTAGAGGGCTTTTTTCGATATTTCGACAGAAATGGTTAATTTTCTCATAAAAATTAAATGCATTGGTATAGTTTTTTTTTATGAATAAGTAGCTATATAATGCCTAAATAAGCTCGTGGAAACCGTATCTCGATATCTTGTTCTTTACCTAAAATTAAGACCAAAGAAAATTTTATACGTCAATTTCTCAAAAACTATAAAACCTACAAGAAATTTTATAGGACATTAAAGATGTATTTTTACGGAGCCTTTAAGTTAGGTTATATATTCTTATTGTCTAAATGCAAGACTTTAATAGTTATAATAACAAAATCGAATTCCAGGGGTTTACCTTAAAAAATCCTGAAAATTCGATTTATTGGTTATAACTCGTAAAGGTTTAGGCGAATAGATTATATAACCTAAATTAAAGGTTTCGTAAAGATACATAATTTATATTATATACAATTTCTTGTAGTTTTTATAATTTTTGAAATATTGACGTATAAAATTTTCTTTGGCCTAAATTTTAGGTAAGAAACAAGATATCGAGATATGATTTCTGCGAGCTTGTTTAAGCATCATTTAGCTACTGTTTTATAAAAAAAATCATACCAATGCATATAATTTTTTTGATAAAATTACCATTTCTGTCGGAATGTCGAAAAAAGCCCTCAAGCGGCGACATGTGAAATTAACAAAATTTGAAATGTTGTAACTTTTATAGCTCAAAAATAGTTCTTTTTCCTATACGGAGTGTTTTTTACGAAAACCTTTAAATACCCCCCACCACATTATTTTTAGAGATACAGCAAAAATTGTCAAACAAAAGAGGTTTAAATTATGCTCGAATTTAAAGATCAGGTATTTTTTTGTTAGGGTAATATAGAAAAATTCACAGAAACATCACTTTTTAGATTCAAGATTGCGACCATTTTAGAAACTTGAAATAAATTTCAGTTATTTCTCTTAACCACTTTTACTAAAAATATTTTTTCCCAACGCTGTGCGATAAACATTTTTTGATACAGCCGGCGTCCTTTCTTATTTGGACACCCGGTACAGGTCCTAAAGCGTTCTAATAAGTTTAATATTGGTATACAGGAAGGACGAAGTAGAGTTGATAGCATAAAATGACAAGCAAGTTCCTTAACAACTGTAAGAATGGTAATTTGGTGGTCCTCCATTTTTTTAAACAAATTATAGTTTACTTTCAATATTAAGTCTGACATTTTCATACACTTCTCGTAGAACAAATCTGCATTATTCAATAATGCGTTGCCGACGCCAGAAAAAAAAATTCTTTAAAATTTAAAAAACAAACAACATATCACAAAACTACAGAATCAAAAAGAAATTTTTTTGACACTCAACAAAATGTCAAACATGCCAAAATTTGACAGGTTTGACATTTTACATCATTTAGATTACAGATATTAAAAAATTTCATAAGACCTTTATGTTCTCATAGTCCAGTAACTGAAGACCTGAAAGTACCCAAAGCTGTAAATAAATCTGTACACTTTTCAGTTTTGGCGCAATTCTTAGATCTTTGCAAATGCTTTCAAATGAAAAAAAGTTTATTACGATTCCGACGTGGGAATCCGCTGAAAATGGCCCCCCAAAGTCCCAAAAATAAGTTTCCCGGAAATGTCTGACAAAATATGCGAATCAGAGAATTTTTGTTAAAAAAAAATAAGATCACCTCGAAATCCACAAAAATGGCCCCTACCATTTTTTCGTAACACCAATATTTTTCGCAAAAACGGCAGTCGAAAAATCCATAATATTTTACACTGAATAGATGTGGCTAAATGGCTTAAAAATGCAGGTGAGCAATTTTTTTTTATCAAAACGCAAAAAAGATGGTGAAGGAAATTTGCCGGGATCATTGAACACTTGCTAAAGTTTTATTATGAAAAAAAAATGTTAATAACAAACCATTTTTTTTTATATTAATAAATTAATGAGATACTCTTAAAATATTGTGAAAAAAAAACTTTCACCGCTTTTTTTAATATTCTAGAAAAATTAGAATGGACCCAAACTCATATGCAATGATAGGTACGGGTTTTCCCATTCCGATGAACTTTAAATTATTGTAAAATGTACATTATGGCCCGAGTAATGGAACAATTCTTCAGCTCGCTTATAAGTGAATCCATAAAGATAGCGGCATTCTAACGGTAGAGCGGCAGCTGAAATGAGGAGACTTTTGGGTCCCCTTATCTCAAAAACTATTGATTTTTCGAAAAAAATTATAAGAACCATTTTTGTAAATTACAAGGCGATCTTTATTTTTTGTTTTAACAAAAATTTTCCAATTCGCATATTTTGGCATATATTAGTGGGAAACCCATTTTTCTGGCCTTGAAGGGCCATTTTCAGCCCTTTCCCACCTGTTAATGTTGATAAACTTTTTTTCGCTCAAAAGTATCCCCGAAAACCTAAGAATTGCGCCACAAGGGAAAACTGTACAGATTTATTTACAGCTTTTTCCCTTCATTTACTGCACTATCAATTATATTTAATGTTATCATGTGTGGATTTTGAATATACAGGTATAAATAAAAGTGTCATATAGTAGTTGTAATTTTTTTTAGGAATCCCAAAATTTGTACATGCGGGATTGATTCACAATGGTTAAAAATACTTTACTCCAAATTGAAATGTATTTTGGGTAATTAAATAATTTAACATGATAATAAAATACCGATTGTTGTACTCTAATTATGTTTTTTTATCCGCTGTATGTAGGTGACTTACCTCTTGACTAAAACATTGTGGTTTGTTTCTCCTACTTGTATAACATTTATGGTTATGGCAAATTATAATTTTTTGCCTATTTTATCACTTGAGATTTTGCTTAAAATGGTTTTAAATAATACATAATGAATCATTAACATAAATTTAAATATGAAAATTTACTAACTGTTGGAGTTATTACACTGCTAAAATAAAAATGTATTGTCACTTAAAATTTAATTTTTCTATTATAATAGTAAGAACCTAATTACACACCGTCTACTTTATCAGTAAATCTCTAATTACAAACACTATACTGTAAGAAGCCAAACTGTATAAGGGCAAGTATCAAATGTAATATATATATATATATATATATATATATATATATATATATATATATATATATAATATATATATATATATATATATATACTATATATATATATGAACATTCCACAATCGCATTAGCCGCGAGCAAAATCTGAAACTTTCATGATTTTACTAAGTGCATGAAACAAATTATCCTTGACAACGCAAATGTTTTATTATTATTTGTATTGTTACTTAAAGACATAATCTTCTGTTTTATTTATAAAAAACTAAACATAGAGTCGTAGAAAAGTAGTACACAACTCATGGTAGCGCTCACGCTCGTACTTTTAAATCGTGTGTAATGGCTTTTACCACTTCGTATGTAATATACATTACAGTTATCGTGTTTGCATAACTGCCTGAACGTCATTTTAAAATCTTAGCTTATTGCCCAGTAACTGAAGACCTAAAAGTATCCAAAGCTGTAAATAAATCAGTACAGTTTTCATTTGTAGCGCAATTCTTAGGTCATCGCGGATGCTTTTGAGCGAAAAAAGTTTATTATGATTCCGACGTGGGAACTCGCTCAAAATGGCCCCCCAAAGTCCCAAAAGAGTTTCCCGAAATTGCCAAAATATATTAGAAATTTTGTCCAGACAAAAATAAAGATCACCCCGAAGTCTATTAAAATGGTCCTTATATAATTTTTTTTGCAATACCAATATTATTCGCAAAAACGGCCGTTGAAAAATCCATAACTTTTCACACTGGATAGATTTTCTAGAACTCTGGAAACGGCTAAAAAATGCAGATGGGCAAAACAATTTGTTATCAAAACGCAAGAAAGATGGTGAAGAAAATTCTTTGGGATCATTGAACACTTGCTAAGGTCTCCTTATAAAAAAGAAATGTTAATAACAAACCCTTTTTTCAAAAAATATTAATAAATTAATGAAATACTCTCAAAATATTGCAACAAAAACGTTTTTTGTTAATATTCTAAAAAAATCAGAATGGACCCAAACTCATATGCAATGATAGGTATGGGTTTTCCCATTCCGATGAACTTTGAATGATTAAAAAAATTACATAATTGTCCGAGTAATGGAACAATTCGTCCGCCCGCTTATAAGTGAATCCATAAAGATAGAGGCATTATAGCGATAGAGCGGCAACTGAAATGAGGGCTTTTGTGTCCTGTTATCTCGAAAACCATCGATTTTTTGAAAAAAATTATAAGCACCATTTTCGTAGACTACAAGACGATCTTCATTTTTTGTCTAAACAAAAATTCTCCAATTCGCATATTTTGGCAGACATCAGCAAAAACCCATTTTCTGTCCTTAAAGGGCCATTTTCAGTCCTTTTCCACCTGTTAATAATGATAAATTTTTTTCGCTCGAAAGCATCCCCAAAGACCTAATAATTGCGCCATAAGGGAAAACTGTACAGATTTATTTACAGTTTTATCCCTTTATTTACTGGACTATTATAAATATTTCCCTGTCGGTTTCGTTATATAGTAATACTAACTTTAGAATTAAATTTAAACTTACCATATAGTGTCCAATCGGTCACTGGCGCTACTGAAATACCGCATTTAAAAACACCATCAGTGTCGGTGCCCAGAGCCATTCCAGCAGCATATCCGCCATAACTCCAACCCCAGATAGCTGTTCTTGATGCATCAACATAAGGAAGGCTCTGTTGAATTAATCTAAAATAAAATAAGTAGGTATATTAATATTTAAACGATGTAAAAGTAATTATTTGTGGAGGACACTTGCCGAGTAAACCTATTAACCCTATAATATAAAAAACGTAGTTCTAGAAACCTAGATTTGGGATAACGGTGGTTTTGCACATATTTTGCTATATATTTATAACCAATTCCTCGAAAATTTTGAAAAAAATTGGGTGAGACACTGCAAACCATTTCAGAAATAAATTTCGTTTTAATCCTCGTTAAAAATATTTTAAAAAAGTATATATTTTATAATTAAATTTTAAATTTTTACATTAAAATACGGTACTCAAATATGGACCACACAAATATATAAAAACGGAATTTACTTTTAAAAGTAAACTAATTTTATACTTATGTGCTTAATTTATTATAATATACATTTCTTAACCAAAAAATACCCATGTAATAATTAAATAATTGCTTACTTTCTTTTAGAAATTTTATTAAAAATAAGATGCATTTATCCCATTTTTACCCAGCAAGGAAATTTAATTCAGTCAGTTTACCAATGCAAAGGAAACAAGTCCAATTTCTATTTACAATTTTATTTCCTTTGTTCCCCAGACAGCCCGACTCTCAATTAAAAGCAAAGATTTATAGATCAACATATAAAATACCACAGTGGATTACACGAATTTCAGTTTTTTTTTATTTCTGAATAAAGGTTTTAATAAAAAAATATGGACTATGACTATTTCATATTACAGGACTGTTAAAAACTATTTAGCAAAAAAAATATTATTGCTATTTTAATTCGGTTTTCGTGGTCATGTTACTAAAAAAATTAGGCAAACTGAAAAAAAAAGTTTAAAA
This sequence comes from Listronotus oregonensis, assembly GCA_019359885.1. Lineage (NCBI taxonomy): Eukaryota > Metazoa > Arthropoda > Insecta > Coleoptera > Curculionidae > Listronotus > Listronotus oregonensis. The sequence continues at coordinate 127,004 of JAHBCN010000724.1, forward strand.
TGTTTTTGTAAAATTAAGATTATTCTTACATTATTTATATTAGATATGTTTCCATATATAGTGACCAGAGCTGTCGCAATTACTTTTAAAAATTAATTTAATTACAATTACCAGTTATTCTTCTAAGTAGTAGTAATCAATCAAGTAACCAATTACTAGCATTTTTGTTAAAAGTAATTTAATTATTAATTAAAACTTAACATAATTGAATATTTTAGCAATTTCTCTATTTTAATTACAACATATATTAAACACGATACACTAAACAAATAACATATTTATACTAATATGTATCATAAGCGCACGTCACACTATTCAAACTGCTTTCTCGGCAATTTCAACATTAAATGCTCTAAAATAAAAATTTCTTTTTATCCTACCCCAAACATCAACAGATTTTTTCACAAAAAAAAGTATAAAAACGGTGGTGGTATCCAGCATCAATTAAAAAACCTAATTCGGAGGCGGCGTTCTCCGGATTCAAAGCGGCCCGCCGTGTTTTAAAATGCTCTTTCTGGCTGGATAAAATTCCGGCAGTTTTTCCATAAAGAAAGGTAATTAAATTTTTTGTAGTAATTCAATTATTTATAAGGTTATTAAATTAATTTCTAAGTAATTCAATTACTTTATAAGTAATTAAATGACTTTCTAAGTAATTGAATTACTTGGGATTCGTTAAAATAAATTACCAATTACGATAACATTATCCTATTAATTGATAATCCAAATACGATTACCTTTTCCGGAAAGTAATTAAATTAAAGTAATCCAATTACTGAAAAGTAATTAAATAAGATTTTTTAATTATTTTAATTCAATTACCGACAGATCCGATAGTGACCGCCTAAAAGTTGGGATATAAGAAAAATGAATTCTTGAATGTATTTAAAAACTTTTTTTAGCAACTGCCTTTGCTTATCTAGTTGGGAAAATGGTTATGAAAATTAAATTAAAATTCATAAAGTGATCTTAGTTGGCATGATATCTATCAAAGTTATTTTAAAATTCTCTTTAGAATTTAATTCTTTGTCGATGTGCAAATTTTGAAATAAAATTTTGAAAAAATTAAAAAAGACATTTTCTGTTTTTTTTTGTTTTAATTAAGTAACAAATCCTAATATTTTGCTTTATAATGGGTTTGCTAACTATAAAGTTACTAATCGATTTGATAATTTATAATATTTGTATGTTCTTTCACATTTAAAACAAGAAAAAAAAAGAGATTTCGCAGGTTCTTTAAGTATGTAAACCTGTTTTCCTTCTTTATGTGCCATTGTCAAATATTACATAATTACACTCCACATTAACTTATTGAATTTGTTTAAAAGCCTTGTTGTACTGCAAATACAACTGGTATAAAATCTGCATCAATATTTATGAATCATTATGAGATTAAATTTGAGTTTGTGTTTAAAGTTCAAGTAAAAATTTAAAAAAGTACTGTTAGAAAACAGTTAACATTTAATAATATTTTATAAAAATGGATTTTACCGCAATGGCTTACTAAATTTTGATTGTAAAATCCTTATAAAGCTCTTAGAAAAATGGGTTTAAACACTTTAGAATATCTGCAAAATCTCATTTTTTTCATTTTCTTGTTTTAAGTGTAAAAAGACATACAAAAATTATAAATTATTAAATCGATTGGTTCACTTTATAGTTAGTAAACTAATTATAAAACAAAAAGATTAGTAATTGAATGTAGTGAATTTTAAAAATTAAAAAAAATGCTGTTTTAACATTTTTTTAAAATTTTAGACGTGTTGTTAAATTCATCGATGAATCGTGCGCACTAACCGCTGTTTCATCAAGCCGTTTTTAAATTAATTGATGGAACGGCGCTAAAGAAAGATGGCCGTTGTTTTTTGAGTAGGATATGAACAAGGATAAAACTAGCGGTAATCTAGTGTGACGTCACGATAGATTTCAGCGCTAAACTATCTGATGAATTTAACAACACGCCTTTTATTTCAGTGTTTGCACATCAACTTAGAATTAAATTCTAAACAACTTCTTTATATAACATTTTTAGATATCATGCCAACCGACTACACTTTTTAATATTTTAATTTAATTTTTATATTTATTTTCCCAACCGGCTTCCATAAACCGAATATCAATATCCATGTTTAGCTTACTGGATAAGCAGAGGCAATTGCCACAAAAAGTTTAACAGTTTCAAAAATAGTTTTTTCCATATATGTTCAAATCTTTGGCGGCACTGTACACTAGAATAAGTAAAAAACCATTAAGTTCTTGTTTTGATGTAAATATTTTAGGCATCTTAAATTTTCTTTATTAACGTTTATCCGTAACCTGCTTTATAAAACTGAAAAAAAATAGTAGTTTTCTACAAATTAAACCCACATTACCATTGATTTTGGTTTAATTTTAATACTTACATTAAGTAAAAACGTTTTATCTTCCAAATTTTAAGCTTTTGTGGAAATTTTGTATTTTGAAATGTTTCCAACAAAAATCTAAACTTTCTTTATCCTTTAGGTACTAACCTGGTAACGTTTATTTGGTCAATAACTTCAACTGTCCCAAGTTTTCTGTAGCCAGCAAACAAGAGGTTGTTGCCTCGAAGGCCAGAGCCTCTACCATCTATGGTTGCGTAAATAATACTTTTATTTGCTGCCAAGAAGCTGCCCCAATCGATAGTAAATTTATCTATTACTTGATATGTATCCGGCCCGCCATACCTAAAAAGGATGAATTAAATTAGCAATAAACTCTAAATAGAAAATTTTCTGCTAGCCATTTTTTTTTATTATTTCCGTTTGAAGATACATAAGCAAAAATAAATTTTAAAAAATCTCTTTATTGGTCAGTTGCGTTTGTAACCTTGTTACTGAGCTTCTGAGCCAAAGCAATACATGTTTTGTTCAGTTGTCATCTTCAAACAAAAACGAACAAATTTTAGAAGAACATAAACTGGCCATACAGAGCCAGACTACGATATCTGCTCTTAAAGAGCATATTTAAAGAGGAAACAAAATATTCTTTCTTAGAAGCACACAAAAAATAAGATTCTCAAAAAGACAAATCATTTTGGTGTGGGATTTTCTACATGCCAGGTGATCCTAACAAATTATGTATAGGTTTTTTTTTATCTTTGTGACAGCTCACGAAGGACTTATCATGTACATATATAATACATGCTCCGAAGTACCAGAGTACCGTGAGTGCCGGGTTTTTCGATGTTTAACCCATCTTTTTTCCCCAGTTCCGTCAACGCTGTCCAAGCACTGAAACATGCAAATATTGCATTTCACAGCACCTTTTAGACAACGCGGTAGTGCCACCACGGACGTTATTTTAAATAACTACTACCTATATATGTCTCCCCGGCGAGGATTCGAACCCGGATCGCCACTAACCACTACGCTACCGGAGAGACGACTGAGTCAACGACACAAGGCCTTAAACAGCCACGGTCACAAAATTTCTTGAGAGAGAACGCAACGTTGCCAATTGTTGAATTGTATGTTAATAACGACTTTGGGTTTCGTTTCAGTCAGGTTTGACTGTTTTGTGTTAAGGTTAGGTTTCTGTTAACTGCTGTTTTTGAAGTGTAAAAAAGTTTTATAAGTATCATTTGTTGCCATTTTCCATAATTTGGTTTGGATAGAGGATAAGTAATTATGGAAGAAGTAAGAGGCGCCGGTGATCGGCAAAAAGTGTACAAAATCTCTGCAAATTACAATTTTAATTGCAGTGTGGAAAAAACTTTAATTTAAAAACATTTTAACTCTCATGGGAGAGCTGTTCATGGTGATACTTCTTTTCCTGACAGTAGAATTCCAAAAATCAAAAGTCATGCCCCATGTGTGAGTTTTCTGCATAGTATTAAATTTTCTCAAGAAAAGCTCACTTTTTTGACACAGAGTGATTTCTTAACATGGAAGAGGGAAGTTGAGGCAGAAACACTGTCTAAATTCATTGTTAAGGAGGGAACGCGGCTCTACAAGAAAACAAAACTACCAATTATGATTGTCATAGATCAGGGTGTTATGCAGCTTCGGAAAAGGCCTTAGAGCCTTAAAAATTCAAGGTAGTGTTAAAATTAATGGTTTTGTCCTGCCAGAATAAGTAAACAATTGAATAATGATGGAAGTTGTGATGTTACTTTTTTGTAACACATACAGGACACCAGAATGAATTAAGATTTTTGTCACTCATTCTAGAAAGAGAGAATATAGCACAACAAATGGCATTTTAAAATTCCCTTGATGAGATTCTGGATAATGTTAGGGATTCTTGTGACTCTACCTTGCAATGAGTTTATTTGCTGACTCGACAAGATCTATACAATATAGAAATGTCATACAATTTGCAGTCAAAAGCAATTAGGCACAAAGAAGATGCAGTAAGTGTTGATGCGTGGGTAAAGCCCGATGCAAAGTGAAGGAGACTGTGTTATATTTTTTAAGCCCCAATCTGTTTGTTTGGAAGAATTCCCTGGACTAAAACCTGAAGACTTTATTTTAATCATAATGACCCCAGCACAACTGGAAATTCTGAAAAGATATGGAAATGATTGTATCTGTTTAGACGGAACCCATGGCCTGAACAGCTATGACTTCGAGCTGAATACAGTACTTGTTCTTGATGAACTAAGAGAGGCTTTCCATGTGCTTTTTATTCTCTAATAGATCAGATACCCAAATTTTAACTCTGTTTTTGAATGTATAAAATCAAAGCTAGGAGAGATAATAAGTCCAAAAGTCTTTATGTCAGACTTGGCAGATGCTTTTTCAATGCTTGGTGTATAGCAATGGGAATCCCAGAAAAAAGGTACTTACCTCTTTTATTTCTGTGTAGTTATTCTATAAAATTTGTCCGTTTACAGTTTTTTTGTTTATACTGTACCTGCTTTTATAAGTATTTTTGAAAAACATTGTAATTTTCAGGCTCTATTATACATGGCATGTAGATCGTGCATGGAGGAGACTAAAATTAAAACTCGAGATTCCCAGGTAGATATACTTTTTTGTGTATAAATAGTTAGTAATTTATGTTGCTATTTGAAAATTTTTAGATATTCTGATGGGTCTCTATTTTAGGTATTAATTTACAAACATCTTAGAACATTGTTGACAGAGCGAGATGTTAGTGCATTCCATAAAATGCTGGAGGAATTTTGTAAATTGGAAGATCCAGAATATAAAAGATTTTATAAAAATTTTAAGGACTACTATGTAAATAACTGTGAATATTGGGCATACTGTTATCGCTTACATTCAGGGCTCAACACTAATATGCACCTTGAGTCAATGCATAGGTCCATAAAATACTTATATTTGAAAGGCAAGAATATTAAACGGCTGGATAGGGCTATTGCAGCAATTATGAGATTTATTCGAGACAAACTCATCAACAGATTAATAGGTAAGGGTCAAAAACTGCTTATCAATCAATCAATCAATCAATTTATTGGTAATAATACATGTTTAAAACATATTTTTACAAGTCAGATCCTATACAGTACCTACCTTACAGTAGATAATGGGAAAATTAACTTTTCAACTGATCTATGTGTTTATTTTTTTATATTACTTTCATCTGAATTATAAGTAGGTAGAATAAATAAAGGTGTTCTAAAATTAATATCGCTTATTTGAGAGCCCCAAAAATTCATTAATTATAAAATGAGCTGGTACAACTGTGCTATTAAAGACTTTCTCATCTTTCTAGTCTTATAATGGTAGGCTTCATATTAGGGTTAATTAGCGTTTTTTTTTTAATAATTTTAGTAAATCACAAAGGCAAAATTTCTGGTAAAATTAAAAATATAAGATCTCGGCATAAGACTATGGAAAAGATGGATCGAAGCAAACTCATTTGCTCAGATGAAGTCTGGGAGGTAATGGCAGAGAGTGGTATGGAAATCTACCAAGTACAAAAGCAACAAACGAATTGCGAGAACTGTCAGCTTACTTGTACACACTGTGAAATATGTTTACATCAATTTCAATGTTCCTGCTTGGATTCTTCTATTAAGTATAACATGTGTAAGCACATCCATTTAGTAGCAAGATCCATAAAGGAGACCCGACTTCCAACAAGTATAGGTAGGTTGTTTGAAATATAGCATAGACCCTCCACCTTACGATAATTTTTAATTATTATTTAATTTTTTCAGATATATTCAGATTTAGAATTCACCCTTCACTATTTTATACCAATGAAATGGAGAACCATAAAAAATGGTTAAGTTTTTAAAATTTAAAATGGGTTTTGGTGTAATGGTGTGTAAATTATTAGAGTTTAAAAATCACGGATGTAACATAACATGTGGCATCTTGATTTTTTTAATGTAAACTTATATTTCACATAAGAGTTTTGGCTTAGTATAGTTTGGTGGATTGGTAGTCAGGTTTATTAATGGTGAAAGTTTTGGTATTTTGTACACTATTTTTGTGTTAAAAATATATCAATTTAAATTATTCAAAAAAAAAATGCCAGCTACTTGGTATTTAAATTGAAATAAGAAGTGTGTCCAAATATATTAGGACACAGTTTAAGGATTAGATATGTTTTTAATGACATATTGAGAGACCTGAAGCTTATTAAATTTTAATATTTTATAAACATATCTCAATTGGTGTTTTGTTGAAATTTCAGGCTTAATTGACACCGGTGATTTAGCCATCCACGAATCTAAATCAGACAACTGTGATTCAATCATTGATGAACTTAGTAAAAACAGTAAGTGGAGCTCTAATTTATCAAAACTCAAGGAGGCACTTCAAACTTCATTTTCTGAAACATTGAATTCAGTATCGACTTTTGAGGAATATGAAGTTATTGCAAAAGCTTTAGCTCCAGTAAATCCAACGTTGTTGGCTATGAGAAACCTATCAAGTACAGCTAATTTTAGAGAAACAAAACCAACTTATTCCAATAAAAATATTATTCCCCAGAGAAAATTTTTTCCACAAAGAAAAAGAGTTTGAAAAAGAAGAAAAGCACAAAGTTTTCTGCACATGATTTAAATAAAAATGCCATTCAACTTTCTGTAGGTGCTCATAGTTTAAATATTATCACTGAAAATACCAGCCTGATGTATAAACATTTTTTTGTTAACAAACTGATGTAGCTATAGAAAAACTGCCCATCTTTAATAAAAAATTATATACCTATCCAAAGAATTTGTTTATTATTTGATCCACAATTTTAACAAAGAGGACAATATAGACCTCGGGCCCATCTCTTGGAAAACAGCACATCAGTTAATTAATTTACCCCACTGATGTGTTGTTTTGTATTTTACCACGATACACAGACTAATGTACTCGTATGTCGGGTAACAAAAAAAATCGCAGTCGCGGGATTGGCTGGGCGTTTTCACAAGAAACTCTTTTTTAGTGTGTCTCTTCCAGGCAATATTATAGTATACCTTAACAATTTTTGCGGGATATTCTATAAGAAAATAGATCATCCTGAAGTTAAGTTTCCTGCAAAACCATAGCTTTGCCATCTACTGCTAGAAATAACAATAATAAAAATGGCCCTGTCACAGATTTTTTAAAACGAAGTTTCCAAAGAACACATACAAAATCTCAAGGGTAAGGTAAACAGGCAATGTTTCTAAGAGGTGGGTCCCAAAACTATAATTACTTCTTTCATAATATTATAAACACAAAATATTTCACACTAGAAGTGACCAAATTACAGTTAGCAAAAGTGAAACTCGTGCAACCCTATTTTTTCCCTCAAAAACTTCATTTAAGAAAATATGTATTGAAAATCTAATGGTACCAGCTGAAAACTTTAATCCATTTCTCAATAGACGTGTCTTGGCAATTTTTAAATAAAATTTTAGAATGCCCCTTTGGCAGGTTTGAAAATGAATGAGAAAAACGTTTTTCTGTGTGGTTTTAGGTAAAAAGAGGATATCATCCGAAAGAGCGTAAAAATTAGATATCTCCTGAAAATTACATAACATTTAAACAGATACAAAATTTTAAATTTGGCAAACATTCTAAGAAATTGGTTATTTATGGCAATTTAATTAAGATTTAATTTTCAGGAGATACATATATAATTTTACCGCTTTTTCAGATGGTCCCATCATTTTTATCTAAACCACACAAAACAAGTTTTTTCTTGTCTTGGTATGACTGAAAACAAAAAACTTTAATTAATAAATACGTTTACTTTTCAAACGTTTTTGTTGAAAAGACCAAGTAAAAATCGCTTAATTAGAGCCAATATGGCAACAGCGCTAGCGGAATACGCTGTCAACCGAATTGTGACCGTGGCTTTTTAAGGTCTTGTGTCAACGACTATAGCTTTTTTCGGGTTTCGTTTTACGAACGATTCTTGAACTATCCGAGAACGGCCCAGATCTGTATGCGCGGTAGCTCAATACTTTGAATCATTCTCTGACACTTCCAGGATTATCAGACATTTGAAAATCTCGAACGCAATCATAATCCACCGATACGGACGATTCTAGAACTGTCCCAATGTAGTCCTAGAAAAACGCGAACTCAGAATTAAAAAGTCCGAGAACAGTTCTTTAAAAACCGAACAGGCAATTTTGAACTGCGCAAGCGCCGGACGGTTCTAGAGCAGTAATTTACCGAACCCGAAAACAGCTTATATACCAAACGACTGCTCAGTTCCATTTAACGTAGGTTGGAAAATTTAGGAGAAGCGGGCAGCGGCTGTGACGTCACCACCGGTGCTAAATAATGCTGGGAGACGTTTATCGATGTTTTGTTACCGATGTTCGATGTTTTTAATATCGATGTTAGATGGCACTAACATCGATGTAGACATCGATGTTTACCTTTTAATGTTTTAAGCTTAATTTTTCTAGTTCCAAAAATAAAATATTAATTTTTTGAGTGATTAAGAGATTAAAGGTTTCTAGTCGGAATTTTGGAGTATAATTTGCTTTTTTTTTAATTGACTCTACGTTGATTTTTCTTCAAGTTACAGCCTGTTGAAAGACATCTAAAATTTGAAAATTTTTTCTGATCTCTTAATGTTTTCCATTAGTGTAGAAGTATACTGAATATTTTATATTGTCAGTAAAAAAATAGGTAAACATAGTACTGTGAATGCTTTATTTTATTTGTAAGCATATATTACTTGAAAAATAATTAAATTAATACAATACCTTTTATAAAAGTAGAAATAATTAAATCCAATTACAATATTGTCGTAATATTTTTTATCAACGCTAAAAAGTCCTTATAACATTTTGTATGATAACCGTCTGTACGGTTAGGAATCACTGGCAAAACAATATTATTATATTTTAATCCATAATGTTTACGGATCTCTAAGATTTAATGATTTTTTTTTTTTGAAAGTTTTCTCTACAAAAGCAGTCCCTTTTTATTTTTGCAGATTTATGGATTTTGTATGTTGCGGCAAAAATATGAATCCGATAATTTTTTTTTTTTTTGAAAAAAAAGTTTGTTGAAAAATTAATTTTCTAAAAAAATGTATCTTAAAATTTGTTTAAAAAAAAAAACAATATTTTTGCACTAATGAAATATGTTCATTTAACACACACACAAATTAACACGAGCATTTTTAGCATAAATTCACAATATTTTCTTTTTTTTGCAATAAACTTTTGACTGAAGATGAAACTGTTGTGATTAGTCGTGGAATGCCAACTTTAATCGATGCAAGTGTTGCGAGAAATGATGAGTTTGCTGATTATTTAAGAATTCAAAAGTCCGTCACAATTCACGTGGTTTTCAGAAAATCATACACCCGGAAAACTTCAATCTCTGCAGCAAAAAGACAACATGAGGAAGAACAGGCCAGTACTTCAAAAGTAAGTACACCTCGTACTAGAGCGCGAGTAAGTGAATCCGGCTTTTGTTTTAAAAAACACTGCTTATTTTGTGGCGATAAAGCGGATGAAGATGCAGAAAAAAAGAAAGCGCTGAATTATCGTCGAAAAATTCATAAAGTTTCTACACTTACATTCAAAGATTCAATTTTACAGTTAGCTAAAGATCGTTTTGATGATGTGTCAAAAGCTGTCCTTGCGCGTATTAATTTTGAGTATGATTTAGTCGCTGCTGACGCTAAATACCATGACAGTTGTTATAAATCCTTCCTGAGACCTAATACTGGCGCTAAATTGGCCGTCATGTGAGGCTATAAACTCTGCAATGGAGGAAATTTTCAATTTCATTGAATGTAGCGATGACTGCCAGTTTTCTTTGGATGAATTAAAGAATGTTTGCCAAAATGTAGCTTTAGAAAACGGTATTATAAAAATACGATTGAAAATAAAATATGGTAGTAGAATTATTATAACAGAAAAGCCTGTAAAATTAACATTTATTTGTTTTGTAGATAATTACCAAGACATTTTAAGTCAAGCCTGGTCTGATAATGAAAACTTGAATGATAAGGAAAAACGGTGGAAAACTTTGAAAGCTGCTATTCAACATTTGTATCCAGTATACTATCAAGTTCAGACACATGGCAAGGCAATCAACTAAACCCTGAAGACTGGGGTTGGAAATTAATAAATAATACTTTGGAACCGATTCAAACTTTACTGCCCCCTGCTCCAGAAAAACTTCTTAACACTATTTTTTGAAATTGTAAGAAAGGTTGTAGTGCCAATTGTGGCTGTAGAAAAGTAGGGTTACAGTGTTCTCCAGCGTGTACTAGTTGCCAAGGACTATCTTGCTCAAATGTTCTATTAAATACAAGAGAGGAAGATTCGTATGATTTTGATGAAGAAACAACTGATTCATCTTCATTTGAACAATTTCTCAACATTCAGCAACAGGAAAGAGAAGAAGAAGAAGAAATCGAAGAAAACATGATTGTTGAAGTTGAATATGAAGGATATGAGTCAGATTAAAGTAACAAAAAAAAGTTAGAACGACAGTTAAACTCAATAACCAATATTAATAATCTTCATACTATTAAATAAGTATTGTTCCTGATAATAACGTCATAGAGGTTCGTGGAATAGGCCTACCGGGGAAACCACGGTAAAAAAACGCGCCGAGTACACTACCTCACAGGTGGTGTGGAAATGTGTGCATATTATGTATAACGTTGGGGGAATGGTAGGTCTTAGAGAAAAAATCATAAGGACTATTTTTATAGAGAATTTTAAGGTCTACAACTTTGCTCTGAGGTTCTTTTTCGATAAACTTACGGTTTTCGAGAAAAATCCAAAAAACCTAAAATTTTGAACTTTGGGCCCGAATAAGTCCCTTAGCACACATGGGACCGATGGGGACTTTTGACACTTTCTTATTTACGGTAAAACTAAGGTGTCTACGGAGATTTGGCTCTGTCGGAATTTTATTTATTTCAATTTTCCAAATTGACCGGACTAATTTGGTCATGATCACGATGAAGAAATAGATAAAAAAAATTAAAAACAGATTTCAGTTATACTTTTAATTAGATCCACAATAGACCGATCGGTCGCGGTGGAAGGGTGTTATACCCACTCACTTTAAATCTACCTACCTAGTTTTAATTTGTTGCATGAAATTGAAAATTGTGTGACAAAAAAAACATTTTAATAGTATAATACTCCCATATTTTTCCATTCTAGAAATATTTTCTCTAAATACCGCTCGTGCATAAAAATTAACCAAAATTAATAGTTTTCATTCAAGCTTGTTATACGGTAATTTGTAAGCGCTCGTGATATTAGCCCCGAAAATGTTCGGGTCCTGGTTACTTTGGTTCTTTAATTCTGAAATTTTGGAAACAATTTTTTATTAAGTTAAAGCTGGGATCTATTTAATTTTTCACCAAATATTTTAAATAAGCTAGTTTTTGGCCACATCCCTGCGTTGTTTTTGAAAAAATGGGGCTACATTCGAATCTACGAATTTCTATCTGTTTTACTGTATTGCTGGTTTTTTCGTTTTTAACTTCTGTTCCAGTTTATTAAAGTTTAAAAGACAATAAAAAAAGTCTCATTGTAGACCTTTCTTGGTCAGTTTACCAAGAGCTGCTGGTTCTTTACCCTTATTATCAGGGTCGGATTTAACTTTTTGCCGCCCATAGGCTAATATATTTTTGCCGCCCTAATATGTCAATATTTTTTGGATATCACCTAGCATTTACCATTAAAAGAATGTAAATTTCACTAGTAATTCTTATAAAAATTTATTAAAAAAAATTAACAAAAGTAAATCATACAAAAAATTAAATAACAATTCTTTAAAACAAACAAATCGCATAATATAAAAACAAAATATAAATTAAAATCGTATAACAAATAAGTATTTTTTAAATTATGTGTTATTTAATTATAAGCAAAACCTTATACTGACATTTTTCTTCGAACCTTTTTTCTGCAAAATCATTAAATATATCGTTAAAATTTATGATAACATTTTTTAAAAAATTAATCGTAAATTTGCCGCCCTAGGCTTCAGCCTACTCAGCCTTTGCGTAAATCCAACCCTATGTACCAGTCCAATTATTTTTTCCAGCTTTTTTATGACTTTAAAATAATCGTCCAAAAATTTTAAGTTAAAATTTTTTCGGCCTACGGAGGTACATGAGAGTTAAGAGGAGGTGGTTCCAGAGGTTGCACCAGTCCAAAAATTTTTTTTTTCAGCTTTTTTATGACTCCAGGACGATCGTCTAAAAATTTAAGACCGGTGTGAGGGTTGGATCGACTTATTTTGTTTTTTTTCGGTGCGGTGGTCATGAGTTAAACAGAGGTGGTTCCAATGGTTGCACCAGTCCAAAAATTTTTTCAGTTTTTATGACTCAGGACGATCGTCTAAAAATTTTAGACCAGTGAGTTGGATCGACTTATTTTGTTTTTTTTTCGGCCTGCGGTGGTACATGAAGTTAAACGAGGGGGTTTCCCAATGGTTGCACCGTCAAAAATTTTTCAGTTTTTATGACTCCAGGACGATCGTCCAAAAATTTAAGACCGGTGTGAGGGTTGGATCGACTTATTTTGTTTTTTTTTCGGCCTGCGGTGGTACATGAGAGTTAAACAGAGGTGGTTCCAATGGTTGCACCAGTTCAAAATTTTTTTTTCAGCTTTTTTATGACTCCAGGACGATCGTCTAAAAATTTTAGACCGGTGTGAGGGTTGGATCGACTTATTTTGTTTTTTTTTTCGGCCTGCGGTGGTACATGAGAGTTAAACAGAGGTGGTTCCAAGGGTTGCACCAGTCCAAAAATTTTTTCAGCTTTTTTATGACCCCCAGGACGATCTCTAAAAATTTAAGCCCGGGTTGAGGGTTGGATCGACTTATTTTTTTTTTTTTCGGCCTGCATGGTACATGAGAGTTAAACAGAGGTGGTTCCAAGGGTTGCACCAGTCCAAAAATTTTTTTTCAGCATTTTTATGACTCCGGGACGATCGTCTTAAAATTTTAGACCAATGTGAGGGTTGTTTTTTTTTCCCCGGTGCACGGAAAGTTGGGAAGAGGGGTTTCCGGGGGCACCAGTCCAATTTTTTTTTCAGCTTTTTTATGTCTCCAGGACGATCGTCTTTTTGGGACCGGATGAGTGTTGGATCGACTTTTTTGATTTTTTTCGTTCTGGGGGGTACATGAGATTTGAAGAGGTGGTTTCAAGGGTTTAAGCCCAATAATTTTTACTTTTATGGTCAGGACGATCGCCCAAAAATTTTTAACCGGTGTGAGGGTTAATCGACTTATTTTTTTTTTTTTCCCCGGTGCCATGAAAGTTAAAGAGGTGGTTCGGGGTTGCACCATCCAATTTTTTTTTTCAGCTTTTATGTCTCCAGGACGATCGTCTAAAAATTTAGACCGGTATGAGGGTTGGATCGACTTTTTTGTTTTTTTTTCGTTCTGCGGAGGTACAGAATTTGAAGAGGTGGTTTAAGGTTTTACCATCCAAAAATTTTTTTTACTTTTTTGGGTGAGGACGATCGTCTTAAATTTTAGCCGGTGCGGGTTGCATCTACCCACTTTGTTTTTTTTTTTCGGCCTGAGGTGGTACATGATAGTTGAGAAGGGGGTTCCCAAAAGGGTTGCACAAGCCAATAATTTTTTTCCACATAACTCCAGGACAATCGTTTTAAAAAATAAGACCGGTGTGGGGGTTGGATCGTCTTTTTTTATTTTTTTCGGCCTGCGGTAATACATAAGGGTTGAGAAAAGATGGTTCCAAGGGTTGTACCAAACAAGGGCCGGATTTAACTTTTTGCCGCCCTTAGGCTAATATATTTTGCCGCCCTTATTAATAATTTTTGGGTATCATTTAGCATTTAGCATTAAAAGAATTAAACTTCCTAGTAATTTATAAAAATTTAATAAACAAATTTAAAAAAGTAAATCATACAGAAAATTAAATAACAATTTTTAAAACAAACAAACTCATAATATAAAAACAAAATATAAATTAGAAGGTAAACAAATAAGTTTTTGACCTATGTATTATAATATAAGCAAACCCTATATTATTTTTTCTTCCAAACCTTTTTTTCTGAAAAATCATTAAATATACCATTAAAATTTATGATTTACATTAAAAAAAAAATAAATCGTAAATTTGCCGCCCTAGTCTTTAGCCTACTTAGCCTTTGCGTAAATCCAACCCTGCTTATCATTTATAGCTTGTTATTTTTTATTGTGGCAGTTATGTTTTAAAAAGTTTTAAATTAAACTTGTTTAAAGTGATTTTTTTTTTAATTTTTTAGTGGTTAGAATACTTTCCCAAAAAATTTTTTTAAATAAGACCACATGCCCTTTATATTCTTCACCGTTTTTTTTTTCGCATATTATCGAGCCAGCTTTTAAAAATAGCTATTTAAAAATTGTATTGTATATAATATATGTTAACCAAACACGTGCTTCTTTCATTGCAAATTACATATACCTGCAAATACTGTTATGGATTTTATTGTCTTTCTTGGTTTGGTTCTTACTATATTTCTATCGCTTTCATCTACATCAATTTCACTAAATCGAATTTCATCAGGCGAAAACCTGCACATTAAAATTAGTTTTAAAAAAGGTTTAAGCGTGTTAGGGCACAGCTAACGTATCTTGAAAGTACTTTAGTTTCTTCTAGTAATATCTATATAGAAATAAGATATATTTTTACTACTTGGTAAATAACGAAACCGAAACGTCGTACGGAAAATCTCTACCGCTGTTTTGTAGAGCTTAGAAAGTGGCCATAAAAAGTGTCTTTTGTTTTTCCATATCTCTTTAAATAACGTCAGAAAATAAAAACGAAATCGGCAAATTTGGGTTTTTTTTCTGGATATCTCCGGAAGTCCCTCGGAATTTTACAACTTTTAAACGGCATGTTTTGGCACCTAAATGCGCAACTTTGCCATAATTTAACCAACTTTTATCTCTACAGTTTCGAGATCCCCATGCATGCACTGACCTGTGGCACCCTGTATATACAGTGTGGTAGATTAAGTATGCAACAAATGGGAAACTTTTTTATTTTTGTCAGAAAATTTTATTCTTCATAAAAGTTGGTGTTCTCAAACTATATTAGCAGTAGTTACTTTTATTAAAGTTGAAAATTATACCGGGTAGGTCAAAAAATTGAAAACTGCTTAAGAGTAAAGTACCCTTATTTTAAAAATAAAAAAAAATTTATAGGGAAAAGTTGTTTAAATTTAAAGTTATACCCAAATACCAAGTCATGGTCCTCATTCAAATTTTTATTTTTTTTTTGAAATTTTTAAATTTCCCCCTGTATAATGCATGTTTATATTGTTCTAATTTTATATTTGTTTAAAGAACCCAAAACAAAAACTCACTTTTAAACAACTGTTCTTAAATTAAAAATACCTATTTGTAAAATTAAACTGAATTTATATTTTTTTTGCCATT
Organism: Listronotus oregonensis; assembly: GCA_019359885.1. NCBI lineage: Eukaryota > Metazoa > Arthropoda > Insecta > Coleoptera > Curculionidae > Listronotus > Listronotus oregonensis. The sequence continues at coordinate 142,816 of JAHBCN010000724.1, forward strand.
CGCCAACTTGAATTTTTGTTGCAAGGATATTTAATAGAACTTTAAAACTCCTAAATATATTTTTAAGCAAGGCAAGTACTTTATTTTTAATAATATGCCAAAAAAAAGCTTTTAAAAAATGTATTACATTTCTAAAAAAAAAAATATATCAAAAAATGCTTCAAGTTGAATTTTTATTGAAGCAAAGCAATGCCATAAAAAAACAAATGACTGACAAGAAAATTTTATTTCATTTTTGACAGTTTTTAGCTTTTTTAAACTTATCCACCAAGACTTTTTGTTTCATTAACTATTTTTTTTAATTACAAATGCCCCCCTCGAATATTCTTAACGTTAACTGAAAAGGCAGAACTAGTTTTAATTTGTGGAGAGGGTTATAAAAATATGCGTGAAGCTGCCGTAATTTTTAAAGAACGGCATCCAAAAAAACAAATTCATTATTCAACTGTAAGTAGAATTCTAAACCAATTTTAAGGGGGCAGGATCATTGTAAATAAAGGGGTCCATGAAGAACGAATAAAAACTGTCTGTACGGAAGAAAACCAATTTAAACGTACGTCAGACGTTACTAAATCCCAAAACTTTCCAAAACCGATTTCTAATATACTGGTTTTAAAAAAAACCCCTCTGTAAAGCGAATCCTTAAAAAAACAAATTTCCCAACAAACCGAAATTTATTTGACCCAAAAAGGTTTATGATTTAAGAAGGATTTTTCAAATGAGCCCAAGGTCAAATAGAAAAAACAAAGAGATTTTCATCACCATATCCTATTCAGATGAGTCGACTTTTACCAAATGGTGTACTATCGTCCCAAAATTGTAGATGGTGGTCTGATGAAAACCCAAATTTTGTTATCGACAACAAAAATCAATTTCCAAAAAACTAATGTTTGGGTATTTTAACTGATAAACAATAGGTCCTTTTTCCCAAAATTTAAAGGGGGATAAGTTATCTAAATTTTTTGGAAAATGAACTGGACAATTTTTAAATCAGATGCCGTTACAAGAAGGCCAAATTTTGGTTTTATACATTGAAAGTCCTGCTCATTCTAACAAAAAATTTGCTCAATGGCTGAATGAAAATTTGGCAAAAAAAAATGGTTGCAGAAATACAGATCCACGGTGGCCTCCTGTTCGCCAGATCTGAAATCGGGGGATTTTTCTTGTGGGGATATAAAGTTTATAAAAATAGAATTTAATAATGTTCAAGAACTACAAACTTCAATAAGATTTCATTGTAAAAATATTCCTGCTAGGGTGTTGGCATCTTATTAAAGGGAATTTAACGCGAAACCAAAAGGGGCATTGAAAGGGATGGTAGTCTACAGAGACCTTTTCGATAGTTCTTGTTTTAAACAGTTTTAAAATTTTTTTTTATTTTTTTTTTTTCTTTCCAATAGTCTTGAACTTTTTAAATTATTTTTCCAATTATTAAAAAGATTAAAATTAAAATGGTTTTTTTCTTTTAATAAAAAAAAAAATCTTAGAACTCATTTTTTTTTTCATAGCGATCTATATTTTTTTCTTTTGTTTTAGTATTAGCTCAACTTGTAACATTTTATATGAAATTAATATAAAAATTTTTATACTTTCTTTAAAGTTTTTAAACACATATTATTAATAATAAAATTGTTCCTTAAAAAAAATATTTAGGGAGTTTTAAAGTTCTTAAAATATCCTTTTCAACAAACTTGAAGTTGGCGAATGGCAAAAAAATACAAATTCAGTTTAATTTTTTCAAATTTGTTTTAATTTAAAAACAAATTTTTTTAAAAGTGAGTTAGTTTTTGGGTTTTAAAAAATATAAAATTGAACAATATAAACTGATTACGGAAATTCAAAAATTAAAAAAAAAAATAAAAATTTGAATAGAGGGCCATGACTTGGTATTTGGGTATAGCTTTTAAATTCAAACAAGTTTTCCTATAACATTTTGTTATATTTTTTAAAAAAAAGGGTATTTTACTCTTAAGCAGTTTTCAATTTTTTTTGACCTACCCTGTATACCTTTCAACTTTTAATAAAATAACTACTGCTAAATATAGTTTAAAGGGTCTCACCAACTTTTATGAAGAATAAAATTTTCTGGCAAATTAAAAAAGTTTCCCATTTTTTGCATACTTAATGGACCACACTGTATAAATAATATAAAAAAAAAAAAAAAAAATATATATATATATATATATATATATATATATATATATATATATATATATATATAATAAAAAATATATATATATATATATATATATATATATATATATATATATATATATATATATTATATATATATATATATATATATATATATATATATATATATATATATATATATATATATATATGATATATATATATATATATATATATATATATATATATATATATATATATATATATATATATATATATATATATATATATATATATATATATATATATATATATATATATATATATATATATATATATATTATTAAGGTTTCATGTCATTCAGAACCTTAGTTATAACCAGAATGTTAGTTATAAAATTGTTGGAACAATTTTACTTTAGGGTCAATAACCGAATATATCTATAGATCTTTTAAACAATAAATTGATGTTGGCTTTCAAACATACGGTTTAAAACTAAAGTAAAATTATTGAAACATAGGCAAACTTTAACTCTACGTATCTGCGTAATCAAAACAGTTAAAAAAAAATTACAAAAACAGACTCTTTGATGTGGATTCTCAGTTATGATGATGTGCCGAGGTTAAACGTGTATTTTTAGAATCATAAATTAAAGATAAACCACATTTCTGCAAGTGTCAATTCCATATATTTTTTTAATTCTAATCAAAGATGAGCTGTTCGCCTTGTTAATGATCACACTGTTACAAGATAGCTTCTATCTTTTGCCCACCGACGTGCTGCAGGGAATCTGTCGTTTTTAATCGGTTTTTACAGAATCTGCTCTAAGAAATTGGATAATATTGTTTCTTTTCTTGTGATTCTAAATAAAGTAACACGAAGTGCCATTTCATGCGTTCTATCAGAATTAAACTGAAGGGATTACAAATACTTTTTTTGTTTTTTTTCATTCCTAAGGTGTCCAGGCTGTAGAACCTTTCGCCAGGTAATGTCCTCCTTTCCCCTTCTTACCTTTAAGCCTCGTGTTATTAGACTGCCTCTCATTTTACTTACGATAGCGTTAGAACCTACTTTAAGTTATAAATAAGTTAATTTAGATTACCTCTTGTAATTAAAGATATTCCAGAAGTTTTTTATTAATCATAAAAGTTACAAATTATATATTTATCTGTGTCATTATAAGTAACCTTTTTTTTTATTTTGGGACAGTCGACGAAGGCCGATGCCTAAGTACTAACGTACAGTGGGTGTCCCAAGTGTGGTGAGAGGGAGTTTGTTTACATGGCACTTAAATAATTGGAGATTGGGATGAAAGTTGCACTACGTGTTGTGGTTAGTTGTGGTTAGAAAAGGAATTATACTGACCAACTCCTCCGAGCAGAAGACGTAAAAATACCTATAGAGGAGCGAATGGAGTCCAGAATGCTAAGTGTTGTAGGGGACGCCATTTCCCAGACATGAGAACAATATTCTAGGGAGGTTCTGATTGGGGATACATACAGAATATACAGATTGGAAGAAGAGAAATACTTTCTGGCTCGAAAGGGGAATCCAAGCTTTTTTGAAGCTGCCGAGACTATAGATGTAATGTACTTGTGCCAGTTGAGCTGATTCTTAAAAGAAACGCAGGCAATATTAAACGACTCTTTGCTCTGTAGAACTTGGCCGCTTATATGTAACGGATGAGCATTGGCAGACTTTTTCCGCGACAGCGAACATGACTGTATTTTTAAAGCATTAAACTAAATAAGATTTTTTGCGCCCCAATCCAAGATAAGTTTGAGGTCTTGTGAAAGAGATATCTGCATTGAACTGCGCTTCTTTTCAAAATCAGAATAACATGGTGGCTTAAGAAATTGAATACTAGAGTGGAGGGTACTATCGTCAGCAAAACTATGAATGGGATTGATCGTAAAAGAAAAAATATCGTTAATGTGTAGAAGAAACACCCTGGGCGCCAGCACTGAAGCCTGGGGCATCTCAGCATTAATTTGGTAGAAGCTGGAAGCTTCTACAGTAACTGATATACGTCAATTAGAAAGGAAACTGGAGAGCCAAAAGCAAAGCTTAGGCGGAAGACCGTAAGAAGGAAGTTTGTTAAGAAGCACGTCATGCCGGACCTGATTGAAAGCTTTGGATAAGTTAAGAGCAACGATCTGGGATTCACCAAGAAACTCAAGGGACTTGTTCCAGTTTTGTGAGACAAAGGACAGAAGATCAGCTGTGGATATTATGTGACGGAATCCATACTGTCTATCATGTAAGATCTTGTATTTTTCCAAATACTTTAAGATTTGGGAATTGACGAATTTTTACATTACTTTGCAAACAACAAAAAGAAGAGATATAGGTCTAAGGGTTAAAAGGGAGAGTATTGGATCCTTTTTTGGGGACAGGTTGCACACGTGCAACTTTTCAACACTCCGAGAAAATGCCCGTGTCGTAAGAGATTCGAAAGAGGCGAGTTAGGATGGGTGCAAGCTCGGGGGCACATTTTTTTTAGACGATTGCTGGTATGCCATCCAGCCCAGACGATTTTTTAGTATTAAGAGAAGAAAGAATACGCTTGATTTGTTTGACTTTAAAAATGATATCTGACATTTTATGAGAAACAGGGGAAACTGTTGGAAGAGGAAGATTAATAGAAGGATCAAGCGTAATATTGGCAGCAAATTGTTTGTCAAATAGTTTGGCTTTTCCTTTGGAGGTAGAAACAATTCTATTCTTTAGAAATTGGGGGTGGAAAATAATTTGTGCAAAAGTTTTGACTAATAGTTTTGGCAAAAGACCAGAAAGCTTTACTGCCAATTAAGCAAGAGAGAACTTTATCTTTTATTCGATTGATAAAACGGTCTTTTGCTTCTGAGATGGTCTGATTATATTGATTTCTTGCTTCGATGCTAGCCTGTCAATTTTCGGGACTAGGGTTTTGGAAAAACTTTTTGTGGGCTTGGTTTTTTAAAAGTCTGGCTTTGTCATAGGAGTTAGAAAACCACGGTTTGTGATTTAAAGTTATGGGATTCTTTTTAGTGTGGGGTATAAAGGTTTCAATGCCTAGTTGAATTGTTACGGTAATTTGTTTACATATTCCGTAAGGATCGGGAGTGAAAAGCAGGTAGCATTCCAAGGGTTGCTGGCAAGGAAATCTCTCAGACCATCCCAGTCAGCCAAGTTGTAGTGCCAGACGGTTCGTGGCGGCATGCGATCAGTTGCCTTAGAATAAGTGGAGTACGATACGGTGACCAAACCATGGTCAGAGCGACGGGGGAGCAGTTCTGATGTTGGGATTTGGGGGTGGAAGTAAGAAAGAGATCTAGGGGTTAAAATTATGGGTGGGAACCCTAGGAAAGAAGAGGTTCCATAGTTTAATTGGCAAGCAGTTGCTGATTACGAAATTTTCGACTGCTCTCTTTTACGTTTTGTAGAGCCTAGTCAGTCCTTATTATGATCTTAAAACCCCCGAGGGATTACTTCGGCCGATGGGGGAAATTATATTGTCCATCTTTAAAAGGAAAAAAAAAAACTCGGTGTGGGAAATGTAAGGGGACCGATATATAAAATAAATTTGGTGAAAATTTAAAAGTGTTTAAGCCAAAGAATATCAGGCCTAACCGATTTGAGTTTAAAAACCTTAACACAAGCCAGGTCGTTGTGAACGTAAGCACAAACGCCACCATGGCGTCGAAAAGATGAAATGAGTTCATAACCTGAGAAAAGGAGGTGGTTGGTTGATGTTTTAGGACTTATTTCTGTTTCGGTAAAAAACAGTATGTAGGGTTTGAAAGATTGAAGATAATGGTGAACAGAGTTTTCGTTGAAGTTAGGCCCACATATATTTGTGAAGGATATTAGACTTTTTGATGGTGGCCCCCCAAATGTATTCCTCGCCCGAAGAACCGAATTGAGGGGTATTTTATCTCCGGAATAAAGCAATAATACCTTATTGAAAATATCGGTAAATCAGGTTTCTTAACTTTTGTATTGCTACACATTAATTTTAAAATTGTTACGAAAACACACTTTAGGTATGCATTAAAAGAACTTTTTCCAAGTAATATATAGACACATTGCAATGAAAAAATGCCATATTACCGATGACGGCCTTTTACCCAAATTTTTACCCCTGTGTCCCCCCCCTTTATATCCATCCACGAGTTCGCCTTTTAGGATTTTGTTTGGTTAAGTGAATACCTACTCACCTAACATATTTTCAAGCATATCATGAATGATGACCCTTTCGTCAATAAATATTTCTCACTTTTACCCCTTATAACGACCTTACTGTATCAAGGCTGTAAACAGTGGAGAGGGGTCAGGGGGTCAGAACTCCACCCGAAATTTTCACAAAAAAAAACTATAAATACAAAGAACTACTACTATAGTGAATAATTTTGGTAATGCTAGGTCTTAAGGGAGAAAACAAAACATGGAGTAAACTAAATATACCTAAAATTAAATCGGTAAGATTGAATTTTAGGTGTCTGTACCCATTCAGTAGAAACGCGCGCGGGCAGCGATGTTCAGATTTAGTTCGAGAGTATCGTAGGTTGCAGCGTAAGGATCGGGGTTTTACAATCTGAGTTGCATTATCCTTTAGTATTATTTGTACTACCTTCAAAAAACCACCCGATTTTGTAAAGTCGGTACCCCTGACATAAAAGGCTAACCCCCCAAAATTACTTCTGGCTACGGCTTTGTTCTGTATCCAATAGGTTGTCGGCCCGCAAGGAATTGTAAATATTGGCATTAAATTAACACATTGCAATGAAGAAATGCCATATCATTGCCTTTCACCCAAATTTTTACCTCTGCCTGTTACGTGTCCTGTTAGGATTTTTAATGGGTAGGTAAATACATATTTTCAAGCATATCATCGATGATAACTTTTACCAGAAAAAAGATTCCTACTTTTACCGCCTATAACGACTCCCTGTATCCAATAGGATATCCTTTCGTGGATTGTAAATATTGACATGACATGACCTGACACATTGCAAAGGAGATTTGCCATATCACTGATGAGGGCCCAACCTCGGATCTGTCTTTCTTACTAAAACAACCTTACTAAACATATGCAAAACGAAGTTTTAGTCAATAGAGTTACTAATCATATTACCTACCTAAACTAGAAGATAAATATTTATTTATTATTATTTTTTTAAATCTTTGTTTGTAGATTACTTAAAATATTATTAATTGATGTGAATGCCTGAAATTATTTGCCTAGATTATCACATAAAGTATTATTTTCCTGTTTGATTTTAGAAAAATTACCATGATCAATCAAAAAACAAAAGCGAAAATATGTGTTTGTGTAGTATCTTATTAAAACGCGTTTTGGTGCTTGAATCAGGGTAAAACAAATTGCTCTGTGTACTATTAATGTAATACACATAGTCGATTGAACCTTACGAACTTGTAGATCACCTAAAAAAAAAACTTAAAAAACCTTTTAAAAATTAAAATAACTTATTAAATGATTCGGTGGTATATCGGCCATTCTTTGTTATAACCTTAAAATTGTAAATTAAATAATCGTTAAAATCTAAATTTTTCTTTAAAATATTTTGGAAATTTTAACAACATTTTTTTAATTTAGAAACAGAAATTGTACTAGGATAACTGGTTTTAAAATTTCCTGAAATTACCTCAGCCAATGGTTATTTAAATTAACCAATTTTATTACTACCAAATTTTCTGTACTAAAAGTACAAAATCACTTTTATTTTATTTTACATTTTTAGGATGGTGTCAAAAATAGTAGAAAAGTTTCTTTAATTTGATTTGTGGAAATCTGTGTTACTTATTATATATGATTTATGCTAATATTTTGATCAAGACAAATATTTTTTTCTCTCAAATAAACTTTTTTCAACATCCTTTAAAGTTAGAGTGAAGTTATCCATAAAAGGCCAACCATAAAATTTTTCCCATATAAATTGCGCCCTCACCTAATTTCAGGCCAGTTTTTTAAAAAATTGGGGAAAAATAATTTTTATAGAAAAAAATTTAAACCTTTATAGGGTGTCCCTAAAAGGTCTGCACAAGTGAATTTTTTTAAAAATTATGTTTTAAATTTTAAAAAAATACTTAAAGGTGTGTTTTTTTAAAAATAAAAAAAAAACATTGTTTGTAGTCTCGGAAATACGGGTTGCAAGCCGCGAAGAAAAACACAATACAAAAAAAAAAAAAAAGTTTAAAAATAAATACTTGAAAACCCCTTGAAATTGAGGGGAAAAAAAAATTTTTTAAAAAAGAGGTTTTTTAAAGTTTGACGTAAGACCTTCCGTGTTGTTTTTAAAAAAAATAGAAATGTTCATTAACATTAAGAACAAAATGACGTCCCTTAGTGCTCGAAGCCTTGTTTTAGAAAAAAAATTAAAAAAAATTTTTTTTTTTTTAATTTAACAGGTAAAATTTTCCGTGTTGCTTTAAAAAAAAAAAAATAAAAATAATTTTTAAACATAAAAAAAAAAATTGCGTCTTACGTTATTTAACCCAAAAAAATTAAAAAAAAAAAAATTAAAAAAGAGGTTTTTTAACTTTAAAACCTAAGACCTTCCTGGTTTTTTAAAAAAAAAAATTTTAAAAAATTTTTTAAGCCTAAAGAACTAAATGGCGTCTCACGTTAGTTGGCGGGGCCTACAGAATTTAAAAAAATAAATTACGTTTTTTTAAAGTTTGACGGATAAATTTAGTTTTTTAGCTATCATTTCTTTTTTTTTGGAAAAAAAGGAATTTCCCAAAAACAAAAATACGCCTTTTTTTAAATTTTTTTTTTTAAAATTTTGTTTTCCATTTCAAAAGAACCTTTTAAATATTTGGTTTTAAAAAGAGAACATTTCTTTTTTTTTGAAAGAACACAAAAGCAAATTTAAAAAAAATTTTAAATTTTTTTTTTTTTCAGTTTTCGAGGTTTTCCCCGCCCAATTTTTTTAATATTTGGTTTAAAAAAATTTCCATATTTTTTTTAAAAAAAACAATAAAAATAAAACAAAATTCCCAAAAACTTTTTTTGTATAAATATTAATTTACCCTGTATTATAAATAAAAAAAGTAAATTTTAAAATTTTCGGAAAAATAAAAGTGTTAGTAAAAACGACTTACTTATTTTTAGTTAGAAAAAATTATTTTTTTTCAAATGGTTTTTTATTTTTATACTTAACTTTTTTTTGCTTTTCGATGTTTTGCCGAGTGCACTTTAAAAATCGAGTTTATTTTGACTTTAATTATAAACCCATACCTTTCTACAGGTTATGGACCCCGAATAAAAAACTTAGTTAAAGTAGTCAAGAAATTTTTTTTGTAAAAAAAAAATGGAAACTAAGCACAAAAAAGGTATACACCCTTTTAAGGGGGTATAATGTATGGAAATTCCGACCCCGGGGAATTAAAAGTTTTTATGTTGTCAATGAAGAAAGCCCTATGGAAATAACAGAACAATGAAGTAAAAAAAACGCAAAAACGTTATCTTTTTTTATTTAGGTGATGCTTCCTGAATTTTGCTCAAAGGGGATCACCAAAACTTTTTAAAACCCCGGGGTAGAAATTTTTGAAAGAGGGAGCTTAGCCAAACAAAAACCCTTTTTAAAAAACAATTTTTTAAACAAAAATAAAATTGATGTATTTTACTTGAACTTTTTAAATAGGTTAATAATTGGGGCGCTGAACTGATATCTTGTGGTGCGAGACGGGGTGAAATGGATAAGGTTTCGCTTTTTCTTTTTTCCATGCCAAGTTTCTAAGGGGTTTGGGTGAAACTTTTAAAGGGGCAACTTAAATATTGCTTTTAAAAACCCGAGGGTTTTTTTTTATTTTTTTGATAAAGTAAATACACAAGTTGAGGTTTTTTTCCGCCCCGACACTTGAAAAACAGGGCTTGTTTGTATTCCCCTTTGTATTTTTTCAGTTAAAAAAATTTGAAAACCTTAACGGTTATACCCTTTTTTGTTCTTTTTTTATCCATTTTGGGGGAAAAACCACCATGAGGTTTGTTTTGTTTAGTTAGGGGAAATGAAACATATATGGGGGGGGGGCTGACCCTTTCCTTTTTGTCCCCAATTTCCCCAAAAACTTTCATAGATGCCCATATTGGGAAGTTTTTTGGGTGCAGTGTCCCGGGTTTTTAATCCTGTCACTATCCTAATATGGTTCCTATTTAGTTTTAGAGTTCACTTTTTCAATGCTTTCGATGGTGAGTCCAGCATTGATTTTTCGGATTTGCCTTGGAATGGTTCCAGTATGACCCGATGTTGTGTTTGAATCCACCGAGTCATTTTAGCCACGAACCGAGGCTTTTTGGGATTCCAAAAAAAAGGTTCAGGACCCACAAACATTGTTTCGGGGCCCGCTCAGGAGTCTGCATTTTCATTGCCCTGTATTCCCCTGTGTCCTGGCACCCCGGAAAGTGCAACTTTGTTGTGGTTAGCCAGGTTTAGAGGCATTACAGACAGTCCCCAAAACCCAAACCCTTTAGTTGACTTGTTAGGATGCCAAAACTTTTATGGCCGTTGACTTGGGAAAATAAATGTTTCCCGCCCTTATATCTCCTCCTCAAAACCTCACAAAGTTAATGGCATATATTTCCGCCTGGAAAACAGTGGTATATTTCCCCAGGGGAAACATAAGCATTGAACCTGGGGGTCATCCCCTGTATTCCTGGGCCGGCTCCATTGTCAGTTTTTTGAAACCTGGTATACCAAACCAAATTCCAGACTGACCAGGAGGTCGCTCACTACCGCCCCAGGCTTTTTGTTCTGTGTATTATTTGTTGGCCGTATCACTGCCCATCTCAAATGGGTTTGTGATACTGCTCGTTATTCCTGTGTCCTAGGCATCCCGAGCACCAGTTGCCGTTACATTTTAGCCTGTACCCCAATCCTCGCCTCCGCTTAATAATTATACCAAAAGGGGGGGGCTTAGTAGGGGGGGTTTCCTTAAATTTCCCGTTATACAGAGAATTTAGTCGCTGGAGTTTGGATAACCCAGCTCTGCTTTTCTCTTATTTTTCACCAGATAGTTGAACCGTAGGATCAGGCCCACAAAAAGGGGTAAAACCCAAAAGTGTACTATGGGCTGAAATCCCAATTCTTCCCCACAGCTCTTTTGGTAGCCATTAGAGCCATTTTGCCCTTATTAATAAAACATTCTGCATATGTGGTTTCCCAGGTTAGCTTAGAACCCAGAGTTAGTCCAAGGTACTTTACCCCCTGACTAGCCGAGTGTGGTACCGAAGAAGTGAGGAGATTTTAAATCACCCAGCTTTCGTCTAGTAAAGGGGTATTAGCGCAGTTTTGCCAGGATTAACAGTAAGGTTTTCCTTGTTACCATCCCTCCACAATTCAGTGCCCTTTGCATAGTTCCGAGGTTTTTTTGGGAAACCCTCCACGACAAGTTTTATGATCCACCCGGGGCTACCCTGGGTAAAAACAATTATCCAGTCCCACCAGAGTTGTCAAAACCATATCCCACAGTAGTGGGGATAGAACCCTCCCTTGGGCATCCTTTGACCACTGACACCCCCCCCTGTTGCATTCGTTTTTCCGCCTTGCCAAGTAACAGTTTTTTTAAATCCCCCCAAATGGTGTCGTTAACATTATGTCTGGCAAGAGCCGCGCTGAGTTGAAAGGTTCGACCCCCTTCTCATGTTCAAGAAATACAAGTGATTTCCTTGTTGTTCAGTGCAAAGTCAATCTGATCAAAAATGATGATGAGGATTTGCATGTTTTTTCTGACTGATATAAAGGGGTTTGTGGAGGGCCCCTCTGTCAGAGTTTTCCAAAATTTCGTCGATAAAATTTTCCATTGTTTTTATCAAAGACGACAAGGGTTAACAAGCCCCTTTCTTAAAGGGTCCTACCCGGCTTTGGAATGAAGACCATTTTAGTCTGCTTCCATGCATAGGGCAAATAGCTCAGTTAGGCTTGCACGAAGAGTTTTGGGTGGAACTGTTTCCCCCGCGGACTGGTTTTTCATAATCCAAAGTTGTAGCTTCCCAAAAGATTCAATTGCCCACTGATTTTTTTTATTTATGGGTTCCTTTGCCTTCAGTCCCCTTTGGGCCGAATATTCGGAACATTGACGGGCTGGGTAGGTCAAGTTATTCTCAAACCCGGAGATGGTTTGGGCACCCCCAAAGTCCCCGCGGGGGTTTCAGGAAACCACCGTTTTAGATGCCAAAGGTTGGGCGATCTTTAGACGGATTTTTTTGGGGTCTGGCTGCCGTGCTGGTATTTTCAACCCTGGCAGTATTTCCTCCATGAATCCCGTTAGCCTTACGGACCCGTTTATTGTATTCGGTGAGTGCAGATTGATATTCATCCCACTCACCCGTTTTCTTCGCTCTGTTAACAGTCTGGGGTTTTTTCCTTAGCTCCGTAGTTGAAAAACCGATTGCTAGATCATGAGGTGAAGCTTAAAAATGATAATGCAATACACCCAAAGTTTGCACACAACAAAACCAAAACATGGCAAATGAAAAACAAACCAAAATTTTCCCTTTTAAAAATAACCAATATAAAAAAAAAATGAATTTAAGTCACCGAAAACACGAACATAAAACACTGTAAGGGGAAAAAACACAAAAAACTGCTACTTTTTTAAAAATTGGGGTCCCAGCGACCAAAAACGTAAACAGTTTTAAATAGTAAGGTTTTCCCTTTTTGGTTGGGGAAAATTTTAAAGGCCATCTACCAATTGTGGGGGACCCCCACTACAAATTTGCATTGCGAAAAAGGAACCTATATTAATGCAACAATAAACGGCACAATGGATGTTACGACCAACGGTGTTAATGGGGAAAAGAAGATTTAAATTTTCCCGAAATTCCTTCAATCTTCTTTTTTTCCAACGCATCAACAAAAGACTAACTGTTTTTGATGCCAAAGTGTGAAGGTCAAAAAAATGGCATTTATTCACAGGAACCCAAATGGGTTTTTTTTTGACTTTTTTGAACAAAAAAAAACTGTTTTGGAATAATACAAAAATAAACAAACCCGGGGTGAAGGTTTTTGGGCCCTTTAGAAAAAAAATTTTTGCAGTTTAAACGTTTAAAAAGTTAGATGATATTTCTCCCTTAACAACATAAACCCAAAACATTTACGGAACCATTTTAAAACAAAAAAGTTTTCCTTTGCGCAAAAATTAAATGAAAAAACCCTTTTATTATTCATATATGTTTTTTTCATTACTGTCGGAAAAAAAAAATTTTTAACATTTATAAGATTATACCCATATAAGTAATATACTTATTAACCTATGTGAAGTTTCAACGCTTTTAAAACTTTGCATTAAGGTGAAGGGCAGTTTAATTTTAAAAAGAAATTTTAAACCGATAATGGGGGAATATTTATCCAAAATTTTAAACAATTCTGTTTAAAAAGATTTTTATCACCCAACAGTTTCCTTATGTTTTTAAGTTTGAAACCACGTGACCCGCGATTTTGGGTTTTTAAAAAAATTTGGTTGGTTTCTTTCATATTTCAATGTTGCCCCCATAAAAAAAAAATTTGTAAAGTTTTTTTCGACATTTTTTTTTTGACTTTAGTTCCAAACACCGAACAAACAAAAAATTTTAAACAAAATTACTGATTTTTCCCCTAAATATTTTCCAAAAAATCAAATCATGAGGTTAGTGATTAAAAGAACATACCTTTTTTTAGGAAAAATATTAGTGTTGGCAACA